>VWZS01006228.1:2378472-2767408 GCA_013397075.1 Rhabdornis inornatus | reverse complement strand
TGTGACCCACTAAAGCGACAGGAAAGCTCCCGGCGTGTTCACCGGTGAATCGGCTGAGCTGATGTCAGATTATTTCAGAATCACCGACTCGTGATTTACCAAAAGGCCGCAATGCTCATAGACTCAGCAGCTCGTGCATCTGTATCGTGTGTCCCCAAACGCATCCTTACGTGTTGGTACACACCCTCTGTTGGTACCGCTGCTTTTTCTTCAGGATCTGACCACCCATCCCTGTTCCCAAAGACAGATATTATAAATGAGAGACAAAAGTCTCAATATTCAGCAAAATTTAGATTGCTTTATTTGATATAGACAGAGCAAGCAGCGCGCTGGGGAACGTGAGGGGTCACCACCCACTCCATGCTCCGTCGAAATTTGGTCTGCAGCCTCTTCTTATGCTATGGTTTCTCGCCGTAATCAATAATTTTTGGTTTTTTAGCTGTCACAGTTTTGCCAGGTAAGCAGTGGTGGTCGAATAAACATCCTTATCCCAATTCAGAAAATCTCCGGCGATAGACAGTTGCACAGATAACCATCTGGCCTTTTTAGATAAGCACCAGAGAAGTTCTGGAAGTCTGGTCCTTGAGATAGGCAGCATTGATCAGACAAAGGCAGGAAGGGCTATTGGGAAGTCTGATTTTGCAAGCTGGTAGTAGATGCAACTTATTTGGAAAACATAATATAATATAACAAGGTGATTTAAAACAGAATGATTTTATCATATAATTTCCTTTATGTAGTGTCCATGCTTCACTTCAGAGCTTAGTATTCTGGTTTATACAAACCCTAATACTTTTGTGATTAACACGAATCTTTTATCAATTATCACACAGAGAAGAGGGTATCATTTCTTCTGGGTGTGTAGGTCCAAGTACAGTGGGCCTACACACCCAGAAGAAATGATACCTGTGCCTGTGTCCCACTGAAGCGGGGGAGCCCGTTTGTGTTCAGTCGGGGTTCACTCTGTGAACAGAGTTCACAACTGTGCTTTGGCAGTTATCTGGAAGAGCCCCAGCTCTGCTCCAGCAGCCTCGTCCCGGCTGGCAGCGCTGGTGCATCCCCTGGTTTGCACCCAATACCCCTGGGAGCAGCATCAGCGGAATGGGCGCGGCTTGGTTTGAGCTGGTCTTGAGACTGTGCAAAACACAGAACTCCCTCCCTCTCCTAGGGAGAGCTATTTAATTCAGTCGCAAGACGATGAGAAATCAGTTGCTGGAGTCTGTATGACTGAAACAAATCTCCTGATGGAGGTCTTTTAGGGTAAATGGCCTGCTGTCAGAAATCTGGAAGCATAACATTTTATTTTTCTGTCTATTAGCATAATTTCTGAAGAACATTATAAATTTGAGTAGGGCCTTAATTAATTACAGTATGCTAATTTATAGCAAACTTTCCATTAAAAGTGAGTCACCCTTCTCACTTCTAAGTCATCCAGTAAACTGGACTTTCAGACATTATCTATGTGGCATATATTTTATTGTTTCAGCACAAATTGCACCTTATAACTGCTAACAATTGCCAATTACATGAAAACAAAATTGGTGTTCTGTGTAAGTTAATAATCAATAGAGTTGCCAAATGACACAAATCATTACTTAGTATCTTCATCACACAGAATAGCATATATGAAGCTAGGAAGCAGGTGAGAAACAAAGTAGTGACCCTGTCTAGTTTCTTGGCTTAAGAAATACCTATCTCACAAGGGTATTTAACTAAGTGTGTTGATATCAAGCTGTGTGGTGGTCAAATAGTTTTATTGACCAGACTTAATCACGTGCAGTGCAGGTTATTGCAGGCTCTGTGCTGAACCTTGTTGGAGTACATACAGCAGTGTCTGGGCAAAAAGCCCTCCTAATTAAAATAGCACCTAGGAACAGTGATAAAAATATTAAAGGCTGGAAAGACTGAAAATATGTGGCAAATAGTGTAAGTGATAAGATTTGAAGAGTTATAAGTTGATAAACAAAATGTCAAATGGTATATATATGTATTGCCAATAACTTAATAGGAATGAATTTTTTATTGCTTCAGTGAGAAGAAATCAGATACGATTCATACCAGTTTGTAAATAATGACACTAAACTGTACAGCTGTAGCTGTGTAGAAAAGGAAGATATGTTCCATAATTTGGGGTAAGATTTTTCTGTACTTTAACTCAGTGTAAGTATCTGGCGATCCTCTGTTTTCAGTACTGCTACTGAGACTCCTGGCATGCATCAAGTCATAGAGTTTAGGCTGGAAAAAATCTCTTAGAACATCAAGACCACCTGTTAACCCAGCACTGCCAGGCCCACCACTAAACCATGTCTGTCAGTGCCACATCTACAGGTCTTTTAATACCCCCAGGGATGGGGATTCAGCCGCTTCCTTGGGCAGCCTGTTCCAGTGCTCAACAAAGATTTCAATAAAGACATTTCTCCAGATGCCCAAAAACCTCCCTTGGCACAACTTGAGTCCATTTCCTCTCGTTCTATCTTTTGTTACTTGCAAGTAGAGACTGACCCCCACCTCACGACAGCCTTTTTCCAGGCACTTTTAGAGAGTTATACTGTTCCCTATCGGCCTCCTTTTCTCCAGGCTGATCACCCCAGGTCCCTCAGCTGCTCTTCATCAGACTTGTGTTCAGACCCTTCATGAACTCTCTTGCCCTTCTCTGGTCTTGCTCCAGCACCTCAGTGTCCTTCCTGTAGTAAGGGCCCCAAATGCACTGCTCTCAATAGTTAGCATTTGCAAGATTATTTATATTTAAACATACATGAGCAAAAGAGATAGGAGACAGATGTAACCAAGGGATGTATTTTAAATTGATTCTTGGGTAAGCATTTTGCTTGCACTGGTGCATTTGCTTATTCCATATCTGAGGAAAACAAAGGCTGCAAAGGAAGGCTGTTTGAGGAGATTAAGAGTGCACATCTGCTTTCTTCTGAAGGGCTACTGAGCTGTGGTAACCTTTTAAGTTTTGGTAAGTTCATCATATTGCAAACACACCAGTTAGAAATCTGTATAGAATAGTTTCTGATTTTGCAGATCTCAAAGAGCATGTGATCCCTCTAGTGGGAAGACTGAAGTCAAGCAACACAGGATGCTAGTACTATTGCCGTTTTCTTTTCTGTTTTTGTTTTTGTTTTTTGAGATAATTCACTGTATTTTCCTAAGAAAAGGCCTAGATAAAATAATTTTGTTAAGAAGGGGAAAATTATGGGCACAGTTTTAATTCCATAGCTTTTTCTGGATTCTGTGTAGTAGGATTTTAAGAAAGAATTCAGAACAGAGCTGCAGTAATAGTGTTACTGCCTTAAACTGTGGTCACAACTCACATTCATTATGTGGGCCGCACTTCCTCACAGTGAACCAAGGCTAGCATAAACCCATGACAAGTCACAGACTTTCTGCTTGCCCATCTGCCTTACTTCTGTTCCTTCCAACTCTGGGTACATTTAATCCTGACATGAGCTCACACATGATGTGGGAATTCGGTCACCCTGAACTGAAAGCCTTGAGCTGGATCGTGCTGCCAATTACATTCCCATCTGGTGTAGTGGCTGGGAGCTTGGTGTTGGTGTGCTGAGATGTCACTCTTTCCTGACAACTGCAGTAAAGCTAGGGACGAGACAGGGAATTAAAGTGTAAAGTTCAGTTTTCTTGAGGTATTTACTTAGCACAGCTGAGGAGATAAAAATTTCAGAATAAGTATACTGCTTAAGGAAGGCCAAGAAGTAATCTCCTCACCCTTTAAATTGCAATACTTGAGAAGAGGCATAATTTTAAACAGTGAAAAAATAAATATAGTACAGACCAGATATCTCTAATATAATGCCTGACTTGGTGCCCAAAGGGGCTTCTGTGTTCTGCTGCTTTTTTTTCTCTTTGACGCCACCCTTTCATTTTTTATTTAATGCATATTATTTACGCTCAGTTCTGCAGCCAAGTATTTTTTACAGGATTTCCTTTAATAACTAAGTTTTATGCTGGATTCATCACATAATGTCCTTGAAAGGATAGAGGACAAGGTGAAGGAATTTCTGTCACTTTATAGATACAGAGAATATGGAGAACAAAATTTTCTATAGATTTTAGTCATCCAGTTTGAGCTACCTCAGTTTTTCTGCAACTCTATCTGTCTTCCAGACTTTTCTCTCCCAGCTGCAACTTCTTTAATAGATCATTCAGAGGTGACCAACTCCCATTCCCTTCTTTGTTTTGTCTGTGTTCAGAGTTGTGGAAATTGTTCATCACTCCCTGGGCATCAGCAAGAGTATCACTGAAGGCCGAAAACAAGATAACTTAATTGTGGATGGTTCAGCTAGTGAGGTTTTGATATTGAGATTTTTTGAGACTAACAGTCAGCTTTTATTCAATGCAGTAAAATAACACAATTTTCCACATCCATTTAATTATAAGTACAACAGTTTGTGCATTCCCCAGGTGTGAGTTCTTTACAGAACAAAAGCTGAAATGCATTTTTTCAGTAATGACATTAATTTCTTAGATCTGGTAGTTGAAGTCAGATGGCTCCCAAGATGGTCTTTAACTAAAGATATAATTACAATATAAAGATATCTGATGATAATAGTGATACGTGCCTGTGACTTGAAAAAGACATTTGCAACACTGCTTACTTTACATATCACTTTTCAGCTGATCTTTATTCCTTTACCATCCACATACCTTGTTTCAAAACCTTCAATACCAAGAGCTTGGATAATTTAAAACAGATTGATAACAACCAAAGCAAGTCATGCAAGCTCTTTTAATTATTTTGTTGAATAACATGGGGTCAGGGTTCAGGTCTCTGTTTTTGTTGGAGAGAAGCCAGAATATGAAAATGAACTGTGTATAAAGGATTGAAGCACAGAACAAGTTCAGCAATAAGGCTTCTGATTCTTTCTGTACAACACGTTCTGCAATCCTATGTGCCAGCATATATGTTCTCATATAAATCAGAATATATATATATTCTGCTACTTAACCTTCTGAAAGGCTAAGATTCTGCTGTATCAGCTGGATGGTAAGCAAAGGCTAGTAAAACTCCCAGGTGCAAATGGAAAGGAATTGCTTTGAAGCTTTGTTCTTTGAAGCAGTGTCATGGGTATTGAGCTACAAAAGGGATATTCCTGATGATTTAGGCATTATGCTCTGCACCACCACCCCTGGTGATAGGTGAGAAATTAGCTCATAGCTGGTTAGTTAGCAGTGGGACAGGGACAGTACTTCTGGGCACAAAAATAGCATACAGAGCATAGAAATGAAGCTTCAGGTGTCTGAATTTTATGATTGTCACCCATTAGATGCCTGATGTCCATTTGGGCTCTCATTCGCCAACATTTGTTGAGAATCTAGACAGATAACTTTTATTCTCTCTATGTCTAGTGCTTGGATGAGTTGACACCAGTGTGGTACTACCAGAATTAATTTTTGTTTGCTGATCTGTAATTTCCATAATCAATGAGACTGGCCAGATTACTGGGGAAATGTCTTGGGCTGGTGTGCATGTGACTCATGTAGCAGAAGGGACGTGGAAATAAACAGTTCCAGGAAAATTAAGTTTAGGTTTTATTTACTTGTTTTTAAGTGCCCCACTGCCACCTATGATGCAATGGAGTTTTTAGCATTTGGGGAAATCCCAAGTTTCGGCATACTGGAAGTGAAAAAGGTGTGTTGCACTTCGTGGAGAAAAGTCACTTTCCTAATAATTTCCTAATCACGATGTCTCCTCTTGGTGCTTGTTTTGGTTAATACTTCTGTTACAGTATGGGATGTGTGTTGAAAATGCCTCAAATATTGCAACACACATCCGCAAGTGGCCAGAATGAGATGTATTTTCAACTCCTCTCAGTCATACTTGAGTACACTCTGAAAGCAATACCAGTGAACACAAAACTTCTTCCTCCACCTCTGGCTTTTGTAAATATTTTTTCCTCACCTGTATAGTCTGTGGCTTTGTTTTCTTTGTTCCTTGTATTAGCGTCTTTGCTCCTTGTGTTCAATATCTTGAAACCTATTATCTCAGTTGGTAGAGCATGGTGCTAATAATGCCAGGGTCATGAATTCAATCCCTGTATGGGCCATTCACTTAAGAGTTGGAATTGATGGTCCTTGTGGGTCTCTTTCAACTCAGAATGTTCTGTGGTCTGTGAGCTTTATGAGTTGCTAAAAAGGAATAAGCCTATTTCTGTCCCAGAAACAGCCCACTAGATGTCACACTGCTACTTCTAATTCAGGCACATCAGCTCTTGCTTGTTGGCTGTCTAACCTATACCTGTTTTCTACAATAACCAAACATAAGTTCTACCAAAGGTAGAAGCAGAACTCACCTAGGCAGGCCTCTGGTACCAGCTGTGGGAGCAGCTCCTTGAGTCCCAGCCCTCATCTCAAATAGGAGCTGAAGTATTCCCGAGCCTAAAGGAATTATTTGTGCCAAAAATCCCTTTTAAAATGTCTAACAGCGATTTAGGAGTTTATATATAGGTTTTTTTATTGGAAAAAAATTAACACATATTCATGCATATATTTTTGGGAATTTGTTCTGAAGATTTTGGGTAATATGTAAATGAGTATGATAGTTTTAAATAACTAGATTGGTTGAGAAGTGTAATTTCTAAAAAGAGCCACAAATCTGCCGCTTAAAGTATTCCAGTTTGCTATATTTTATGTGAACTGTATCACAGAGAACATTTCTTCTTCCTTTGTTGAGTGTAACAATCTTTTTGTCACCTAGAAGAGTGAGCATGATGTACAAAGGAGGTCATAATTAGTCAAGTGAAATCAGAAATCATTAGCCAGTTATGCATAATAACTGTTATGCATAATAACAGTTATGCATAATAATATAAAAATATAATAATTTTACTTCAGAATACGGTACCATGGCTGTTAGGACAGCTGATGATGTACAGTTTGTTCTTACTTCATGTTTTCAGGATGTCTGGTACAGTTTTTATTTTGTTGTTGTTGTTGTATTGATGCTTCTTTCTTTCTCAGTCCTTTTGCAGATGAATCCTTTCATACATTGTTAATATATACATTATAGCTGATTATTCCTTATCCTTTCAGTAAAATGTTTGGAATTTTCATGAAGAAAAAAAAAGGTTCTGTGTCATGTCTTAGAACATTCACATATGTTTATAAAATCATGCACAGGACTTACAGAAAAACAAAGGGGTAAATAGGCCAGGCAGGCTTTCAGTTGTTGTATTCTGTGCTCCAAAATGTTTAGGGCTTTCCAGTTGAGAAAAGATACAGAACTTCACCTTTTTTTTTCTTGTTCTGATAATGTATATTGTTTTTAACAATTATACTTATTTTTATATAATCGACCTGTTCCTGCAATCTTTGCAGATGCTAATAATCACTTGATGGTTTCTATTTGTGTTGTGCATGCTTAACTTGTTACAGCCAGGAAAGAATTGGCCTTGAACTGTCTAAGAGTACTCTGCCAGTTAACAGAAAAGCTTTCTGATTTCGTTTGAAATTTATTTAAACAAAAGTTAGAGCAGTTGGTTGGTGGCAGTAAACATTAAAACAAGGCTCTGAATTTTGGAGTTGCTCACAAATGTGGGAGCCCAGTCTGTTTCAGCACAGTCATCTCCACACTCTTCTGGATTAGGGCTTTTGTATAACTCTGAGGATGTTCCCATCCTCTTCCCTTCCTGCTTTCATCCACAGGTTTTGTGTTTTTATTCATTTGTGAGGTGGTTTTCATGACCTTTTGTATTGGCTAATATCTAATAATGGCTTTCTGATAGTTCAGCTTAAGCACAATACCTCTACATCTAACACTTCAAAGCACTGGCAGACTTTCACACACGTATTTCAAGTACACACTTAAAAATTGGTCAGAACTAGTGTTCTCATCATGTTTTGGTATGGAGGCTAACAAAACATTGAAGACTGGGAAAAAAGCCCTAAAAGACACGGTCTGAAAAAGCCAGAAATATGCTCAGGGCAGAACCACAGTAGTTCTGACATGTAAAATGATTTTATGATAGCTCATGACCACTATTATCTTGGACTTAAGGGGCCCCAGTTATTCACTGGTAGTGGGTACAGTGAATTATACTTGCAGAGTTCTATTTTGCACAGGAATCAGACTTGTGAAGGTCTCTGCTGAAAACCTAGCTGTGACCAGAGGTCACAGGTATCTATCTTCATGCTTGTTGAAATGGCCAGGCTTGTTCTATCTGAGCAGTAAGGAAGTCTGCTTGCTCTGGAGGTTTGTGAGTGCAAGGAGAGAAGGGTGGAAAATAAGTATGGATTAAGTGCTTTATTTTGTTTCCCTCATGGACTCTGTTAATAAAACCAGTCAGAAAGAAATTATCTGCGAATACTGCCCTTTCCTCTCTGGAACATAACATGGAGGTGTGCTGAGGGGTGTCATTATCCTGACTGAAAGAGCTGGTTTTAAAAGTTGTCTTCACTGTAGCTATACATTAGGTATAAGTATTTTGCACCCAAAGAGAGGTACTTGATTTTCTTCTGCTGCAGTAGTTAGAGTTGAGGGTGTCAGGAGTGGTCAGATGCTTCAGTTCTGTCTGCCTTTGAACAGTACCTCTTTACTTCCTTGTACACAAGGCTGTTTTTGTTTTTTTTTCCTGTGAGTCTTTCCATTTATTTAATTTGTAAAACCTTTTGGTAGTACTTCTCTAATTTAACTAGTTGCACCATGAATATTCAGCAGAAGTAATCTTATTTAAGCCTTTATTAAGTCCAAGGTAGGGATTTATGACACATTCCCAGAGTATATTAGCACTTCACCTAGTTCTAGCACTGTGATCCTTTTTTACTTGCTCCTTCTGTTGTGTGTAACAGATTGAATGGAATTAGTCTATTTTATTACTATGTGTTTTCTAAAAACTTAACGACCCTACTTAGGAAGTTGTTGCTATTGTAATTTCTGCTAAATTTATTTTTACTATTTTTCCTGGCACATCTCTGACAAAACAGTGTTTGGACTGATCACTGAAATTTCTCTCCAGATAGCTAAGGGGAAAATCCATCTTTGTCTCTTTGTTTACACATACTCTGTGCTTATTGTAGAGTGACCTACTTAAGAAACTCTTCACTTACTTTTTTCTCTTGTAACTGTGTGGAGAAAGAAAAAGAAGATGAAACAACATGATTGGTTTTTCAATTGTCTGTTCTTAGAAAATCTCAGAAAAAAAGTCCAAAAGATATGCAGGTGGTGGCATTCACACACTCCTTCCCCGATTTTGAAGAATAAACAAGGATTTTGCGATGCAGTATAACCCGCATTAGGCAGTCAATTAACATTTAATCTAATGCTGGTGTCCCTCTGCTAAACTCAATGATTTAAGCTTGACTAAAGCACGTGTACTTAACCTTGTGTTTGCAAGAGTGAATCCACCCATACTAAAAAATTGTCACCTGAGCAATGAGGATAATTATTTTCACCAGTTTTGTCTTCAAGGCACATCCAGGAGATTTTTAATATCATTTGTATAGTTTTGACTCTAAGCTTTTTTGTGGTCTCCTTCTTGTGTTAGGATAATGATGTGTGATATTGATGTTTTGTCTTTCAAATGGTTCTAATACTTCTTGTAACCCAAGCATTTACAGCTTATTAGTCTTTAAGTTCTTTTCTTTAGAAAGAGAAGTTGTAATTGAGCCATATATTTCCTTATGTGTGTTCTTTGAAAGTAAGTGCAACAACGCCAAATGTCAAATACCTAAACTTGGAAAGAAATGAACAAGTTTCTTTACTCTCAGCCTCTGGGTGGAGTGATTTAAATAGAATTTCACATTTAAACCTAGCCAAAGCTGCCTAAGTACACTTGTGGTTTTATCTGAAGCTTATGTGATACTAGCTGTATACTTCTCTCACACCTGGTGCTCTGTTAAACAATCCCAGAGTTGCATATATTTGTATAGATTATGTTTTTCTCCTGCTGTCTCATAAAAGAGAAAAGCTGATTTTTCTCTTTCTGAAGAAACTGACTTTTCCAGTTACTGGATTAGACATTTCATCAGTAGAGTAGTGACTTACTCTTCTGTTTATTGCATTCAACTCTTTTTTTTTTTTAAATGAATCAATGAAATTGCTGTAATCTGTGAATGTAAGAAATTTTTCCACATTCTTGCAACAACATTCTTACTCCAAAATTTTTGGTGTTAATGGAGATCATTCTAGAGACTTCAATGTATTTTTCGCTGTGTAAAACAGTATGCAGCCACTGCTGCCCGCAGCAGTGGAGGTCTCTGTGCATCTGAAAACCACAAAAACCATAATAGATCTTTCTCCTGCCCTCTTTTTCCTACCCCCTTAGCATTTTTGAACAAGGTTCATAACCCTTTCTAGTAGGCCCTCTGTGAATAGTTTTCAGCTGGTGCTTTCCAGGCTGCATCTCCTTGGGCTGGAAGCGTGACAAGTCTTTGTTCCTCTACAATCACCTTCTGGAGAGCTGGATTCGATGGGGCTGTGGCTGAAAATGCACCATCCACTGAATCACTTCCATCTGTTTCTGTCCTCATTGCAGGTTTCCAGGGTACTACAGTTTGCACACTTCTTCAGCAGTGATTTTATGTTTGTTGAGACTTGTTATGGGTAATGGTGAGTCTGCAACTAATTCCTGAGACACTCCCTAGAATCATGCTTATGTGGTAGTTGTTCTTTGTGTGAATTTAATAGAGTAGGTTACAAAAACTGCAAACCTGCAGGTAATAGCCTTGCTGTTTTCACACTGTTGTTAACAAATATTTATTAGGATCTGGGATTTTTTTGGGGGGAGGTGAAATTATGGTTAAGTTTGAGATTATCCACATTCATGGTGAATATTTTAATTTTTTACTTTACTAGGTTTAAAAAAAAATTTAGATTGGAAATGCATTGAATCTTTTACTTTCATTACCAAGAAGTTCCACATATACAGTAGGAGCACTAGAATTTATATTTCTCCACATATACATATATATATATATATATATATATACACACACACACATATAAATCATGCTTTTTTCTTCTTACATCTGGGCTTCTTCTCTGGAGTAATATATATGGTCTATATATAGCCACCTATATATATGGTCTATATATAGTTCTGGACACTTCAGATAAATCATGGAAATCATAAATTATGTTTACTGAATACTGCAGTTAAAAAAATACATCCAGGATATGTATTGAAGTGAGGGTAATCAGCTGTCAAAATAATTTGCCAGAAGTTGTGGTGAGCTCTCTAATGTTTAAATCAAGTTCAGCAGTTCCTTCAGAATATCTTTAATGCAGCCTGTTTTAATGGATTACCTGCCAGCAATAACAAATGGTAGCTAGAATGAAACTACATGTTGTCAGGAAGCTTAAACTTTACAGCGATCTGTATTACTGTTGGAAAATTTGTAGCGGGTCTGTGAACTGAAAAATATGACAACTCCTGATAATTCAGAAAGGAATTAATTTAGGCAGTGTCTACAGTGTCGGTTCTGCAGGAAGAGAGAATAGCTAATCACAAAGTTGCCTTCTGGCTTTCTAATCTGTAAAGCTCCTTGTAATTAGAGAACTATCCTTAGCTTCAGGAAACCTTCATCCAATTCCTCTCCTTGCCTCTGACTTCCTGCGTGATGTTGTATGAGTCACTGGCACAGGGATCATTAAAGAAACTTGGGATATGTCTGTGAAGACAGTAAGTGTGAATCTAAGTGTCAGCTTCTTTGTAAAAGATGGGGAAGACAGCTTTGCCAGGAAACATGGGTGTTTGAAGAAGAGATGCAAGAAGTTATTTGGCAGTATTCAGTGATACTTGGGTATTTGGTATTGTTCCAAGCCAGCCCCTTTATCCTTCCCAGGCTTCTGTAACTGGACAGGAGGCATCCCTCAGGCAAGATTGAGTATCCTAAATTCTTGGGTTTATTTATCTCAACAATGTTTGGCAGGCTTGCCAGCAAGACCAGACTGGAGTTTCTGAAGTGTGACTTGATGTTTAACCTTTAGGCCAATCCAACTAAAGATGGGATTTGGTTTCCAGTTTTTACTTATGAGATTGGAAAACAGAAGCTACTAGAAAAATAAACAAACTATAATCCTGTATGTATTTAACATAATTCACTGCAATTACTTCTGCACCATCACCTCTGATTGTCTGGGCTGTTTCTAAACAACAGCAACACTGCATCTGTCCTATTCCAGTGCTCCTGCAGCTTTGCTTCATCACTAGACAAGTGGAGAGGGGGAAGAACTACCCTTCCAGTCACCTCTTCAGGTTCTGCTCACCCTGCCCAGCTCTCGCTTGTCTTCTTCACCAAGTCCTGCAGGATTTCTTTTAGTTCCAGTTTTCATGCTGTGTGAATGATCTACTCTTTTCTTGGTGAGATTCTGTGTTTGATTTTGCTTCTTTAGTATAAAATGAAGGTGATGGTGTCTTGCATTGAAACAGAGCAGTCCATTAAGTAATCTGTCCTCATCCTATGCAGTTGGCCTATGGCATCTTTTCTGCTATGCAATTGGCCTATGGCATCTTTTCTGTTTTTTTTTTTACCCCAAGGAAACAGTTCTTCCAACTATATTTAATGCCAAGACATGCAAGCCCTGTGTCTGACACACAGCTGGGTTTGCTACTGCTGCTGCTGCTCAGCCATGAGTGGTGTGGTGTGGAGTGGCAGCTACCTTTGGAATGGCTGTTGTAAAGAATGAGAAAATATGCATATTTGTACCTGTTTGGACTAGGGAAAGAGGGCTATGGTGGGATCCTAAAGGATAGTTTGAACTCCAGGGCTGCCAAGATCAAACTCTTAATAATTTACAAGGTAATGAAATAATAATTGATAATCTGATTTATAATTGCAGTCAAAAATGTGTGATGTTTTCTGTCATGGAGCCAGTAGAAAAGAAGAAAAACAGCTTTTTGTTCCCCCTTCTTCCCTTCTGTCTCTCTCTTATTCATTCTAATAGCTTTTTAATTTTGTTCCATATACTTTTCTCCAGTATGTTTTTTTAAAAATACCTTCCCGCTTTGATGCCAACACTCTGTCTTAGATAATACATCCCAAACATGCCTTTTTTGGGACATTCTAATTTGGTCTAGTGGTGTTCAACCACTTGTGTCCTGTAGTAGTTAGCATATTACAATAACTTATACTTTTTTCAATTTTCATTTATCTATTTTCTGAAGGCTCTAAGAGAGAGGTTTGTAAAGACTACATTTTCCCATCTTCCATAAAACTGGGGCAAAAATTTAATGGGTAACTAGAAAACTAGGAAAGGCCTTTGCACTATTACTACTGCTGCTGCTATTTTCTTGAGTCTACTGACTGCCGTTAAGCTATTCCTAGTTTAAATCTGAGCACGTGTAAAAAGAAGCCTTCTGAAGGGATTGTGTCTCAAACAATAAGCAAATCTGGATGTGGAAGCAAAGACAGAGACAGGGATAAAGCATGTTTATGAAGACAAATGAACATAATTTACCACTTCTGGCTTGCAGCATTTGGAGATGTTAGCTAAGTTTCATGCAGTTCTCTGAGGTCTGTGCATGTCCTGTCAAGATTCTGTAGTCTATTTCTCTTGTAGCACAGAGGTTGCTTATAAGAAAGTAATATTTAAGGTCTGGCCAGAGCTAATATTTATGTCAATTCTGCATTCCCAGAGTCAAGAATATTAAGGCAATGTGCAAGAATAAGAGATGTGTAGATAGATAAAAATTATATCTTAAGGAATGTCAGCTTCCTCAAGGGAGAAAATAATTCATGTTAAGGTCAGGAATTAGTGATACAAATGGAGATCCACAACAAAAATCTGTATAATGCAGATTTAAAAAATACTCTCTGTAGTAAAGAAAAGCTTCCAAATTATGTGGGAGAGAAACCATATTTAGGCTATTACTGGTACACTGAATGCTTATAAAATATGCAAATCATAATAAAGAAGAACAGGCAAACATGGGTTACACAGCTGCTGTGAGTGTTCATAATATTCACTAATTCTTTATTTGGGCTAGTGAATCCAACATGCTCAACAGCGTTTGAAACAAAAGATGCTCTTGTAAAATCTTGTGTCTGGTAGGAGCTTAAAAGAGTGAAGCTGCAAAAGCCTGACATACAGGAATAAAGGGGATTCATAGAGTGGGTCACGAAGTGTCATGTCTTGGAGTGAAAGGTGACTGTTAGATAAAGCAGAGAAGCCTGACAGAAGGCTCTGCTGCAGAGCAAAAGTAAGTTGAAGATCTCAGGACTTCAGTGTGCAGTGTGGTGGACCTGAAGGGAATTGCTCGGATCTCCATGGTTCAGGATCCAGCAGTACCTGTGGTGTCAGCTGTGTGTCTGAAATCCCATTCTGTTTCAAGGAAATCTCATTAATTAAAATACTTTATTTTCACTAGTAAGTATATTTTTTGGTTAAAATGCATGTTCCCCAGGTATAACAAAAAGGCAAAGAGTTAAATTAACCTTATCACAAAGGATGTAGAGGTCTACCCACACTATGCTCTATCCCACTATGCTGTAGCACATCAGAATAAAACTTTCTTATATAATGAAATCCAAAGTTAGTTGTTATTGTGAAAATATCCATGTGACCATTTATTTAAAATGCTGTAACTTTTATTTTCTAAGTGTTGACTCTGATT
The DNA here is from genome assembly GCA_013397075.1 of Rhabdornis inornatus. Classification (NCBI taxonomy): domain Eukaryota; kingdom Metazoa; phylum Chordata; class Aves; order Passeriformes; family Rhabdornithidae; genus Rhabdornis; species Rhabdornis inornatus. The sequence continues at coordinate 2,752,835 of VWZS01006228.1, read as the reverse complement.
TAGAAGTAGATCTAAGACTCAATGCTTTATTGCTGCAGGAGTTCTTAGAATGGCATTATGTACATATGCACATAAAAGCTTTTCTTGGCTTCTGGGAACCACCCTCTCCAATATTCCTTTCATGATCCTTCTGATCTCCTTTTTCACCAGGTTTTGTCAGTACATAAAAGGAAAAAAAATAGAATACCAAGATCTCAGCCATGAGTAATGCGTACAAGCTACCAACAAGTTTCCTGGAACTGGCTATTGTTTTCAAAATACTACCATTGAATACTTTCACTACCAGTATGATTACTGAATTTGTTTTCTGTACTATAGTCAGGAAGTAAATTTGTGAATTTGTAAAGCAAATCCTCCCTAGCTGCCCAAGTACAAGAGGATATTAAGAGAACATGAAATCCCTCACTCAGATCTGAGTGATGAAGATCTGACCTATTATCTACTGAAGTCAACAAAGCACCTGCTGCCGAGTTCAGATGCAAGGGCTCTGGATCTGCTCCTGAGAGCTGCTGGACACTCCCCTGCAAGGAAATAGCATTGCCTCCTTGTTTGTACACAGCCAATATTGGCACTTTATCCTTGGAGCAAACAGCAAATTGCAAATCATACCCAGCTGCTTTGCATTTCCAGTACATCTTGGTCTGTTTTCACTTGACAAAACAACGGGACATCCATCCCAAATAAGTTCCTTTGTCTTGCCTGCAGAAGGACAGTCCTGTGGCTGAGACTGTGGATTAGCTGTGAGTGAGTGTACAAAGCAGCATTCAGTCAGGCCACAGTTAGTGCTGGTTCCTGGTGAGGGTAAAGGAGATTTCATTTGGCCTCTTTTAAAACAAGGCCCTCAGAAAACACACAGGAGCCTGTTTGCTGGGAGGAAAAGATGAAGAGCACTTGCACTGTTTGTATTTCATAAAGCATGGCTTTTAAATGGGACTTGCCATGGCTGTCGGAGTTTAAACTCCGATCCACCAGCTCAGCTGTGAGAGAGGAAGGGCAGGTTTTAAATCTGTGTTGGGAGAGAGGCAGAAACCCTGAGAATAAATCCTTTATAAAGTAATATCAAAACCCAGTATGTGTCAGTGCTTTGGAACTGTTGCTACTGGTAATAACATAAATTTAGAGTAACTGTCACTGAGACTAGAATCGACCACCAAAATGGCAAATCTAGAGCATATTCACTCAGACTGCTGCTACTTATTTTTGCTCTTGTCTGTCCCTTTGTGCTCATGCAAACACAATCTCTCTCTCTCTTGTCCTGTCTTGTTTTCCTCCTCTCTTTCTGCTGCTTCCATCTCTCCTCCAGGGACCTGTAAAGAGGGCTTACAGGCATCCTCACAACAGTGTTGTCACTTGGGCCTGTTGAGCCTATACCTGATCCCTTCTGCAATAAATGATTCTGTGGAAAATCATTGAAGTAAGCTTGAAGTGAAGTACTACTCCATCATGGCACCAGTCAAGAAAAACTTCTGTAAAGACTTACATCAACATATACATATCAGTTTAGGACAAGTATAACATATGCACCAGTGCTGGTTAGTAAGAGTACTTGGTGCCAGAATCCTTTCTAAGAAATCTGGCTCTGTCAATTGCTGATATCCCAGACTACTTTACCGTTCTTTTGGGCATAACGAACAGATTCTGGGGCAGAGGATGCCACGAAGAGGAGGGGTATTGCCCAGAATTAAAAAAGATTCCATTGTTGAAAAATGTTTTCAGAGGTATTGTTCAGATTGTTGTTCTGTTTTTTTTTTTTAATTTTATTTTTTAAAGCTGCTTGATAATGCTAGTTTGAAAGCACAGCTAGCTATACTAGGTAGCATGCTTATACTTTCGTGTGAGTGTTTGTATGGACAGGGACAACAGCAGAGAGGTAAAAAAATAGTAAGCAATTCTCTTCCTTTAAAACCAGCACATTTGGTATTTTCTTTATTCTCCAGTCCAAAGGAGATTGTTGGATCTTCTGTTTGCAATTTAACATGAAGTCACCATCTCAGCTGGAACCTGTTTTTCCCCAACATCCTCAGCCCTTGGATGGCTAAGCAAAGATCTGCTTATGTGAGCATCCAAGAAGCAAACAAAAATGGGGGAAGACAAGTCCAGGCAGCTGGCTAAAGACAAGATCCCATTTTATTATTGGTTCCAAGGCTTCCCAACACCTTTGTGCAACTGAGCACACCAGCAGCTGCATCTTAGCAGGTTTCCAAAATTATAACAGAGCCCAACAGCGTAAAAAAAACACTTTATTGTCTTTACAATATGTGTATTTTTATAGAATATCTATAATATCACATCCAATGATTTATTCTTTGAAAAATCAACAGTATTATCTTCATGAGATGTGAGTATGATATATCCTATCCCTCAAATAAAAGGATTTTTCTTCAGTTTCTTTTCTTACAACTCACAAAAAATCACAAAAAATCACAGATCATTTTTTGCCTATCCTTGAAAAGCTGAAGCTTATAAGCACTTCTCACATCTCTGCCATTTTGATCTCTACTCCTTCCCCTTGTCCCTGAATTTCTGGTAGAGCAGTACAAGCAAAGATTCAGCAGTCCTTGACCCACACACTTGGAACATCAGGGTTCCTGTACACAAACCAAACAAATCTTACTCAACTATCTCTAAGGCATCAGCATAGCTCTCCTTGGATCAGATATTAATGGAGGATAAATGATGCTGGGAGGTGAAGCTCTGTTACTTAGCTAGCATCCATCAGGCACCTGTTCTGTTGGTGCTGGTGGCTTCTGGGGTTAGAAACAAGGAAATGTGTGGAAACTCATGCAGGTGTGCATGTGGATCTCTGTGGATGTGTGTAGGTACACGTAGAGCTGAGCCCTGATGGGCAGGATAAGAAAGAGGAACAAACACTGTCTAACACCAAAGGTTTCTGTGATTCTGCTCAGCTCTGAAGGAATTTGGATGCAGGGTAGATAGGCAAGGGGAAATAAACAAAAAGAGAGGGCCTGCACCTGTGTGCAAGTATGCCTGGGGTGCAGAAACTCAGTGGCCTCATTTGTATCGAAAGCTTGTTGTTGGGGTGGCTTTGTTTTATACAGAGCCTGGCCAAGTTTTCACTTTTCCTCTCCCTCTCTAGATGGAGTAGGCTTAAGACTTCATTTTAATATGACCTTGTCATAATTTTAAAATAATACAGTTTAGTCTAATTATACAGCAGTCTTGTTGATAATGTGATTTGACTGTTCTGAGTATCTGGGATTTCTCTCCCAGCCCTGCCGAATTTTTGTGAGATGTTTGTCTACACAAGGAAGTATCAGCACAAATTTGACAACCAGTACAGCACATGGAACAACGAGGGAGAGCATGTAGATGTCTGGAAGATACCATTTGTATGCTGATGGGTTCAGGAACCAATCTCCACCATAAATCAGCGTGTGTGCAGTGCACAAAATCAGTGCCAGATATCCAAGTTTGGACTAAAGGAGAAGGAAGGAAAAAAACAAGGGAAGAAATGGAGGTTAAAACAGTAAATTAAACCAGAACAAATGCAAATTAAAAGGACAGAGTAAAATTTGTGGCATGTGCCACCTTAGGGACTGGTGAAATGAAACTGTTTTATATTATTATTTTAAAAAAGTCAATTAATATGGATATAGATTAAATAGTTTGGTTTTTTCTCCATCAATAGCCCTTATAATTTTTCCTAGCTCACATGTACTGCCTAGTGGCTGTCATATTTGTAAAAAAGCAGAGAAAATGCTGACATTCAGTGGAGAGATCCAAGATTTTTTCATGCTCTAGTGCTAAACCATACAGAAGTAACATACTGTGCAAGTTTTTTGCCTTGATAAAACATTCATTGATAGTAATTTTCCCTTCTCTTGCGTCCCCTCCCCTCCAGCCCAGCTCCTGCAGAGGCACGGCAGCTTGCACCAAACTTCCTCCAAATGGAGAGCTGAGATTATAGTGTTACTAAGGGCAGCCTGTTTATAGTCACAGGAGTTTTTACAATCTGCAGAAATTGCAGATTCTCTTTAGACGCTTGGCATTGAGAAGATTTGAGTTATAAAGTAATTTTCAGATCCATTTTAACTGTATTATCTTGTGAACCAAAAAAATTAGCCCAATAAAATGGCTAAATTATTTTGTGGCTTAGTAAAATTGTGGAATTTGATGTCAAAGTCAGCTTTCTGTTTTTCATTTAGGAGTTCACATCTTCCCAGCTTTCTCTTTTTAAGGCAGTAATCCTAGTTGTACCATAAGCAGCCATCAGAGCAGTTATGGGTTTTTACAGCTGTATGGCCATGTAGATGTTTTATTCACTGTGTGATGGTGGATAATGCACAGATCACATTTGGAGATACTAATGGAGGAAAGCCATAAGTCTCTAGCAAACCTGCCCACAGCCACTATTGATAAGGGAAGGAGGTTTTTTTAGGAGAAGGTTTTTTTAGATATGGTCTTCTTACCTGAATAAATCGAAATTCTCGCCAGTTGACGCTGTTGCTGACTGAAGGCAAGGAAGTTATTCCCAGAAGAACGAACACAAAAAATCCTAATATTCCCAAAGCAAGATAAGAGTCACTAAGCCAGGCATTAGTGTGGTTGAGTGGTTCTGTTTGATTGTTCAGCACCTGAAGAAAAGAAGACCAGGTGTATTTTGTGATAGCAGTTTTAGCACCAATAAGTAGAAAAAGTTTCCTTACAGGTAAGTAGGAGATAAATGTTATACATTAACTCTCTGATCATCAGAGATTTATTTTAAATGCCTGCTCGAAAAGCAGGAGAGGAATTATATTACATATAGGTTCCATGTAACTGTAATTGAGGTACATATTTTACTCTTCTGTAGACCTCTTGAAGAGAGATATGTGATCCTTTGTTAAGATCAGAAAGTCATAATATATTCTATTCTTGAAGGTATATGAAGAAATAGTGCTTATGTTTTCCCTGATTATTTTATTAATATGTCAACTATCTAGAAGGAAGACTGAGGCCAGAAATCCTCTCAGCTCGACATAATATCAACAAAACGTAGGTATTTCAATGTCTAAAAGAAACACAAGCTAGGAATATTATTCTATTTTAAAGAACATTGGACTGTCCACATGGATTTCTGAAGCTGAAGATAGATGGTAGTATTTTGACAGGGCCAGAAGAAAGGAAGGCTTAGAGCAGGGAACAAAACTTACCTGGGAGACGATTCGTCTGCTGGTTCTCCAACTCGAAAAGGCGCGCAATGGAGTAACAAGAGTGAACACAGCATGCAGGGAAGCAAATGCCAAGGCTATTAGTCCAAGCTGTTTCCTGCACAGCATCCATTTGTCCAGCCAGTCTGGAAAACGGCGGTATTTGGTACCTCTGTATAACTGAACAATTGCAGCAAATATACCAGGAAGATAAACCAAGCCGAAAAGAGTGAGTGCCATTGCAGGGAAGACTTGATTTGGAACGGTAATTGCAATAAAAAATGAAAAGTTATTGTTTTCATGAATATAAACATAAATTACATCAAGAACCAAACAGTAGAAGAAGAAGAATAGACCTAGGCCAAGGGACAAAAAGATGGGAAACTTCCACGTTGGAAAGAGTTGCAGAGGGTAATTTTCTATTTCCTGAGCAGCCAAGAGGGATCCCTTATCTACTGGAGTGAGACCCAGTCCACGAACAATATTCATGACCATTTGTTTAGCTTCCACATCATCTCCACAGATAAACACCTGCAGACAAAAACAAACAGAAGTTTATTTTTTACAGATTTTTGTGACTTTCTCTACTTCCGTCCTGCCTGGACAGTAAGCACAAGCTTACTAGGCTGCTTCTTTGCTTACTTGGCTTATTGCTGACCTTAATTAATATAGGCAAGAAAGTAGCCTAAAGGTACTTCTGGCAAACAAGTCAAAGAACTTTGAATATGATTCTTTAGAGAAGAAGATTGTTTCAAGTGGCAAAATTTTATATCGGGAAAGAACAATGTATAACAGGCTTAGTATATGTCTTTGAGTAGAAGACTTGACATACTTTTCTGAAAATCTGCAAGTAGTTTATCCAAGATTTAATAGGACTAAATTGATGCAAAATTTTCAATAGCAGTAAGAGCAAAATTTTCAGTTACTGCTATTGTTGTCCACAAATACTCCAGTAAATTGAGGACAGAGATCTTTAAAACACAATTTCCCTGTCACAAAAGTAAATATTAGTTCTTTCGAGCTCTAGTAGAATAGTGAAGAAATCACCTTTTCTGTGAGCATGTAAGACAATAGTATTTTGTAACTGGGACAAAGAGGGCAATTTCTGCTCTTCTTGAGATGGTGAAGGCTTATAGAACTAGGCTTGGCAGCCCTTTGATCTCTAGCCAAAACCATTTTTCTGGCAGCAGAGAGCGAAGTTAGCATTTGTTTGAGTAGCTGGATGATTTCATGTGTACAAGAGCACTGTCCTTTGAAGTGGCAGAAAACAAGGCCATAATAAATGATTTGCTTCAACTAATCTCCTGCACATCTTCCTATGGCCAGCTCTGTGCTTGCTGGCCTGTGGTTGAGGAGCTGGTTGAAACAGTTTGTACACACTGATGTGTTTAACTTAGGTGGCGATGATTTAAAAATCTGTAGTCATTTTTTCACCTTTCAGCATACTTTTTTGACCATACTCATTGCCCCATCAGATCCCTTTCCTCCCTTGTTTTGCTTTCTTCATTTTATTCTTGCTTTGAAAATTCCTCCTGTCTCATTTCTGTTTAACTTTAGAACTTTGATGAACAATTGATGTAACCCTCCTGATTTGTTGTCTCTCTTGTAGCTCTGCTATCTCTCTTCTCTTGCTTCTCTAGTGTCTCTAAACACTTTTCAGAGTTCAGAGGCAAGCTATTTATATTCCTTGTCATGCCATATTAAAACTCCAAAGTAAATTTTAGCTCACACTTTGTTTGAAATGGGAGATTATAGTGAGAATAGCATCTCAAGTCTGCCTAATTCTGATGTCCAGGTATGTTTTGTGTAGCTGATAAGGAGCCATGTGGTGTGTAACTCTGAGACAGAGGAAATCCCCATTGCTCAGCCTTACCTGCCGGCTGGCGTCCAGCGTGCCTGACTGCAAAGCCCAGGCTGACACGGTGTTAAAGCCTTTCACAACCTTACTGCCAGGCAGCAGCTGAGCCAGGTACTCTGCATTGGATTCAGGATACTGGTTTAATTTCAAGTTGTTGCTTATGTCCACCAAGACTTTTCCATGGAGAACGTCTGCTAGTTTTGTGAGAAAGTTGTAATGCTGCCTCTGGATTGCTATAATGATGACAGCAGCTTTCTTCGCTGCCTCTGCATGGCTCAACACCTCTGCATCCCTGGGAATCAGGTTGGATATCTGGGTGCTTCGGCTTCCATAAACCACAGGGTAGCCAGACTGAATCATCTTATGCCCCAGAGCTCGTCCAAAATCTCCAGTTCCAAATATGCACACTGTCTCTCTTTTGTTAGAAGTGCTAGGAGCCAAAGCCATTATGTTGGAAGAATTTTTATTCATCTGTTAAAAAAAGCCAAACAAGTAATCAGAACAAACTAAGCAAAACATCAATCTTTTGAAAATAAAAACGTTTGTGTTTACTCTGGGTGTACAAAACAGACATCTTAGTCTCTTCTTGTCCTTTATTATGATTCCTGCACACTCTTCTGAATACACACTCTCAGAAGATTTATGTACAGTTTTTAAAAAAACATTCTGAATATTCAGTCCTCCATCTCTTACAGCACTCTCTTTTTCATCCATTTTATGGATTTTAACATCCAGCTGAACTGTTTCAGTTTTCCTCTCTCAAAGAGAAAATAGGAGGCAAAGACACGGGAGCACAGAGATCAAGGTTTGCACACTTTTCAGAGTAATTTCTGCTTACTTATGCTATAGAAAAGCATTGAGGAGGAGTCTGTTTCTAATAATATTAGAACCTGTAAGGTCTTCTTCAAAATACTTTATGAAGGGTTATTATAAAAGGTAGCTGTAAACCTATCTGTTGTTTTCAGTATTTCCTTACTGCAAGTAGTGAGTGCCAGTTTGTTTTATTATTGTTCTTCAATTTCCTGAAGAATGTTCCATGAAGCATTTGGACAGTGGACTTGAATATTTCATGTTGAAAATAGATTTTTGGTATTTATGTATTGCTCATAGTAAAATTCTCTTTGAGGTTTTATCTCTCTTCCTTTATCACTGTACCTGGCACCTTCAAAGTCTTTAATGTATTATCCATGCAATAGCAGGGTGTTTGCTCTGTATTTGCAGAGTGAGACCCATGATACAAACACAGAATCAAAAAGGTCTGTTCCATAGGTCTTGAAGTAAGTCCACATGCTGTTCTCCCTGAACAAAAGGTGAGCTCAGAGCAGAAAACCGAAGACATCCATCAGGAGACCCTGTCTCAGGGTCTGTCCATCAGACGCACCTGCCTGACCCATATCTTGGACTGTCCATCAATTTGGTACTTGGAGCAGCAATTTAATTTGCAGGAGCCTCAGTTGAAGTCTTTTACTGTCTCATAGCTAACTGTCCTAATTAGAGCTGTGGGAATAACAAGTTTTACAATTTGCAGGAAAAGAAATGCATTAAATGGTTAGCTACAACCAAAACAACTTCTTTGCTCCTGTTGTTTATGAACCTTTTGCTTCCATTCTTCTGTGAAGCACCATTCAGAATGCTGCAGTATATACATACTGCCTTTTGAAAGATTATGAGATTATGTTCTTAACTTTCTTTTGTATTTTTCTCTATCCAGAACAGTTTTTGCTTTTTAAAAATCTGACATGATTTTAAATTATTTAACACAAAACTTGCATTTGTTTGGTGAATAAAAAAAATCAAGCCACAGCTTCCCCCTACCTGCCATGACTTAGGGATAAGAGCTGTGAGTCGAGGATGCAAACAGCCGTAGCTTATGCTGAAGGGTGCTACCTTTGCTAGCAAGACAGACACATAAATTCTTATTCTGAGAATCACAGTGAAGATTTTGTCTTGTACTACTTCTACTACTTCTGTATGTAGCTACGTAGCCCTCAGCTGGCATCAGTGCCTGCCAGCTGCATTCCTGCTCTGACCTGTGGGAGCCCTGTTCTAGAGAGGGGCCAAGGCAGTTGTTTCTGGTCATTAGGGAAGGTGAGGATTCAGGTGGAGGAGGGCTGAGCACCTGTGTGCTGGAGGGTCTGTGTGGCTTGGACAGGTCCCACGGGAGGCTTTGCAGTGCAGCAGGGTGTCAGCCCTGGCTCTCTGCAGCTGGGGTCTGTGTACTTTGACAGGTAGTACACTGGGCATGAAAATAGATCCTCAAAGGACCCATCTGAATGTGTCTTGCATATTTGTGTGCTCTAACACATGCATAAAATTGCCAAGTCCTTTGACATATTTGAAAATCATTCTCTGAGAGCTTTATTAATGTCCCAGGAGGTTCTAATATGACTAAAGCTATGAAATTCCTTTCTGGGGATAGTCTGTATTTCAAAAAGAACAGAAGGGTTACTTATGTAATATTAATAAATGGTCCAACTCAGTACCTAATAAGACTTAACTCTCTTTCCTTAATTTTAGTTTTTAACAAAGTATACTTTCCTATCTAAAAGAAAAAGTAAAACTTATTTATAACATGCAATCATCCAGTTGAAAAAATCTGTATTTGTCCTCAAGAAATCCTCAAGTTATTGTGGGGTGAACTGCGCAATTCATTCTCCTCTCCAAACTAAGGCTGGAAAAAACCAAAACTCAGATGGATGATATCAGGTGTTATATTTGGTGGATCAGTTGAGTTATGTTTTGTTTGAGCTTATAAACATATTTAACATAGAAATGGGTCCACCAGCAAGAAATAAGTCTATAATGTACCTCCATTGTTCACTTATACTGAAGACCTCATTTACTAGTGAACACTGAACTTGTTTTGCCAGAGAAGAAAAAAAGAGGGAGATAAAAAAAATAATGGAAGAAATATTTTGGGTTTTTTTTCTAAAACATGGTTTCTTGAAGTGCTATCTAAGATGTAAAAGGAATGTACAAGGCATAGAAAGCTGAAGAGAATTAAGGTTTTCTTTAGTATTTGTGGTCTAATATAGCTTAATACCATTTTTAAGAGGAGAGACAATTTACTTGAATAAATTAAGCAGAATTCACCTTTTCTTTTTTAAGAGATAATAAGGATGCCCTTAGCTGTTATGAAGGCACACATCATATATTAGAAAGAAACTATTCACCAATGAACTTTTAAACAAATGAATTATATTGTAAAAGTGATAGTGCATCTGTTATTTCTGAAAATTACATGTAAGACAAGGCAAGTTTACTTTTAAATTCCAGGTCTTCTGGACTGGCCTTCTTCTAAAAAATACAGTAATTGAGTTAATTTTCTCCATACAATCCTTCTTTTTCTTCCTTTCAATATATCTTTGTGTCAGCTGGCTCTAATTGAACTAATAAGAAGATTGTAGGCTTGGCAATGAATCTCTGGAGGTTAATTCAGGCAGTAGGATATGAGCATATAGAGAGTGTATAGGCACATCCTGGCACTGCTGCTCATGTTTGAAGAAAATGCAGCATCTCATGGCAACTGTGTGGTTGTAAAATTGGACTCCCAGATTCATGATAGCAGTAGCTGGAATCTAAGAAGATAGTAATTTTCTATAGAACAAGGTGTTTTATTGTGGTGCAGCAGTGTGAAAGATGGGAAGCAGAAATATATCACAAGGGACACAAGGTTTTTTGGTAACTGGGAGCTCAGCCCAAAGGCTGACACTGGGCTGTCACTCAGCAGCCAGTGGCAGTGGAGCTCTGCTCCATTCCCATGGGTTATTCTGGGTGCTCTCAAAGCACCAGAGGAAAGCAGAAATACCAGCAAAGAAACATGCAGTATTCATTATCTGTTCTTTTACATATGTAGCTGTATATTATCTGAGAAAAAGCCATAGATATTTGTATACATACATAATATTTTTCCTTATATCCATCCCCCAAACATTAGAGCACTAGTAATGCCCTTTGTTATTTGAAAGATAATCTATGTAAGCTTCTGTAATGATCCTTTCTCCTCTGCATTGTTGTATTCTTCTACACTGGTTATCCTATTTTAAGGAAATTGGTGGTAATCTCTGAGTTTTCTTGGTCAGTAAAGATAAAAGGAGATGCTGAAAGAAAAAAAAAGACGTCACCTACAACACTGTCATTTTTCCCCATTGCACAAACACTAAGGGGAAGTGAACAATCAGGAAGGGGAATGTACAGTGTTTAGTTAAGCAGTTATATGCAAATGTTTGATTATATGGGAAATTGAATTAAGACAAGCACATTGCTTTGTACATGGGAAAAAGAAGGGATATCCTAATAGAAACAATACCACAGATTAAGTACAATGCCAAAAGTGGAAAGGCAGAGATGGGATGGATAATGGAAATATAGAAAGATGTAACATGAAATGCTGATGGAAGATCAGTGGAATGATTGAAAAGTTAGAAAGATGAGATGAAAAGATCAGGAAATAGTAGTTTTGCTATTTACATTTGAAAAAGGAACAAAACAAATTTCTCCGCTTGTGATCTCAGGAGATTCTTTCTAAGGCAAAATGAACTGTGTTTAAACAAGTCTGACAGATGCTTGTCTAACCTATTCGTGAGACCTTCCTGTGCTGTGGATGCTGAAGCTCTTTGCTTACTGCTCTCTCAGCCATTTTGTTAGGGAAATTTTTGTATGAGCAATCTGTATTGCCTCCCCCACAGTAGACACAGCTGTCAAACCTGTCAATTTATCCCCCTTCTCTTTGCAGCAGCCCTCGTTGGACATGGAAGCTGTTACAATTTCACCCTTTTCTTCTAGAGAGAAAACAGTCCCACATCTTTCCTGCAACTTGTGTTTCTGAGAGGGGTGATCTTCTCTTGGCTTTCTTCTGATCTTTCTAGGCTAAACTGCTCCAACTGTTAATTAAAAGTGTGGTGCTGACTGCAGTACTCTCACAGAGATCTTACCAGATAGAAAAGGATTGCTTTAGTTGCCTCACAGCCCACATGTAATCCTGCTGTCACATTTGTCTCATTCACAGCACAGCCAATTCAATAGTCAGCATTAAGGTGATGGGTGCTTTAACAAGGGGTGTGTGGCAATAGGGACCAAGATGTGGAGTGCGACACCTGGTGCTGAGCTCATGATTTGCACATGAGCCACATGTCAGATTTCCACTTCAGACTAATTTTAGCCTAGCGCTGCAGCCTGCGTGCCCACTAGCAGCTGAATGCATTTGGGTTCACCTAAAACACATCTTCTGGCTCACCTTTTGCGGTAAGGAATCTAGTTTTGTATGTGCCAAGATAACTCTGCGGTGTAAAGCAAAGCTTAAAAAGTGATGATCTGCTTCTACATCTGAGCGGAACTGAATACCAATGAAAATGCATCCTCTTGCACCCAGTCCTTTAATTGGATTTCTCCCACACCACTTGCTCCATCCTTGATTTCTGTAGTGTTTTCTGACTCAGAAGTGTATCGTGCACTTGTCCCTGTTGAATAGTACCATATTTTTTCAAACTGTAGCTTCAATTTGTAAAGATCATTCTGATTTCCAGGCTGTCCTCTAACTTGCTTGCAGCCCTTTTCAACTTTGTCAGATTGTCAACTTTAATGAGTTGAGTCTATTCCAGCGTCTATGCTGTTTAATGAAAGGAATAGGAGTTTTGCCAGGAGAAGCCCCCTGTATATCTGCAGTAAATGCAGTCTTCTATTTTGACAATGGTTAACTGAAAGACTGAACAATTTTTCTTTTGCTAGTCCCACAGAACCCTACCTTGTATTAGTTTGATCTAAACCGCATTTTTGTAGTTTGCTTTTGAAATTTTTTCTAACATTTACCATACTAAAAAATTTGCTCATGTCAAGTTGTATCATTTCTGTGATTCACAAGGCCTGTTATCCTGTTATAAGAAATAATGAGGTTGGTTTGGAATGACTTATTCTTGATTAATCCATGTGCCTATCATCTGTTTCTTTCTTATTTTCTATTTGCTTCCTCTATTTGTTTGAGAATTGTATTTAAATGGATTTTTTAAAAAGGCCATAATTCTGTGCCTCCTCTTTCTTACATTAAAAGATAGCTGTTATTACCTTTCCAGTCTTTCAAAACTTCATCTCTTCCACACAATTCTTAAATATAGTTATTTGCAGCCATGGAAATGCTTCAGTTATCATCTGAATGGTGTGAGATGAATTCCATCAACCTCGCTGATCTCAGGTCATTTAACTCACATGAGCGTGGACTACTCTCATTGTTCTGTCATTTAGAAAGTATTTCCAGCTCTTCACTACTGATGTAAACCCTTCTGTCATGTTTGACACCTTCCAGTGAACAAAAGCAAAATAGCCATTATAGAGTTGGCTTTCTTGGAGTCATTAGTCAATAGTTTCCCTCAGTTGAGTGGTGGATCAATTCTCTCCTTGATTTTTCTTTAACAGTTTATGTTTTTACAAGAAACTTTATGTTATTCTATATTGGCACAATTCTGTACTTGTCCACAGATTTTGGTTTATGTGTGTTATTTGAATTTGAAGTTTCAAAGAACTGACAGCTCCAGCCACATGGCTCTCTTATGGCAGTCCTTGCTCTGCACTGCAATCTTTATGTCTCTGCTTTTTACAGAGTTTCTTTAAGCAGCTGCCAATCTCCTGACCTCATTTTCTTCTCAAATTGTACTTCTCACGTGATATCACCTTCCCACCTTCAGAATCTGATATATTGTGCTTTTTATTCTGCTAGGGAAAAAATCAGTTTTTGAGCACTTCATGTTTCTCGGTCGCCTGTGGTTGCTCCAAGCTGTGATAGAACCTCTGTATTTTCCCCTCTTTTTCCACAGTCTTCTGCTGGGATTATATTCTTTTATGTCTTGATTCAGGGCAAAAGTTTAGAAGACAAAGCAGGATATAAGGACTATGAGAAGAGAAAAGGCCAAAGAAATTTGACCTGTTGCCACGTGAAAGAAAGGTTTATAAGTAGGTTATAGTAGGTCATGGCGTTGTCTGCTGTAGGAACTAGTGCCAGGATTTGCAACACTGGTCCATTTATGTTTCTCCTTTTTCCTTTTCTTTTTTTTTTTTTTTTTTTTTTTATTTTTTTTATTTTTTATTTCTTTTTTCTTTTTCTTTTTTTTTTCTTTTTTTTTTTCTTTTAAAGCTCATTGTAAGAATCTTAATCCCAAAGGTGGACAAAGGATTATACACACAACAAATATTATGGGATTTTAACTGTAAAAGTGATGTGTTAAAGGCCTTCTTTTTGTGTAAACTAATTATTTTTACTGCTATTTCCATGTAAATAGCAGCAAGGATTCTGTTATTCTATGCAAATAATAGGGAGTGTTAGGGATGGGAATGGCCTTTCTGGACCACCTTGCCATTGCTCTAGTACAGCATTCTGGGGGCAAATAAGAGTGCTGGCATAATACATCTTGATCATTGAATTCATATATGGTTATACATACGTCATAACAACAGTATTGACTGCATATTCCAGTGGTTCTTTGTGGTAGAATATGGGTATGAAATCTGTTTTCTAAGTTTGCCTGTCCAGCAAGAACTTGGTTTCCATATTTCAATAGGGCTATTCTTCTATAATGATGGAGAGATACTTGGATTGACAGTTGGCAGCTTTTTAAATTGAGTCCATAGCACAGATGAACTCTAAAAGTACCTTGCTACATAGAGAAGTTAATTCTTTGCTCGGGTTCACTAACCTGTGGTGTTTATCTCTGCTTGTACAGTAGTGATCCTGGGGCAGCTGGGACAAGTGGTTTGGGTACAGACTATGCCCTCCTTGTAAGTTACTGACACGATTTCTTATATCCCACCATAACCACACTGCTCTGCTCTTTTAACTTGGAGGATTTAGCTGTTTCTGTTTCTGGGTGTTTTTTTTGTCTTGTTTTGTTTTGGCTTCTGTGTCTCTTGTTTTCATTATAGCAAAGATCAGCTGAGCTTTCTCACACAGCATCCACATAGATAAATCATCAAGCCTCTGCTAGAGGCTTTTTCAGTCAAAGTTCTGTTTCTCTCTAGTCAGGGAACACGTGGAAGCATGCAGTTCCTTACATGGATTCAGGAACTCGCTTACACAGTTTGAACTGCTCAGGCAAGGCTGAGCACATGACAACTCATTTCAATAGCAGAGGTTCAGAGCATTCTCTTCCAAAATATTTTGAAAAGAGATTCCCACCACCACTACAGAGAATAAGCCCTGAACACTGTTGGACTTGATGTGATTATTCATTTCAGTTTTGCTGGGCTACTGTGAACTGATCTTGAGTTGGCATTTAATGTTGAAATGGTGAAAACAAACCCTTGTCCCACGTCCTGCAGACCTTCCTCATACCTCTTTGAACAGACCAAGCAGGTTCAGTCAGGTTTGCTCTCGTGTGCCTCCATGCACACCTACTCCCTCCCTACCTGATAAACATACATCCTTCTCAGTCATGATTGAGCACTCCTGGTAACCACAGTGCTTTGACAGCATACCAATGGCATGTACTTATGCTGGTGGCAGTAAAGAGCACTGCCTATGACCAAAGGTGCCAAAAGCAGGGGACATGGCCAGGATTATTTTTTAAAATTTATTTATTTACTTAGTTTTTTAATTATCAAGCCTCTATTTCTCATTGTTTCCTTTAAATTCTACGTACCTGTGGGTGGGCATGGTGAACTTGAACCAAATAAGTAAATGGGTAGATATGTTTATTTGGATGTATACTTTTTTCTCTGATGATTCTTAGTTTCCCATACTGTCAAATTCTCCAAAGTTAAACACTTTCTTTCTCAAATAGAGTTAATTTTCATTATTGTCATAAATGTTTATTGCATGTACTGGCAAGAAGAAGTCCTCCCCATCTGCAGGGTTTCTTTGTAAGTAAGACTCCTGCTTTGTCTTGTGACTTATTATCAAAAGGTATATTAGATAAAATGCCCTAGTAAAATTACACATAGTAGCCCATTAAATATAGTACAAAAAGAGAGAAATTATTACTTTATTTCTTACATAAGTAGTACTGAATCTTTGGAATATTTTATGAAGTATTTCACACATGCTTGATATACAGTAATCCTGTTGTAATGTGGAAAACAAGTGAAATGAGATTTAGAAATTCTCCTCAGAAATACAGGTAGACTACTCTGAGGCAATCCCATTTACTTAACATTTCATTTTACTATTCCCACAGAGAAAGAAAGAACACACTCTTTAACAAATACTGTTTCTTATAAGCTGACAGCTGTAGAACCAAATATGCCCTAAATTACAAATTGCATTTTCTGTTTCTTGATACACCTAAAACTAAAAGCCATGCAGCTAAACTACTGTCCCATGATTAATCCAGTACTTAAACACATAAAGGAAACAGCAGAATAGCTCCAGCAAGCCTATTACAACAAATTATGCATGAATTTTCTTTCAAGCAAATGAATATCTGCTGTTCTTCTCAGCAGAAAATCCTGGGCTCCAAGTTTTGACAGTGCTGATAAAAAAATTTTTTTGAGACAATAAATCCTCCTATGGAGGACATTACATTTCCCACATCTTCATTTTTTATCAGGAGTACGCTAAAACTGCCTAGAGGCTCTTCAAGCAGATGAAATATAGTCCTAAATAGATGTGCTTAATGTTGTCTAAATCATAGCAAAATACTGAGACGGCTGGAAATCTCACCACGTCCAGCTGCTCCCATAAACACGTAATACACAGCTATAACTTGAGTAATTTCCTCAGTCTCTTCAGGGCTGTTGTTCTGTTCTGAGGTTTGTAGGTATTAAGCTTTATTCCAGCCTATTCAACTAAAAGAAAAATGAAAGTATTTCTTAAAACACATGAAGGTGAGCAAGTGTGAGGGAGAGAGAGACCTGCCTGCAGCGCAGGGGCACTGGGTTTATCCCAGCTGGCCCAGGAGATGTTCTATGCCTTGAAAGCCATGCTTGCAGATCCACCAGGCATGGAGAGGCACCTCTTGCATTCCTGCCGAGTCCTTCTCTCGCTGTGAAGCTATTCTCTTGAGCATCTTTTATCTGCCATTTGGACACAGTAACAAGTAGCTGTATCTCACAGAGAAATAACACTAGAAATAATGAAGCCCGGCTTCCTAGGGCTTTGTGTTTCTTGGCTGATTACAGGCGCTGATTGAAACTTTGTAATCACAGGAGATGACTCCTATAATATTTCTTCTAGTGGATTTTAGGTATTTCAAATGTATATAGCCACATTGTAGTCTTTCATTTTCCAGGACTCTTCTGTGGGGTCTTCAGCTGTGCTCTTTCATGCAACATGAGAAGTGAGCACTCTGCCCTCCTGGTATATTTGTTTGAAATCATCATTAAAAAAACTGATTGAGGAACAAACAAATGTGAGACACTCACATACCTCTGCATGAGTGAGAGGATTTCTGACTTCCTACAGAAATCAAGCTAAAGTAATGGACCCCCTAAAAATTTGTGAAGTACACACACCCAAATGCATGCCTGTAACACCAAAAGAGAAGGAAGCGAGTGAAGCAGTTTTGACCCAATATCATTGTGGTCTCTTGAAAGTAATGGAGAACAAGGCGGGGGATGTTATTTGGGAGGCTTTTACTGACAGCCAACAGTGCCTTGCAGCGAGACTGGAATTAGCTAAAATTACATCAGCAACCTACCAAAACCAGACCTTCCAAACACTAAAAATGTAAGAGTTCATGCCACATATTTATTATGAGCTCTAGGAGAGCATGAAAAGCCTGACTCTCTTCCCATTTACGTTAATGAATTCCTGATTTGCAATTCTCTTGCTTTTGGACCAGGTTGCACAAGTGGGGAAATGAAGCCCAGTTGTTTTGTTGCAGCTTTCACAAAAGAAAGGGCAAGGTGGCTGCAGTGCTGCAGTGACAATGTTCTTGACTGTCTTACACTCTTAGAAATCTGAGAAGTGAGAGTATGATGAAAGATTTAAGGAAACTGAGCATTAGTATGAAGTTTTCTTTCCAAAACAAATAAATGTGGATTTCTGCAATGGGGCCAAGCAAATTTTACAGAAAGTGCATTAACCTATCTTTAAAGACGTGATTGAACAATCCAAGAAAGTGGATAACTTCATCAGTTCCCTTACTCTCTGGATGGGAAGTGTACTAATTGTATTTACTTGCTTCTTTTGGTTTCCTTTCTTTATCTTCTGTGGACTTCAACATTTTCATCTCTCACTTGATTGAATTTGAGTGGCATCTGCAGAGAAATGCCTGCCTCTAAGACAAAATGAACACTGATATGTTCAGAAGAAATTATTCCTCAAAAGAGAAAAACCAAAACAAAAAACCTCCAAAACAAAAGAAAAAAAAAGAGAGTGAGATAGATTTTTATATGCTGTTGCATTTTTCAACAATGAAAAATTCTTATCAGGCAATCTTTTAAATTCTTCTCAAGATGGAAGAAGTTGCCCTTCTTACTGAGCCACTGATTTCAAAACTCTTTAAGTAACAGCCTTAAGTTACAGGCTTTGAAAATTAATTGCTGAGAAGCCTGGATTTAGAAACACGCTTTTAAAATAAATAAAAAAACCCCAATGATGGGATTAGTAAAAAATTGAGCGAGCTGTTCAGGGCAGCATCCTATGCTGAGAAAATGAAAGATCTAGAGGGGTTTTTGTTTGTTTGTTTGGTTTTGGCTTTTGGTTTTTTTTTACCAAAGCCTCCTTTAAGCTCAGCCTGGGTTTTGCAGATACCAAGTTGCTGCTGGTGATTCCTGCCTGGCAAGCAGGGATGGGTGTGCACAGCAGTGAGTCATTAGCTCCTCTCCCAGCCCAGATGTTGATAGAAATGACACCTCTCTGCCAGAGTACTGCCTTGAGGCCCTGCTCTTGGAGCACTGCACTGCCAGCAACTTGCTTACAGGCAGCCAGAGTTACCCTGTGCCACTGCATGGGAGACAGGAAACCTCACAAAACATCTCTTACAAATCCCTGCTGCCTGTGCCCTCCTACACAGGGACTGTGGACTTCAGAGAGAACTCACCCTGGTTTCTGTCTTCTACTTGCTCCTGGGTCTCAGTCAAGGTTCCTACCCCTGTGAAATATGTGGGGTCGAGGCAGAAGTCACTCTTGGTTCTGCATGTCAAGAGCATGCA
Organism: Rhabdornis inornatus; assembly: GCA_013397075.1. Classification (NCBI taxonomy): domain Eukaryota; kingdom Metazoa; phylum Chordata; class Aves; order Passeriformes; family Rhabdornithidae; genus Rhabdornis; species Rhabdornis inornatus. The sequence goes on along the minus strand of VWZS01006228.1, from coordinate 2,733,749 downwards.
ATAAGCAAAAAAAAAAAGTGAGGGTAAAAGTGGGTATTTGGAACAGAGACAAACGAAAAGCTTTTTACTAAACTTATCTGAAGAGCAAGGAAGACGGTGCCAGGAGGTTCAAAACAAAGTGTCATGCTGCTTTTGTAATTACCTAATTGGACAAAATAATTCCCTCCTGCAGGGTGACCCTCTCCTGCATCTCCAGCAAGGAAATGCAATACAAAATGAGGAACTGAGTTTTCTGAATAAACCCATTGTCTTTATTGGATTACCCTTTTATGCTATTATGATTATTGCATAATTATCCACTTGTTGTGAATACTCATGTCTTTTTACCTATTTCCTTCTCTCACAGTCATCATAGCATGAGACCACCCGAGAGAAATCGTTTGTCAAACTATCCTCTGCTTTAATGATGCCAGAAAGTGTTTTGCTCTTTGGCAGTCAACTTCACTTGATTTCTTGGCTCTTATAGCTGGTTTATCTAGAGGTCTCCAGAAACTTGCTCACATAGTTGTCATCATTAAAGGTGAAAAGTAAAAGCAGTAAAACACTTTGATCCCAGTCCTCAGGTGCTGTAACTTGTCTGAATTGGATGGCTGAGCCTTTTCACCACTGATCAAGCAGTTTGTAGCAGATTATTACAATTAAGCACCTTTGAAATGCCAAGTTATATGAAGCTCTGGAGCAGTTCAGGTTTCAGAACTTAAATCAAATTTATTAATATTCTCATTTTTAGGGGTGTCATGCTGTTTATGGAAGTGTTTTTTCTGCACATTCTTATTTGTCTTGGTGAGGCTGGTCCACTGGGGAAAAGCAGATGTAGGTAAATCATCCAAAGCTAAGAACCTATCCTCCCTCCTGATTTAATCTTAACCTCATGTTTTCCAAAGACAGTCGTGGGAACTGCATGTGCCAGTGGAAGGTTAGACCTAGCCTTGCTGATCTGTGTTACTCTGCCAGTGCAGCAAACAAGGCAGCTCAGCCAAGCCTTGGAAGGGCAGTCCCAAGCCAGGCAGCCTGAGCCTGTCTCCAGCATAGTGCCACCACCAAAGTTTGGGCATTTCTTTGCTAACCCGACCAGGGAGACAGTGCCTCAACAGCATAGTGAAGTAAAAAAACAGCTGAAAGCTGAAAATCACCTTTGCAATTGTGCATCCTGGGTTGTACTCAGTAGTCACTGTGAAGCTGGGAGGAAGCTTTGTCAGTCCTGTAATGAATGCTTTGCTGGCAGCTCTTGCCTGTTTCCAAGAAGCACCAGTATAAGCAGTGCTTGCCTGGGCTGCTGCCTGGCACAGTCCCAGCACCCTGCCCAGACCTCCACAGCTGGGAGGAGAGAGCTGCTGGGAGCCCAGAAGGGCTCACGTGGACATTTGGGAGTGCACGTATTTCTCACAGACCTGCCTACAAACACCTAGTGAGTGAATTCAATGAGTATTTTATTGACAGTGCTCTCACTGAGGGGAGTACATATTGGAGACATTTTAAAAAAGACTGTGTCTGGTTCTAAAGAGCAATGTCAAAAGAGGAGAAAAAACCCCAGTATTTTATTTTAGAGCATTCAGGGACAAAAAGCTCTCCACATTTGAACTGCAATAAGCATGCAAAGTTTACGTTTAAATACCTGTCCCTACCTTTTCTTCCCAAAACTTGGCTTTTGAACCCCAAAGTCAATATATATTAAAATCTGAATAGAATAAAAAAGTCAAAATGCCAGTGCTTCTAAAATGTCCCACAGAAAATAAGATATTGAAAATGTTGCAGTTCCACTCTTCTAGTTTGGCAACCAAGATGAGAAAGGAAGAAATGTTGGCTCAAATCTTGAAGTTACCAAATAAAGAGGTTTAAATAGAAATACACTGGAGAGCAGTGAAAGAGACCTTAAAATATGCAGATTTTAATTACTCCACCTGAAAGTCTCAGTTGCTGTCTACATTTCTGAGAGACTGGGTTTATAGGGAGCACCCAATGCCCAGGCTGATGGGGTTTTTACATTGGAGTAGCTCTGGTCTGGTCCTGTGAGCTTAATTGCAATTAGCAGTGAGATAGTTTTGTTTCACCCATGAGCAGCCGAGATTGCATGTCCCCAGCTGCTCTGCAATGTGAGACATGGAATGATACATGGTGGAGGGCAGCAGATTTGTTTCCAAGTGGGCTCCTGCTCTGAAATCAACTACAAGTGTCGGCTACACACTCTGTAAATAACTTCTCAACACAAAGTAGACCCTTCATCTGATTATCATTTCTGCCTGTAACTAAGAGAAGTAATTAAAAAACATACCATCTGCCTAAAAATGTACAAATATGAAAAGTGCTTAATATATTTTTATGAGAAAATTCCAATATGGAAGAAGAAAACACAGCAATGCCTGATTTCTCAATGATTGTTGCAATATTTTGGAATGTAGTTACAGTGCTGCTTCATGCTAGTCTAAATCATTGCTATTAACAAATCTAGGAGCTTCAGAAAGGCCACATCTGAAAAGAATTTTCATCTTCCACTAATTGCATCATTTCATGAAGTCTTTACAGACTTGAAAAAATTGGCCTATAGTCTGAGTGACAGTTTGTGTTACAGATTTAGAGGGGATAGCAAATTTTCCTATATAAAAGCTGAAGAACACTTCTGACAGCTGCAAATGTTCTCTGAATTAATAATGTGGAGCTGGTATAAGACAATATTTAAGAAAAATCCATTTCTTTCTGCAGCATTGAAGCCCCTTGCTTATAAAATATTAAACAGGATTAAAATTGGTATGCTGCTTGAGTAGGAAGAGAAAACTTGAAATCCACATATGAATCCAGAAGTAAGAAGAATCATTAGTTCCAACTGTTATTAGTGATGACTTATAATTTGGGGTAAAACAACACCCTGCCCTTGCTGCTGAAATTCAAACCAATATTTTGGCTCTGGCATAGGAAAGAAAATCCACTTTCTAGTTTCATTTTTTAAACCCCATTGACCAACCCTTATTTGCAGAAGCTTTCTTCACTTTAACTATAAAAACACCTCTGGAAGATTAAATAAGCCTGTTATCTGCTATGTAAGCTCTCTGAATATTAATTGACAAATCTGAAGTTCTGGTTTGGCCTGACTTTACAGATAAAATTACTTTCTTATTTCTCAGTACTTCCTTACATCAGCTCTTGGTTACAAATAGGTTAATATAATGGCAATAAAAACCCAGGAGACATGGCCTAGCTTTGTGGTTTTTTGTCTAACAGAGAGAAAGGCTGGGCTAAAATTTCGTCAAGAGACATAAAAATTTAACTTCAAGCCCACCTAAACTTCTCAGGTTGACAGTTTATCCATTTTGTTCCTCATTCTCACCTGCAGAAATGAGTGAAACCTGTGTCAGCTGTGTCAAACTCACCTGTGCACTCAGCCTGATTCAGTCCCTCTAAGAAAGGCAGTGCTTTCCCAGCTGGTGAGATGCTGTGTGCAGACCAAGAGAAACCTCAGGAGCTGCAGAGAGCTCCTGCTGCCTGGAGCAGACACAGAAACCCTAACAGCCCTGCTGGTATTTATCTGGCGGAAGCCAGGGTGAGTGCGCAGGGCTGGAATATGTGAGGAGATGTTGCAAGCCTTTTCTGTCTGCATGGGATGAAAAAACTTCCCGTCAAAGTCGCAGGGCAAGTCCCAGCCTCTGTATGTACAGCTGAGGTGAAGCTGTGGTTGTTTTTGTCATGCTGGCACTGACTTGCCCCTTGGCTAGAGCTAAGGTTTGGCTGCCTTTCCCCACTCCTGAAAGAGTGGGGAAACCAGAATTACATAAGCAAGAAATGCTGTAGAAGGACAACAGCAAATATTTGCCTGGAAGAAAAGCTGCATTTTTGTGTCTTGGCTCTCCTGTGCTAGTCCACCTGTAAGGTAAGTACAGGTAAGTACAATCTTACCTGTAGTAAGATTGCCACATTGGGATGAAAGGAATTTGGCATGGGGATAGTTGAAAGTAGCTGATCTCTGAAATACTCTGGATATTCTTGGTAAGCGCAGCTATCCTGTGGTGCCAGAATCTGTGACTGATAAGTGTTGAGAAATGAGTCTTTAAGGGATAAGCCACTGTGTAGATGCAAATTTTGTGATGTTACGTATCTGTTTGAAATAGGACATAATTCAAAACAGATGACTTGAGCATCATTGAACTAGATTGTAATCCAGATAAGAGCAATGGGCTAAGAGAGTCCCACTAGCAGTGAAATTTTGTAAGTTTGAAAAATGACTTGAAGGGGGATTTAAATAACATAGTACTCTAGACTTGCAAGCAATATCTGACATTAAAGGGGAAGAAAGTTAAAGAAAAATATTTTTACACAATCTCGACTTTGGGAGACTTACTGGAAACTAATTAGAAAAACACACTAAGAAGAAAGAGTCATAGAATATATAAAACACAGAGGTAATTTCTAAAAACAAGGAAAAAACAATAAGAAGTTTCATTCAGAACAATCTGTGACTGCACTAGGGCTGAAGAAAGTATATTTGAGAGCTTGAATTCTAGAGAAGAGATCAGGTCATGTTTGAGGTTTAGAACAGGAGTAGCCTGTGTCACTTGTACAGTGTGATGAAAAGCACAAGCCAATGTGATGCCTGAACCACTGGAAGAGAGCCAGGGGCTGAAAAAGTTGATATCACTTTGAAAGAGCTTGGAAGATTCAACAAGGTGCACCTGGCATGTGCAAAGTGTCCAACCTGGCTCAGAATGTCCACTGAGGCAATGGATGTGTCTGGAGATAACCAGTTTAGTATTCGTTTTCAAGTGACCCGTATATGAAGATGCTGCCAAGAATTGTGTTTTACACTTAAATTAAAGAGAATGGAGAGGAAGAGAGTTGACTTGCAGAGTTTACAAGCGCAAGGCTAAGCCCACAAAAGATATATGGGAAATAAATGTACAAATTCAAAATAGATGGGGAAAAGGGCAAGTGCTATGCATTTCAGTGAATCAAGTTGATCTAAGCATTGAGTTCCTGTGTAATAGCATGAGCAAAAAAATCTGAAAATAATTTGAAGCTACTTTCTAGTGGATAAATACCTTGTGAATACTAAAAAACCCCAGGAAAACATTGAGTTGTCCAACATTTCTCATACCTATGTGATCCCTTCACATTGTAAAACAGTGCTTTAAAGAGGAGCTGAATATACTCATTGCTCTGGAATGACTGGAAGAACAGACAAAATAATTCTTGTCCTTATAAGAAAGATGAATGAATGAAACTCCTTGCTTGTCCATTGATATGCCTGAAGAAACAAAACAGGTCTGTTACAGGGGTCCTGGTGGGTGTTCATATTAGCAAAAATAAAAGAGTTTTATTCTTTAACTTTTTGAAACATTTGTATGCTGTACTGTTTTCTCAGATGTATATTTAGGCTGCATTTAGCACCTGAGGAAAATCGTGACAAATTTTGCAAACCTTTCAGGTTAGTAAGATTTATACAGATTTGATGAAAAAGTACCTTCTGAGAGCAGCCATGGAAAGAAACTCTGGATCTGGGCTGGAGGTGGACAAACAACACTGTAAATACCGTGTAACACAAATAATAACATGCTTGAAAAAAGTTGGCACAAACCCAAGTAAATCACCAGAAAATATTCATCAATTTGTGTTCTCCAAAAGTATTTGGGTGCTGAATTATAAAGAGAAATATGTACCTAAGGTAGCTTCTTGAGACCACTGTCATGAACATCTCGCATGTAATTATTGAAGAAAATGAAAAATGGGAGGAATTAATTAGACATTTCAGACCTTAAAGTAAATTATCCATGGAGGATTTCAGGGCAGATGTTGATGCAGTCATTTTAGACAGTGTGGAAAATGAAAAAAAAAAAAAAAAGAAGAGATTGCAGTAGTTTATGGGTTAACAAAACTGAGGTATACTCATAGGGAAAAAAAGAAGATTTAATCTTAGTCATGGAAATAAACAAACCCATACATTTTTATTTACTGAAGGCCAGGGCTGTTTGAAACTGATTATAAATCATAAGGAATTACCAAACAAAGCCTGGCCAATGGCTATTTTTCATTATTTCTCAGTTATGGAGTGTGACTTGCAGCTTCAATATATCCTTGAAATTGCAAGCTGGATTTCTAGAGCATTTGACAATAGAACCAAGTCCAGAAAGATATTTGCTCATCACTCTTATTGCAAGAATAGTTACTGAGGCTAAGATGCTTCAGAAAATCGTTCATATCATCAAATGTAGGATTGAATTTAGACTAAAACATGAGAGTAGTAAACTTGAAAGCACTGTTGGGGAAGATCTTCCAAAGATCCAAAGCGTATGTGCCAAAAATTTCAAGATTCAAATGCATAAGGAAAAGGCCAGGGACATGGGAGGAGTGTGCTCTGCTTTGTGTCCATCTCTGGGGTCCTTATACTTATTTGAGCTCTCATCTCTCACACTTCACCCTTCCTTCTTCCTTTTTTTTTTTTTATTTTTCTCCATTTGTTGTTTCCTATCATTGCTTGTCTGTGCTCCTTTTTCTAGGGAAACGAAAAAAGAGCAGTGGTGTTACAAAGCTGCATGTTGTTTGTAGGAGGTTGTTTCCCCAGGCTCATAGTTACTGTGGAAGTAGAGATGACAACTTTCTAAAAAAACCCAGAAGGGAAAAAGAGGCACAAAGCCTGTCACTTTGTGCTGTGAAATCTCCATCAGACAGCAAACTCACCCTGGGACCAGGGAGACCCAGGACACTCAGCTAGGATGGCTGCCCTGAGAGCAGCAGTCCTGGTGCCCTGGGGGAGCCAGCATGCCCACAGGGCACCTCAAAGGCTGCTGGAAATTTACGGATAAATGCAGCCTCAAGGTTTCTGATAAACATTTGTATCCCTCTGTTATATCCCTGTTTGAAATACACTTGGTTTTATGTTTTCCTTGGCAGGGAGGGTATAGTCTTGGGAATGTACATTAAAGTTTCAGCATCTGAAAAAAATTCTGGCTATAGCTTTGTAAAACCTGCCTTTGCTATGTGCAGCCTTCACAGAGAGAGGAGCATCATTTTGCTGGGGGTTTATTCTGAGGTCCAAGATTACACAGGTATTCAGGATAGAAGTCAGCATGTCTTTGAAGATTTATGCATTAGAGATGGCAAAACACCACCAAGTACACTAGTTAACCCAAATCTCAGACATGCCAGAGTAAATGGATTTCTCCCTGAAAACAGGGTATGGAGTAGCATGGTTTAAACATAAGCTTTGTTCTGTATTCTTTATCTCTATCATGGCATTTCTGCACAAAGCATAATTTCTTGAGAGTGAAGTACTGATTCCTCAGTGTTTAGGGGTATTTCCCAGAAACAGGGGAAAAAAAAATCACCCTTCACAAAATCACAGATACAGGTGTCACTTTCAAATCTGTGGATTTCCCATACAATGGCATTGCCCGTGACTGGAAACAATTCAGAGTAATTTCAGTGAAACTTGATTTAAAAAAACAGGTGGTTAGGAGACAAATTAGATCATATTTCCCTTTCAAATAAAGTCAACAAACTTTCTTTCTTGAACTTTGTTTGACACTGTTTCATGTGATGTTTCACTTGCTTTCTTGTGCTCAAACTGAAGCTGTTGACTGTAAGTGTTTGCTGTCAATTTCGACAGGGTGGGAATATCCAGACCATTTCTGAACATAAGCTCCAGAACTTTTGACAGCTTAAGATTTCTTTCTTGCACAGTACTCTATCCATGAAGTCTAGGAGGGAAGCACTGGGCATGCAAGCAGGTGAGCAACGCAGGTCACTTGAAGTTGCAGACCAAGATAAACAGAATTTCTTAAGGTACTCGGTAAGTGAAAACAGGACCAAAAACACATGCATACAGAAATGAGGTGTTGTGTGACCAGATATTCAAAGTTAGGGAATTACTGGAGGAAACAGTAATTCCTGACTTCTTTCTTTCAATATAAATCATTAACCTCATCCAGCCTGTCCATGCTTCATTTTGATCATCTTCTAAGAAAGTGTTTGAGAAGTGAAGCACATGAGCAGGGGTATAATTTTTCTTGTCAGAGGTGAGACTGACACATAGGAATCCGAAAGCCAGTAATGGCTGAAGCGGTTTTTTTCCATTTTTTGTTCTTATCTTGGCTGAAGCCAAATCCTAGCTTGGAATCTTTCCTCTAAAGTTAATATTTTCAAAGGAACTACATTCAAATATGTGTGAGATGTCTCAGGGTTTTTTTGCGTCTCATTAGTTTTCAACACACATGTAAGGATCAGTAAAGATCCTGGAGGGATCTCTAATGCTGTCAATAGGAGATGGGAAAATGTTACTGTGTAAGCTTTTACATTCTTAGTGTTATTTTCTGGTTTTTGGCTACCTGCCATTTGATTTTAAGTGGGGATCAAAGGCAGTGAAGACACATGCAGCTAAAATATCACAGGTTTTTTATGCTAAATGAATGTAATTTTGTTCAGCTGGAGTTTATCGCCTATTCACAGTGACACTTTCATTTCTGAGATGATAATAACCATTCAGTATCAGCATTCCTTGCTGTTTCAGCAGATAAAGTTATGCTGTGACCAGAGATAGCTGTTGTGCATGTATTTGTGAAGGCTGCTCTGGATTCCTGTTGCATTCAAGCTTGTTGCTTCATTTCTAAACAGTCTTTCTTTAAATTACAACAAAGAATGTGACACTATTCACTTAGTTTCTGGGAACATGAAACGTGAAATTTGCTGATGACAGTGCCTACCAGGAGGCCAAAATATCCCCCAAGTTAGTTACTGTCTGATGTAGAGAAATGTGCAGGATTTTAACTTCTTAGCATTTCACAGATGAAACATACTGTGATTTTGTGTGAGATGGAAGGCAAAATACTTGTTACAAGTATTCTGGGAAGAACATTTGGGTACAGTTAAAGAAAAGCATACAGTAAAGCTCACTGAAATATTTCAGTCAGTGGCCCAAAGCAAAGCCTAGATTATGATCTTCTGACTGATCCATTCTGGACCTGGAAAGGTATATTTTTCCTTAGGCTGCAGAGGAGGCATGAACACCACACAAAAGTAATGGTGTTATTCTGGAAGTGCTTTAGATTTAGTTTAGTAGAGTGTCCTCAACAGCTGGAAACACCATAGTTTGAAGCTCATGGGAATGGGTGCTGTATTTTAGGCTGTGTGTTAATGTCAAATACTATTTAAAAATGAGGCAAGGAATAAAAGATGAATTGAAGAAATGTTTATTTACAGACTGTAATGCCTTTGAGCTGAAATCTGCCTAGGCTGTGTTGGATAGATCTTTATGGTCTACTAGCCATGTGTATTCACTAAGTCATCCCAGTATATCTAGTGATTTTTCTTAAAAGAATTTACAAATATCCATAAAGCAGGGATGATGATTCTTCCTGCTTCATGCTTCTAGCTGAAATGAAACTGAACTGTCATATTTAGAGGAAGTTAACAAGGGATGTTTGATGTACTCTGTAAAGATGAATATCTTTTTTTGATATTTATATACCTGAAAAATTTTGTAGATCCTCCAGCTGAAACTATTTTAAAAATTTTACTTACCCTCCTCCCCCCCAACATGCTGTCCTTTTCCTACATTTAGGATGCAACAATATTCTGAAATTTAGAACTGCTTGTGAGAGAGAAAATAGGCTGTAGAACTTCTGCCCATAACCATAGCAGATCATTGTATCCTATTTATGTAATGTATTTACAGCTGCTGCCCAGCTAATTAAAAAATGAGCCTCAAGGAGAAATATAAACCCTAGTAACTGCAGCATAGAAGTGCAGAAAGATCAACTGGTCAATTTTACAGACTCAAGAAGACTACAAAAGCCCCAAATCCATTTTGAGCAGCTCACTCCAGCAGCAAGATATAGCACTGGCATAGCCACACTTTTTAAGGAGTTCCATAGCTGAGAAAAATCACCCCTACTGGCAAAATGCTCAAATATATGACTGAGTCACAGTAGCTGAACAAATTACTCCATATCAGTTTAGCCATACCACCTCTTCATGTCCATGCTCTTGACTTGCTCCAGTAAACACTACCATACTAATTTAAAAGTCTTCCTCTTGAGCTCTGCAGGCCTAAGTCCCCCATCTGACCAAGTCTGACTGCATGTGCATGGTATTTGTGTCCTGCTTTAATCCTTCCTGACACTTTGTAAAAATAAATTTTTCAGACACAGTCTTCTTGATATATATTCCTTTGTGTCATCCAGCTCAGGAAGAGCTTGAAAAGCCTCATTTTTTTTTCTAGGCTAGTTAGACATACAGAACCTATTTTTGTTTCTCTCCTTTTTCTTTGGTTTTCTTTTGAAAATGGGGACTTCATTATCCTGTAAGCAATAACTGGCTGACAGAGACAGAAATAAAATTTAACACTTAGTCAAGGAGAAATAATTACGATATTTTTATAACTATGCTTCCTTTAGAAGGGTAGAACTTATTTTCCAGTGATACATTTATGATATAATTAATCAGAGAAAAAGAAATTGTACTGCATTATGAAAGAAAGCAATAAGGAGGGGACATGAAGATGAATAGGCTACTTAAGTGAGTAAACGATTTCTGGTGCCCGCCTGACAATGACATAGAGGACTTGAGTGTCTGTAGTGCTATCAGGTCCTTCAGACTCCTCAGTATTTTTATTCAGGGCTTTTGAGGGCTTATGACGTTACTGGTCATCATTGCTGTGCTTGGCCACCGAGCAGAAGACAGAAGAGGAAATTATCTGAACACTAGGTGCTGGTTTCACTGAGTAAGATGACTTTCACTGGAAAGGATGAGTTTGAGTTCTTCAGAAATTATAGTGAGCTGTTATTAAATGATATAATTCTTCCAAAAGGTCTTGCTTTTGATCATGGCACAATACATGTTCTATCCTCAGAGATTCTTCCCTTCACAATTTCCTCTCACTGACCTCACAGCACTGACCATTCTCTCTCTGCTCCTCTTCTCTTCTACTTTCCTTGTCCTTTCAACTCCCTTTAAAGTACACTTATTACTAGCAGTGCTCTTCCTGGTTTCTTTGTCAGACAGTATCCCAGCCACATTAAGGTCACTCTTTGTGAAGGTGGTATTTGCACCTAACTCAGTGAAGTGGGAATGAGAGGTCTCCTAGAACAAGTAAGCATGCAGACTTTCAGGTTTCACAAGAAGCACTTCACAGGCAGGTGAATACGGACAGAAAAATACCCTGACAGCAGCCCTGTGTGTGAGAGACTCTACACGAACAAGAGAAATTTTCTGTACTACATTTTTCCAGTCCACTTTGTTATTTAGAAAAATCAAAACATCGACAGTCAGAAGGTTCAGGTAGACTGTATTCGGTGCTAATAATGGGACCAGAAACACTGGCATGTATTGCAGTAAGCTATTTCATCTTGACCATTCTCATCTATATCCTTTTATTTCTGTAAGGAGTTATTTAAGTGTGTGCATATACTTCAGAAAAGTAGTCTGTGTTTTGCATTTTTTTAAAGAATGTCAGGAAGTTGCAATAAATATCTTCATGAAATTTGCTTAATAAGAATTTTCAGAAGAATTTGTCATATTTCTGCTGGCAAAGTCAACTGAAAGACTAATTTTAGCAATGTGAAAAGTTGCTTCTATTGTGACAAAAATTATGGCCTAAGGGACAGAGCCACCCCCTCTAGAAATTAATACTTGCAAACCCACATTTCTGTCAACAATCTGATGGTAATGCCATGGGAAGCTACTAATGGGAAAGCAGAGCTGTCAGAATAAAAAGTGTTCATCTTCTCTAAACTAAGTAGGCTTTATTTATTCTTCCAAGCAATAGGCACAATTGAACTGTCTCTCTGAAATCTGTCTCCTGTAGATAATATGCTTGGTTTAGTACTAACTCATACTTCAACTTCTGTTTCATGTACTTGGTATTTTTTTGGCATCATGTAGACCTTATGCTCTGGGGAGTAACAACTTTCTTAATTTATTTTTGTGTTGCATCCACAATTACAAGTAAGCAGTATAAGGTACCAAATACACAAGAAAAACCCCCACACCATGAATTTTATATGGGCTGAAAAATGAAATCTTGCATATCAATGCAAGTATTAAGGTATTAGCAGTCTAATCAAAGCATTCTTATTAGTCCCATTTTGTGAAAACCAACACTTCAAATTTTCCAATTGTTTTAGCTCACTCCCGGTCATGATACAATTGAGGCTAGTACCCACGAATTTCCTCATCTTCACCCCTTTCTCCAGAATTATGCTCACCCTTCTGTTGGTCCTCAAGAAGTAAGGGAGAGGATTCTGGCAAGTTGTTAGTTTCCTGGGTTCTTTGCTGGGAGAAGTAAGATGCTGCTGAGGATTTTTTCCATCTTACTCTAGGATCAGTGTGGGGCTACTTTTATATGGTTCTTAGCACGTACTGCATGTTACTCTTTCCTCATTGGTCTGCAATTCCTCTTTATATCTAAATATACTATATCTAGTATGTTTTAATTACCTGTGTTAAATATTTGTTCTTTGTTCTCCTTGTTATCTCTAAAGCCAGTTTTACCGGCCTCCCAAGGAGTTAATGACCAGTAATTCATCTTTAGTAATTTGGTTATAGTCCAAGAGTGTCTGGTTTCATCCCATCTCCACACTTTGACAGCCCCTCCTATAATCCATTACTCATATAATCCTCTACACCAGTTTTATTTCAGATCATAGCTGCCTCTATGCAAAGCAGCTACCGCTCCTCTGCTATTAAATACAGAAACAGCAAAAGTCTCATAAAAATATGCATTAAAATGCACAAACCTACAAAGCTAAACTAAAACTTAAATTATGTAATATTCACCTGGAAGGTAAATAATTTTTGATAAAGCTCACCTAGGTAAAATGAAGGAAGAAGCAGTCCAGGATAATATAAAGTCATCCTGATGTGTCCTAGCTCCCAGGCTTTGGAGATGTAACGCAAAATTTTTGGGCTCCTACTCACAACGGCAACGCCCTGCATTTCAGGCTGTGCTGCTCTGCCCTGTGGAAGCAGGCAAAGAAGTCTTGGCCATGGGGCTCATCAGCCTTACGAGGTGAGACCCAAAGAGAAGACCCTGGAGGAGATGGGTCCCTATGTTCTGGGTTAGTTTGTGCTGTCTACGAGCTGAGACCTGTGGCTCCTCAATTATACAGCAAATTGCACGCATTCAAGCCCCATCCAGTGTAAAATCTATGTGGAATGAAAATAAAAAGAACTTGCTTCAAAGTAGTTTCATCTTCTTGCCGAAGTCCTACTGATATCTGCAGCTTATCTCTGCTGAGGAGTGTGGTCTGACTAATGCACCATAAAAGTAAATCCAGTAGTCATGGAAACGAGGGCAAAAGGGGGAATTTCAAACCACCTGCTTTATGGGATGGCATTCCTTCCAGGCTGGAGCTTTGGGTCGCAGTTTGGCCTCAGGCTGATTCAGTGCCTGCCCTGGGAGGGAGAAGGTCAAGTTCCAAATGGGGGAGAAGGAACGCTTTCTGGTGGAAAGAAACAATTCTTCTCTGTCAAAACTGACTTTTCACTGGCTCCTGCCCTGCAGTGTTGCTTGAATCAAACACAGGAAGCAGAGTTAAGTCTGTTGGTGGTGCTTTTTAAACTATTTCCAAAATATCATGTTCCTTCCTAGGGTTTGTGCTGTCTTAAATGCAGCTTCCTTTTCAGAGTTTGGGTGAGAGCCAGGGCAGGCAAGCCAGTGGCAGAGGTGTTACATGGACGTACATTTGTGCATCTCCTGGTTGTCTGGCTGTGTGTTGCACAGGGGACCAAACTTCCAAACTTTCCTCATGGAAGTGAAAACTCTGCTCTTTTCTGCAGAGCTGTGAGCTAAGAGCACTGTCAGGGAATCCTCATGTGGATTTCTTCTCTCCAGATATATATTCTGGCCTTTTCTGCAGCATGCATAGCACCTCTCAGTACCACTCTGGTGTAATAAACGACACAAATCCTAAAGCATCTGCCAGTAAGGAAAGTAACTGTCCCAGCTTAATATTGCAGGTTCCTGTTAGTTTATTATAGCCAGTTTACAGGATTTGTTTCTGTTTGACACTGGGAATAATTCTCAAAACCTCTCTAAGACAGAAGAAAATAATTAAATGTTCAATTGCTTCTACCTTGATGGTTAATGTAATCTTCTTACAACAAGAAGAGAGGTTAAATTTAAGTGGTTTCTTAAATTCCATCTTAAATTGTCAGAACTGCATCTATTCAATATATTTTTTTGTTTTAAATAGAAGAATGTTCCCATGTAGATTTCTACATTCTGTTTCTCATATAAAATAAGCTTTTTAAAATAAAATCCAAGGCTAGAAAATTACCAGAGAAAAAGAAATTAAATGATTGTTTAAAATTAAATGCTTCTTTAAAAAAACCCAAAGGGCTTGGTACTCCAATACTTTACATGTCATTTGGTCACTTAACTTGTAACATTCTGATAGCCACAAAAAATTACTGGTTGTTTCTGGTTAAGTGTAATTTCTGTGCTATACTGACAAATCTATGATTGTTTGAAATTAAATTTATAATAGCTTTTGGAAAAATCTGATTTATTGTTGTATTTTAGTCCTGTGATCAGGTGTACACTTAACTGATGCATATACATTCTATATCAACATGATATACCCACACATGTCATGTTGATATGGAATTGTTTTAAGTGGACTTGTTTCACGAATGCCACTAAGAAATAATGTTGAAAGATCTTTTATGCTAAAGATTTTTTTCCTGCCTATTTTAGCACTAATTGGGAAAAACAAGGAATGGAGTTAAATAACCTAAGCAGAAATTATCCAGCTACAGGAGCAAAAGTTCAGTAGGGAGGTGGTTGTTGAATGTGTGTTCATCACAGAAAGTTGTTAGAATTGATCATCACAAAAAATATTCATTTGAAGTGTGCTCGGATGTAGGACATAGAAGAGACAGTCCTTTCAAGTGACAGTGATTGAACTGAAGATGAAAAACCCCATCTTGTTATGTATTATGAAACAATTAATTTTGCAATGATCCATTATAAACTAAGAAGTGTGTATCTGAATAATTGCAATTGGTGCGCAAAAGAGGATGTTGGTCATTTTATTACAACTGTGATGTCTGAAGCCCATTTTATGATTTTATGATTTAGCTATGTGTAGCTAGTGATCACAGAACACATCTTCATAATCTACCTAAAAATCTTGCACGTTGGTCATAAAAACATACTGAACTGGGGTGGGGCTACACATACAGATAACATTGCAAACTGGGAGAAAGCATGTCAGATTGAGTGGCTCTCACTCTCCCCAGAAGCAATGTTCTATTGTGAATAGGTAGAAAACAAATATGGAAATACAGGCCAGCAGTGGAACTGTAGGTGTATGAGATTGCAGTGCCACTGAAGTAACAACGATAGTGTCTCCAAAAGAAAGCACAACATAAATGCAAATATAAATACAAAGGAGATCTTGTGGATGGTCCATGAAATTGGTACATGATCCTGCAGACCCAGTGAAAAACCTGCAGAGGTGTGAGTAACACTGTGGTAGGTCTATAATAGGAAATCCAAGCACTGTCAGAAGTGATATTTTCTGTAAAAATAGAAAAAAATGCATCACACTGTAGCAGAATTTTTTCACTTACAGAGGTTTTGTGTTTCTAATATGTAATTTCATGTTGTAGAAAACTCTGCTATCAAACACTTCCTGGAAAACTCTTTTAAAGGGAGTCATCGATGCTGGATCACTTGGCAAAACAGGCTGAAGTACTTTGAAAATTATGTGAATGGACTGAAAAGACAGTTGAAAGAAGGCAATGTAGAAGCCTGTTGTGGTCTAAGTAGTGTAGCACACTGTTGTAAGAGCTTGTTCTTTTTCCAGGAACAAAAGCAGACAACCTCAGAGCAATGGAAATATCTAAACCAAGAGCCACTTGTGCCGGTATTCTCCAGGTGTGACAAACACTTGGCCTCTATCAAACCAACAGCTAAATATAATATACATAGGTATTTTATAGCTATTTCATAGTTGAAGAAAAGTGTTCCCAATAGCCACCTTTTCTTTGCATCATTTATACAATTTATTATAGGAAGTGCTTAGTCACTGTTTTTTAAGTATAACTTAGCAAGAGACTTTCTCTCTGGCCTTGTATTGCTCTGGGAGACTAACGGCTCTCACTGGCATGACAAGTGGCAAGATCTAATTTTCTCAGGAAGGGGCCTTGTGAGATGTGCAATCCAACACAATGTATACTTCAGCTTCAAGAAACAGTCTAAATGAAAAAATAATTGTCATTTTCCATGACAAATAGAAAGCTAAATCTTTTGGCTCCCAAAGTTTTAATTGTGCATGTTAGTTCAGATGACTTAGTGTCACTAGTACTTAAAACTTTAGTATGCATTGGTATTGTTAAAATTACATTAATCAGTAACCTCAGTCAAAAATGCTTTTCCTCTTCATCTGTACCTTTTAATGTTCTAAAAACTACAGTGTAAGTATTGTCTTTAATTTTGATTACATGGATCTGATATTTTAACATTAATAATGTGCTGGATAAGTACTTATCTTTTAATTTTGGCCAAGGATGCAGGTTGTCTAGAGGCTCCCATAGAAGTTCCTATTGACTTCAGCTATATAATTTGGAAACACGAATTAACCACTAATCACACTGTTTGGATTTTTTTCCCCTGTGAGTAACTTGAAGGTTCCTGGATGTTTTTTCTCTTCATGGGTGTAAGTAGGGCTGTAAGATCTAGCTTTAGGAAATTGTATTATCCCAGCTTTAAACTGGCAGGTTAATATTAATCAGAAGTCAGTTTCACACCAACAGATAAAATCCTACTGGATTTTGCTGGGACTCTGTTAGCAATCCAAATAAGGATAAAGGATATATTCTTAAGTCATACAGCTGTGTGAACAACTGAAATCGATTGGAGCCATTATTGAGCTCACTTGGATCCCTAGTCTCACGGATATTTATGGAAACAATTACACAACTGAAGTAGAAAAATAGCATTAAGAGGGATTATGCTGATATTCTAGTTTCTCTGTCTAGGGGTGAAACCACATCTCTTATCTACTCATGAGCAACAAAACCTGCTCTTCTAGAAAAAAAAAAGTGATCAGTATAGAAAATATTTTATTGTATAATGCGTCTAGGTGTAACCAGGGATTTGGCATGAAAAAATGCAATAGAAAGTCTAATGACTAATTCAATTAGAAGAAAAAGTCATTATTTATTTCAGGAGCTGGGCCAATTGTTCACCCTTCTAAAAATTGTAGATGATTTCTTATTTGTTCATGCTATTCTATTATCCCTCCTGGAACTCTTTAACCAAAGGCTGGTGTTCATTCCTGTTTGCCTGGCTGCACAGCCTGCTGTACTCAATGCTGCTATTGAGCCTTCTGTTTACTACTGAGGTGGCACTGTTGACAGGAAGCAGGTTTGGGAGTGCTTTTGCAAGTGGTGCAAAGATCTGAGAATATGCCACGTCAGAAGGTAAAGCCCACATCAAAGAAAGACTTTTAAAATGCCACCCTGTTGGCTTAAAAGACTCTTATTGCCTACAGCTTAATTGGCCTAATATGTTTTGATTTCTGTTTATTGCACTGTTATAACTGGATTTTACTCAAGCTGTCATTATGGGTTATCAGGCTGCTATCACCAGTCAAGGCTGTTTGTGGGGAGCACCCAGCAGCTCCAAGGAGCCGTCAGGGCTGGCTGGGAGGGAGGGCAGGGCTGGTCCCACGGCCGTGATGGGGCGCAGGGACGCGGCGTGATCGCGGCGTGATAGCGGCGTGGTGGCTGGATGTGACCCAGGGCCAGGTATGGGCACCTCTGACTGCTCCCCACACCTGGACACACAGAGGCACATCCACACCAGCATCCTTTCTGCACAGAGGAGCCTCCCTGGTGCAGGGGAGGCACAAGGGTGCAGGTAGAGGAGATTGCAACAGGATATTTAATGATACATATAATGACTGCACAACTGGAGATCATCTCCTGCATCTCTGTGTCCTGCTGTGTGCTGTTGCATTCAGCAGTACTTTGCCAAATCCCTTTGTCAACTTTCCAATCTCCATCTCCACTTGGCTTTGGATTTGAGTTTGCAATTCTCTATTTAAGGAAGTTGCTACTGTACCTTATTTTCTAATGTGTGGGAAATTTGACTCCTATTTCTAGCCTAGAGTGGTTTCTAATACTTAAACAGTTATCAGTTGTTAAAATATAAAAGTAGCAGCTCCAGTACATGAGAAGTGTCAAAAGAGAAGAGAATAGTAAGGACATGTGTACCTGTTTTCTTTTGAAAAGAAAAATGTGGATACCTCTGCTGTGATTGATATGAACACATAATACGTAAATATCTGTAGTTCTAAAAGCTGACAACCCTGCCTGGACTGATGAATGTTCAATTTCTGTAAAGATAATATAATAAGATATTAGAAACATCCTTTAAAATAATAATGTGTGACTCAATTTGAATGATCTGAAAGCCTTAAACAGGGAACAAATGAGTACTGAAAACCCTACAATGCTTCTGTGTTCGACAGTTATAAATATTTTTTAAAGATCTCGACTAGGTGCTTGCCTGACAATTCAATTATTCAACCTTGTGCTGGAGAACATCATAACAAAATTTGTCTCTGTACTGACAGTGTAGTAAATCTGAAAGAAAGGATGTCTTTGGAATGAACGAAGAATCTACTTGTTAATTTTATTTATGTGATATCAAAGGAAAAACCAGCCAATTCACCTACTCATGTGGTATCTCTTTCAGCAGTCTAGCACACTAAAAGGTAGGATTTTCATCCTTCCATGTTAAGAGCTGCCTCTTTTCAGACTGCACAGTAGTTCTTTGCATGAGGTTTGTACTAGATAAAAACTGGGAAATTAGCCCTTAGAAAATCAGGAACCCAAGTAGGACCTGGATGAAGCTGCTGGAGGCAAAGAGGTTCCTGTGGGGCCTGAGCTGGTGCCAGTCCAGCCCAGCCCAGCCAGGAGGTGCATGTCTGCAGCACTGTGGATGTGGTCAGTGCAGTGTCAGTCCTGCAGGGTTCCCTCTGCAGACAAATGCCCCTTCTCCATTCATGGGACAGTGAAACCCTGTGTTTCTGAAGTCCTTCACTCTCCACTACAGCATATGAGCCAGAAACAGCACTGATCATACACCTTGGAAGACCTTCACAGTGGCTGAGACAACTTTTCTGTCACTGTAGTATGTAGCCATCACTCTGGGACCTCCATTAGTTTTCCCAGCAGGAAGTAGTGCACGATCCTTAGTGATGGCCATCCCTTGCTCTGAATCTTGGTAGTCCACCCCTATTCTCCAGGTTCCTGTGGAGAAAAGAAGTTGATGCACTCACTTTGAAATGCTTACCCTCCTGTGCTTCTTACCGTAAGGCTGGGAGGAACATTGGCACTAGGGTGCAAAATCGTAATTCAAATATGTTAAATTCCTAAAAAGATTTAATTTCTGGTCTTAAACTCACAGATATGAATGGCTTCCTCCAAGTCCTTCACTTGCATTTATGTGGGGGAAAAAAAGGGAGAAAAAAGGTAAAAATTGGTCTTGAAGAGATGCAGGACTTTTAAGGGAAAAGCCATAAGACATTATGGAGAAAATAAAAACCTCAGATGTTAATGTACCCTTGATCATTGCTCAGACTTGTGCTCTAAAACCAAAAGAGGAAGAAATCATGATATGGATCAGTGCGAGAGGGAAATCCAGAGGAGAGCAGTTATAGAGAGGTAATTAGCTGGTGACTACAAGGAAAACAGGACACATTTGGAGCTCAGTGCCCTTAGTCTGCTCTTTGTGGAAGGGCTTGGTTTACTAGAGGCAGCCTCCGCTCTTTGCACGGAGCAGGTATGGGCAGGCTTCCAGGGAAAAATGGACAAAGTGAAAGTGTATGGAAAAAACCAAACAGTTGTAAAGATAAGGAGTATCCTTCTGGAATGTTCTGTCTTTTGACTTTGTATGCTAACACTCAGACCTCCTATTTGACACTCTTAACCCAAAGCTTCTGTCTCCTTCTGGGTCTCAGCCACGGGTCAGTGTTGCAGAGTGGTAGACCCGACGCATTACCAGGGGGAATAGCTAATGAGTTTAGCTGCTCCTGCCATGAACATGGCAACATTTCTTGAGCACTTTTGCACTAGTTTCTGTTTCCTAATATTACTGTTTCACTCATATCACTCTCTGCAGAGGTTTTGTTATTTGTATGGATATAACTCTTATGGATGGCATTCTGCAGGCAAAGATGAAAGGATTACAGTGTAGATGAGACAGGGGAAAGGAGTAAAAGGTGTGTTTTGAGAAAAAGGCTGTAGTTCAGTGGAAGATATTTTCAGGGGCTACTCGACTTGCACTGATAATTATAATTCTTGTATAGCAACAGACAATACAAAGATAAGGTTAAACAGCCCTCTCCATGAATAGAAGTTGGACTTTAACATTCTACCATATCAGCAATAAATACATGCAGGAACAGAGGACTTTTGAATGATAAAGTAATGTGATTATGTAAAAGTTGATTTATTGTTTACTTTATACTCTACTTATACTTTCTAAAACTACAGTCCACGTGATCATGCATTTTTTGATTGGTGCCTCTATCCCGTTCACATGCTCTGCATGCACCTTGCAGGAAATATGATTGTTACAGTTCAGCGCTTCACCAACCACCTTTGTCTTGGTTCTTCTAATCTTGGTATTCTGTTTTTTACTTATTCTCTCCCAATTTAGGACAATTTATGTTTCAGTAGCCTTGACAAATTCCAGAGTGTTTGATATAACAGCAGAAAAACAGCTAAAAATGGCTAGTCTGGGGCACATCGTATAAAGTATGGCCTAAACTATTCAAATATATTGCTACAAATGCAGAAACCAAGGACTGTATTTGTATTGATTCCTGCCTGAGTACCGGTGAGAGAGCTACCAATGATTAACTTCACACATGCTATCAGCTCTCCCTTTGCTGGAGGATGGAGCCTGTGATAAAGACTGAGAAAGAGGAGGAGGAGTGCAGTATGCAGAAGGTGAAGAATGAGTCAAAGAAAATGCTCACATCTCCCCAGATGACGTTGTGATGGGTGTGTAGGTCTTAGTCCAGCGAAGCCCAGGTGAACTTTGTGGGCGTGGTGCTCGGATGCGAGGCAGGGCATGTGGGGACGGGCTAGACACCTCCTGATGCTGCTGCTGTCCTGCTGCAGCAGGTGGGTGCCAGTGGTGCAGAGCTTCAGTGCAGCCACTTTAGCAAAATTCACAGGTACCAGTGGCCTTTTAATGACCTTTTTTTTGGCTTTGTGAGACATAGAAGAACTTGCCTGTAATCAGTGCTGCACAGCAGGGCTCTCCTGTGCAAGGCAGCAGGTCAGGACAAGCAGCAGGGAGCAGAGGTCACAAGCCTGGGAGTCTCTGGGGTTTTTCCATTGGACCTCTGTGCTTACAACTGTCTTGGGTGATGGTTAATGTGGATGACGTGTACAGGAAGATGAATCACAAAGAATAAAAGACTTGCAAATTAGCTGGAAAGAGAGTTTGGTGGTGCATATGGAAGCGGTCTGGGTTTCTCACTGGCCTCCTTGTTTTGTGAATGCAAATTTTTCTTTATAAATCCTTTGCTGCACCACATAAGGGCAAGGGTAATTGTTTTTCCCTTCAACTGATTGCTCATCATTATAGCAAAAAAGCGTGGGATTGCTTAGAAGGAAATCCAGTACCACTAATTCTTTCCCTGATTGTGTTAGCACATTCTTTATTTAGGCTTTTGTCAGAAACACGGTTTTATTACTTCAAATACTACAACACCTCCTCACTATTAGTCTTTCATGACATTATCTTTGTTTTGATGATGGTTGTCATTATGTATCAATTTGAACAGATCCTCGAGGAACATCATGCTCAGGTTGTTTTCTCTCATCACAGTGGGCAGCTGCTTTTCTTTTCTGTTTTCAGGTAAGGTGCCATTCCTTTCAGTCACAAGGGTGTATTTTTGCTAGTGCAGATAATGAGTGCAAGATTAACTCACAAGGCAGGCACTTGCTAAGAAGCTTAGCATTAGCTCATGGAATAGGAAACCAAGCACTGTAATTGCCTATCTGTAAAAGTTGAAATTAAATGAGCTTCCATTTTTATGGGAGCAAAAGGGCCGTGAATTATCTTTAGAAGTATACATGCATATTCTGATAAATTTATCATTTTTATAATAAATATATCATGTTTCATATGCAGATGAAGAATCTAATAACTATAAGTATAAATAAATATACATATACATATACATATACATATACATATACATAATATAAATATAACAAAACTTTCTCAAATTTTACTGACAATTTTGAGGTCTCAGGACATGTGATTTCTCAGTGTTCCTCAGAAAAAGCAGCTGATTTTCAGGAAACAAGGCAAAGCAGTCTTGTGCCTAGTTTTCAGAAAAGTCCACCTCCACACTGAGAGCAGAGCATCTGGTAATCTCTAAAGGAAGCAAATTAATTAACCTGAAAAAAAATATAGAGAGATTAAAGTCTGAGCTTTTTAAAGCAGATAGCTTCAACCTACAATATTTTGCAGCAGATTTCCAGAGTTTTCAGAAATATTTATGAATAAGAATAGGATATTTAGTCATATGAGTTCAGATAAAATTATTATTGCTATTATTTCTCTAAAGCATCTGGTTCTGTGGTTATAAGAGACTGGAAGTTTCAGAGACTGGAAAAAAGAAGATCTGTTGTGTCATCAGATTTGGTGCTGTTTTTATCTTTTACCTTGTTCTTTGTCTTTAGAGAAAGAAACCAGCAAAAAGGAGATTTTAAATTGTCCTCATTAGCCAAAGTTAACTGGGAGCTGGCTCAGCACCACAAGTTCATATGCCCATAGAGGAAATCCAAACTGGGATATGGATGCTATGGCAAAGTCTACCCCAACTTCTGAGACTGGCCATCACGGGCTGAGGAAGAGCAGCTTCACGTAAACCCAAATCAGAGTCCTTCCCCCCCTACTCCTCTACAGTCATTGATTTCCACTAACACAATTCTCTGCTGGGAGAGACAAATGTGTCTCGAAGAGGCAGAGCCACATGTGCAGATATTGGTCAGGATATGGGTCAGGATGTTCACTCTGACATGGGCAGAGTGAACATCCTGACCCATATCCTGACCTCTGATGCCCATGGTGGCCTTGCAACCACTCTAGTCCCCAGGACAGGGGACGTGAGGTCTCAGTGCTCCAAGAGCTCAGAATGCAGCACAAAGCACAGTGGAAATGGTTTTTGTTTAGAGACATGACTGGCAATGGCTTCCAAAAGATCTTATGAATTTTACATTGGAGGAATTGTTGGATAATGTACACAGATGCTGTTGGAAGCTTGGTGAAAACATCAGTATCCCGTGTAACACTGTCCAAGTGAAAGCAGATGTGGTTAGCTTGATATTTTTCTGAGTTTTTGTTGGTTCTCCCCATCTCATGTGTTTGTGTCAACTGAAGTCATGTTGACCTGCTTTCTTGGGGTTAAATGCTTATATAAGACAGATGCCAAGGCTGTAGGATAATTACAATACTAATTACTACTTTTGACATGTATTTCTAGTGATTAGGACTGTTTTCAGAATGCCTTTAATGCTGTTTTGCAAGGGCACTGAGCTGAGATTTTATTTTTCATATTATTTTTCAATGCTGACGTTTGCTTGTTCTGTTCTTTCAGATGTAGGAATATAACAGCAGACTGTAAAGCAAATTCAGCCATAGGTTTTCTATCTAATAGGAGGCACAAAGTAAACCAAGCAATAGATTTTTGCTACAGGGAAAAGATATTTCTGTTTTTCTCAGTAGTTTTGCTATGCAATTCCCTTATTTAATTTACTCTTCTTGTATCCTTAAAAATGGGACAAGAATCACCTAAAGGGAAAAGTTGAGAATCACTGCTAAACATAACCATGTAGCTCTTAGCAGTTTCCAGCTGCAACTTCCTCGTCAGTATTTCTTTCATGCCTTTGTTCCTTTTGCTCTCTTTATTAAGAAGAGACTTTGCATACGTGAACTGTACTTGTCCTGTGGGGAGAAACTGAAGGACTGGCACTGGTTCTGCTGGGAGACAAGACGACTTCAGGAGGGACCAAACCATCCCAGACCAGACAAAGAGGTTATGGAAACACATCATGGGGATGTGTGCTGGGGAGGGTATGGGACAGTGCAAACTGAACAACTGTGATCCAGACTGGATGCAGTGAGAAGCTTGTTCTCTGTGGGAGAGCAGTGGAACTGTGGAAGGGTTGGACAATACAAGTTGTGCTATCTCTGTCCTTGCAGGTTTTCAAGACCTTACTAGACAATATTCTAAGAAAGTTCTGATCTCATATTTATCCTTCCTTGAGCAGAAAGGTGGACCAGAGACTTTCTGGGACTGGTTCTACCCTGAATTATCTGTGAGAAGTACTTGATTCCTGTTCAGAGCTCTGCTGTTTCAGGGAAGTCAGAGAAGTATTGGGAAATCAAGGGGTCAAGACAGATGGGGAGCATGTGGTGAATGCAAGGCTGACTGTTTGTTGAAAAATTTCCTTTTTGAAATGGACTTGACTCATCTTATTGCTTTGAACAGCATTCATCCTTACAGTGTTTATTCCTCTGTAGAACTTCATAGGCAGGTGAATATGGAGCGCCAGATGCAGCACAGTTTCTAGTGGAGCTGGGTAGAAAAGCCACAGATTGTCCATTGCTTATTTTTCTTTTGTGAATAAGCAATGGGTTTTTGAATGCTTAACTTTTTTCCTAATGAGTCTCATGAAACACCATTTCCTGTCCTTTACTAATAGTGCTGAAACCCATGGCCTAATTGCAACCAAATCTGTTGGAGCATCCTAGTGAAAGGCTATCTTTAAGGCCTCCATCCCACTCTTCCTCTCACTATTTTGCTCTGTTCTGGGCAAGAGGATGAATGGGAGCCTCACTGATATGCCACCTCTAGATGGCATGATGATACTATAAAATGTGCAAGATTTTTTTAATATATTAAGCAATCATTAAACTATTGCATGGTAAAGACATATTCCAAAGACCAACTGTCAGGACACCTATTGGATGATACTGATTCCTAGCATGCCTGGAGTGCTCATGATGCTAATACTCAATATGGATTTAAAGAGCCAAAAGAAAACGACTGAAAATGTAGCATAGACACATTTTCAAATATTACTTATTCATTCATTTTTCAAGTGCTAAGAGGCAATAATCTCATAATTTATGAAAGCATCAGTTCATGATTCAGTTTTTGTAGCAGTCATGTTTGCGTTGCAAGAATGCAAAATAAGGCTGTTTTTGCTAACTTCTGACACCATTTTCATTCTCCAGATCAACTTGTGGTTGAAGAAAAGTAAGATGTACTAATATCTGTGCATACTGGTCATGTAGATTCTAGCATGTCTGCAAACAAACATTAAGAGGCTCACAGAAAATTATTTACGCTTCACTAAGTGTATGAAACTCCTTACAAACTTCAGTGGGATGTGTGCACGTGTGTTTGACTGCATTCCTAAATTTTGCTTGTGGGCATGAAAGAAGTCCAAATGATAATTTTAAAGATTAAAAAAAACCAGTGGTTTTGTGTTTTGTAGTTTTGGTGGTTTTTTGTTTATTTGTTTGTGTTTGGTTTTTTGGGGGTGTTTTGGTTTTGGTTTTTTGTTTTTTTTTTGTTTGTTTGTTTGCTTTTTTTAAATATTGAGTTATTTTTCTGGATGGTGCTTTCTCTGAGCTCATCAGTTTATAGCTGTCAAAAAATGCCCCAAATGCCAAATCTCCAGTAGTCTTAACTTTTGAACCATCGCTGAAATGAGTTCCATAATAAGGAGAATTTGCACTAGCTCAGGAGATCCCCTGTGGTTTTCTGCTCTGTAAACCAACAAAACCAGGACTGAGGTAGGTAGATAAAGTATATTATTTGACAGAGCAAACCCCGTGCTAGTAAAAAAATTGCTTATGGAAGCAGCTGGAGAAATGAAAAGTAATTATATACTGCAGAAGAAGGAAAAGTTCCAAAAATAACTTTCTGCTCTGCAGTCTTCTGTGGCACGAGACAGCCTTTTAGGGTCCTGTCATGTTTTGCAGAAGCCACTCTACATCTGCTTCAGCATTTAGATGGGCACTTTTAAAACCAGATCTGCCAGGCTGGAGATGAGATGCCTGGTTTTGCAGACCACCCAGTTCCTGTGTCTCAGGAGCCACTGCTCCTTATACCATAAGATGACTTCGAAGAAGAGAAGCAATTCCCAGAAATGCTTAAAACTGTGGTGCACTGACTCTGAAAATGAGCTCATAACTTCCCTCTTCTGTAGTAGTTAAAAATCTTGGTCTCCTTTGTAAGAAAGGTGATGAGATGATCCCCGTGGCTTGTGCACCACAGTTTGCATAATTCCCATACTACATTACCCAGTAAGCAAATACTAAACTGCAAGTCAAATTTGGGAAAGTTGCGAAATTCTAGATTGAAGGCTTTCTTTGCAAAAAAAATTCAGCTACTTTGGATTTATGCAGCATGTTATTGCCTTGAACCACATGCTCTTTTCTCCAATGGGAACCTTTGTTCATTCCACGTACAGATAACTATGGAATATGTCTTTTAGCTTTCTAGAATTGGGTTTTTAATGCCCAACCAAATAACTAACAAAACCAAAAACCCCCATCAAACTGAATACACAGAAATTCAGTCATACAGTATGTATGGATTTATTCCTATGGTCTGCCAACATGAATGCATCCTCATTTGTCTTCTAGCCATTGTAAAATCCATTAATATTCTGAGTGCCTGGGTGATGGCAGACCCTCACAAGGCATAATCATGCAATGCAGCTCCAGTCGCTCGCTCAGCTCACACTTATGTGATGGATTTCAGATGACTGGCCCTCAGGATAGGCCCATATGGTGTGTATGACATGCTTTCTGTTTTTTTCCAGCCTGGCTGAGAAAAACAGTACAAAAGAGGAATTGTAAGAAAGAAATTCAGAACAAATGTCCCTGGTTTGGGGTTTCAGAGGAGCGTTCTGCACTGCATGTCCTCTCTGCCCCCTCCTCCCATCACTGCAGGACCCTGCCCTGGTCCCCATCACCACTCTGCCTCCAACCTATTTGCTGCCATCCCACTTGGCCTCCAGTCCCCTGCTTCTGGACCTTCTCTGTTTTGTTTGCTCTCTCGAAATGCAGATATTTCTTCCACTCTGCTAATAGATTACCTTTTATTTTCTTTCCCTGGATACTTTTTCTGTTCTTCCCTATTCCCAAATAGATTTCTCTTGCTGTGAGGTCTTGGTTACCTCTTTTCTGAGGTGCATGGAAGGTGTCTCAGGGACCAGAGAGCAGCCCTTAACACCTCGAGTCCTTGGTGCTTCCTTCCCCAAATGGATTCCTCCTGAGACTGTCTCCACTCTTTACTCAGAACTTTCATAATAGTATGCCAAATAAGATTTGCTTTGTAGGTTTGGCTGACCTTTGAGTTCTCACAGGAACAATATCATTTCCAACACCTCAGTTGCCCCTGTCATGCTAATATTCAAAACCTTCATTCAGATCTTAATGACAAAACAGATGAGAATAACGTATGGCCCAAGTGTTATGTATTTTCCTTATGCTCATGAGACTGGTGAGAATACTCTTGTGGTCAGATCAGTGAAGGTTTAATTTCCTTATGCCTAATCATGCCTGTTACTCAGTAGTAGTTGATGGTGCAAACTTTGTTTGCTGCAGTGGTAATGGAAACCTTTTGGGGAGGTGATTTCTCAGACCACTTGAAGCCAATTGCACTCACCTCACTGGTAATACCCTTGTTCTGGAAACAGAGAAAAACATTTAATCTGAAATTTTAGCTTAAGACCGGCACCTGGGTCAGAAAACCTCTGACTCAGTAGCAAAATTATAAGCAACTGAATCTGGAGCCTGATAAAAGACCTTAACTGCAGGCATTTCTCACACTTCAGCTGATATTTTGAATCCCTAACCTCCCTGTGCAGCTTCACTGGATACATTGCTCAGTGTTTGGTGCTGACAACTACCACGTGGTGTGAGTTGTGAAAAGCTGTTCTGCTGAGCTACAATCATGGTAGAGATTTCTATAGTGCTCTCTATGAAGGTTTGTGTATGTATAGAATTTGTTGCAATTTGAAAGCACTTTAGGTCCCTGAGCCTCGGCAAAGCTCAGTTAAGGATGTCAGAATTCAGGTTTTGTAATAGTATCTAAGAAATGGCAAATCATTTATACTGTTTAGCTAATACATCCTGTTCTGCTGCTGCTGCTGCTGGGAATGTAAAAAGTTACAAAAGCAGCCAAAACAATAACAACACAGTGTTTCCTGCTAAGAATAACATAGATTGAAGTAGTGATTTTCTTGTTCAGGGAGTCAAACTGTAGCATGTTGTCAATAGTAATATATTGGCCTGCGTGGTACTCTAAGCAGATTCAGCACTAATATTAGGAAGGGCAGAAAAGTGTGCGGAGGACGAATGTAATTGCTGTTTCTTCTCCCTTATTTATAAGGGAATATAATGGGATTCCCTTTACATTTCTGGGAACATGCATGTTTGTTTAGCTTTCTAAAATAGCTGCAAACTGATGCCGAAAAAACACTGCTGTATGTATTTTCCCCTGATTTATATTTTAAAAATCTTGGTTTGTCTTAAAGTCTCACATGACTTGAAAACTTTCATATTTAACAAGATGGGTTTGCAACTACTGATGTCTTATGAGTACATGGATTTGTACAGCTTCCAGAGGAGAAGCTTAGTGCACCACAGGCAGTGTGGAGCTGGGGGTGGCTGTCCATCTGCTGATCACACTCCAGGCTTGAAGTTGGGAATTTCTTTTTGTAGAAAAATTCTTCATTATCCAATCTCTTAGAGAGTAATAAGGTCCTAGTCTTGTGATATCTAATACCACTAGACTACATTTTTTCAGGCATGAGGATAAAATATAGGTCCTGGAATGAAATCCCCCATTCACAACAATTAGTTAAAATAAATTATTTGCTTCAACATGGATTTCCACTAGTGTAAATTACGTCTGACTCCAGCTATATTTCTTTTGAGCAGAGTCTGCAGATTGCTAGGGCTCTGAAAATTATGATATCGCTCTGTGCTGAGGTTGGCTTTTTGTGATGATCTTCTTGTAATTTTCTTTAGTTGAGGGACATGTTATCTACTCTGTGCATTAGTGATTCTTGTAGCAATGTTTAAATCAAGAGGAATCGGAGTGGAGAATGTGCTTTGAGTGTATCCACCACCTACTAATTTCCTTTAAAAACTCCTATATCCTCATCCATATTTATTATGAAGGTCTTTATTATGGCAAACCTAAACTTCTTTTCTTCATAAGATTTTCATCTCACATTATCTATTTTCATTTAAAAAAGAGAAACAAAAGGGGCACATGATATTTTTCTTCACTAATTCACTCACTAAATCCCTAAGGCAGCTATTTCACTCCATTTGGACAGCATCTCCAGTACCGATCTTTCAAACAAGCCTGCACCAAAATCATAATCTCAGTGCTCTCTTTTCCTCCCCTTCAGGTAGAAATGCCTGAATAGACTAGGGGCTTGCTAATTTGGATATGGATTTTTTGTCTTATTTTAATTTTACCCCACTGGAGGTCAAGGCAGAACTGGACACTCCACAATATAAGCTCCATGAAACGTCAGAAAATTTGCAGCAGCTGATGGGAGTTGTGAAGTCTGTGTGCATTCTGTATGTGCAGATTTCTCTAGTGCTCACAGTCTCCCTCCAAACTGACTGCTGTTCTACAGAACAGCCTGGTAATGTCACCCACACCTCTTTTTGCCACTTTTTCCATGTGGGGGGTTGAGTAAATTATTTAACCTGCCTGGGGTTCAGCATCCTCTGCCAACATGCTGCTCATATCAATACCATGCTCACAAAGAA
The DNA here is from genome assembly GCA_013397075.1 of Rhabdornis inornatus. NCBI lineage: Eukaryota > Metazoa > Chordata > Aves > Passeriformes > Rhabdornithidae > Rhabdornis > Rhabdornis inornatus. The sequence goes on along the minus strand of VWZS01006228.1, from coordinate 2,703,916 downwards.
AATCACTACTCTCATTATTTATTATTCACACTTAATTAAAAAAAATTATCTGATATACTCAGTAATAACTTGAGAACTCTGAGGTTTTTTAATGATTGATAAGCAAAAGTGGTAAAAACTGAAATGAAGAGAAGTTGAAAAATGTACAGCTTTAACACCAGCTTTTGATTTTTTTTCCCTGTGGTAATAGAATTGCACTACTCTTGCCCCTGTAGTGTTAATTGTTGTCTAGGACTTTAAATTTCTGTCATTAGGAAAATTCGGGAGGCAACATACTTGTGCATTTATGAGAAATATAAAAAGAAGGGATCCAACTGTGAGTGCATCTCCCACTGAGCCAAAATTCACTGTGTTCTCTCTTTTCAAATTGGTCTTTTTGCAACATCAAGGAAAAATGGCAAAGGAAATGAAAGTAGGTATATTTAATACAATTTTAATACTTCATTGAAATCCAAAGACCAAAACCTCGTCTTGCTTAAATTAATTCAGGACAGATAAATAATGTGAACAGAGCAATTAAGGCAAACAAACCAACTTGCAATTTAGCTACTGTGTATTACACCCAGTGTCAGTGTTAATTAGTTGGGACAAACCTGCATCTTTGTCACAGGATAGTAGATCTTAGCGTTTTCATATTTTTAAAATTCTGTCCCTGCCCATTAATTACAGGATTGCTATGTTAGCAAGCCAATGGATGGCAGGATAGTAAAGGACTTCAAATAATGTGCTGAACTTTGGATAACTGCATAATATAAAACATCATTTGGATGGAAAACTAGTAAAAGCTGGTGAGAAGAAACCTGAGGCTGTCATGAATTTTGTATTGGAGTAAAAGTTTCATATTATAACATGGAACATATTGATGGATCAAGCTGGACCTTTGGTTCTCAGAGAAGCTGGAGTTTCCTCCAGTGAGTGCACACACACACACTGTGACATCAGTGGTTTTACATTAATAGGAAAAATTAATCTACAGGAATTAACATATTTCACACTGTTTGACAAGGGAAAATAAGAGGTCACAAAGTTCTTTCCTAAAAGAGAACTGATCTGGAGACTAACATCATTTCCAGATGGACAGCTATTAAAAAAATGCAGAAAGTTATCACAATGTGAGTCCTTGTTGCTTCATTAAAAATTACTGAAGAAATTATTTGTGATTGAAGTAATCCCTTGGGACTTTCCACGATATATTTCTGCAATTCTTCTTGTGCTGCTCCCTCCCTCCCTCCTTCCCTCCCTCCCCTTTCCTTATACTTAGGAAGGAAAGTTAAACAGAAACTATGTGGTGATAGCAGGATGCAAAGGAACCTGAAACAGGGAGAAAAAGTAGAGTTAGAAATGGCATCAATTGACATTTTCAGTAGGTGGCTTGAGTAACTTTACAGTTTAATTCAACTATCATGCCCTCTGAAATGCTGCTTATCCCTAATTTGCCACAAAATATGTAGCCACACATATAAACAATTTGACAACTGCACACAGTTGCAAAAAACAAAGATCTTAGGAAAGAAAACCCCAAACAATTAGAGATAAAAGGTTAATGCAGCATAAAAGGGCTTTTTCAGGTAGCATATGTCATGAAAGCAATGAACTCATCACTCACCTTAACATATATACTGACTTGCTCAGTCCTTTCTAAAAAAATCACTTAAAATCTGACTGTATGTGCAGCAGTGGGAACATGCCATTAAAGAAGTTTCATATGGTTGTCACCTAGAAATATTGTACAGTTGTCTTTCTTGGACTGTGGGATGTACCAAGGTTGTGGAGTTGGTTGGGTCACTGCAGGTTTAGCCCTGTATTTGTTTATAGGTCCTTCTCAAACAAATCTTGATCTTTCCATCTGCAGCTGTTATTTCTCACCATCTATTTACCTGGTAGCCTAGACAGAGTGTTTCAGTTCATAAGCTTTACATGACTACTTGTTTCAGCTATTTTCTTTTTGCTAATCATAGCATCTATATGCTTGCTTAAGTAACCTACAAAAATAGATCGATTTTGTTTCTCCAATTAGAAAGTTTATTTACTGTACAGTGATGATAAGGATTGAATAAAGGTCTTCAAATACCATAAAATTTATGAATGCTATTATTTAAAACTGTAAAGATACAGAATGGTGAGCCTTTTGGATTAAATTTTGATCCTCATTTAAATAATTCTATATGCCTTTATGCCAGCTGGCTGTAGGAAATGGTCCATCCTGAGCAGTTTTAGCACTTGTGTTCTACCTTTCTGACTCCATCCACAGTTCAAAGTAAGCTCTTTATTTTAAATCAGTTTCAGTAGATTTCTACCTACCAAGCCTTAGGACTGACACATTATGCAAAATTTACTCTACTTTGATGTCTTCACTTTTTCAGGCCTTGTTTTATATTTCACATGGGTGATTTCCTGGTTGCATAAAGACTGTCCTCAAATATACCGGTCATACTTTCTTTGTCTTTTCCCTGGAATGTATATGAAGCAGTTTTGTTTTTTTCCTGTGCTTCCTTCTGCTTTTTTTCTACTGCATTAATTCTTCCTTGCCTAATATCACCCTTTTCAAAGCCGGACAGTAAAGGAATGGTATTTCCAACATCTGAAATCTATTGATAAGACCAAACTCCTCATGCCAGAAAATCATCTTGACTAACCTTATGTGTTTGGATGATAGGGGAGAGGAGGAATGATGGCTGCAGTCTGTCTCTCTCCTGTACTGCTCAGTCAGTTCAGACTCAGTGCCTGCTCTGTGCCCTGAGGAGTAGCAAGCTCATCTGTCTGTCTACAGCAGAAACGCTCAGAACCTTGGATTCCTCTGTGTGGAGGAGCATTAAATCTTGCTGCAGAAGGACTAGAAGATGGTGGTGAATTGTGTATCCTGTATTTTTATCTGACAGAAGATGCTGTGGTTTCTAATTAGACTTTGCTGTGGCCTTTTCCATCCATGAGCGAGCAATGTGTGAGTCTATTGTCACCAGCTGACTCTTGCTCTGTGTCATTCAGAGAAGTCCTCATACTTCTTCCCTTTTGAAAAAGCCTTCTTCTGGGAAAGTCATGAGCATCCCAAAATGCTGGCAGGCAGGGTCAGAAAGCTTCGGGGAGAAGGGGATGGGACAAGAGCGCTGCTGAAGGAAAGGTGGCGTTTGGTTTGGCTCAGCAGGATTCTGTGGACACAGGAGTGTATGGATTTGGAGCTCCTGCATCAGGGGTGGCCACAGAAACACACAGGCCTTGAGAGAAAATATTCCTTGCTGGCACATGTACTTTTCTTTATACACTTGGATTTTAAGTGATTTGCCACCTAAAGAGCAATGATTGCAAACAACATGTAGGATTAGGGACCATATGTTCAGTGCACTGATCCACCACACAGTACAGCAGCCCTTCTCTAGGCAGGAAAAAAAGAAGAATAAGGTATTTTCAAACTGCAATTGTAAAAACATCTGGGAAGCTTACAGAATCTATGCTTTTGCTATGAAGGTGAGGCACTCCCTGTTGTCTGGTGGTTTCATACGCACTAGGTGAATAGTTCATTCTGCAGCCAATCTTCCCAAGAGAGAAAAAATTACAGTAATAAAATCAGTATTATAAGGATAAGATGCTAATGCTATGTATTCATAGAATAATTAAGTTGGAAGGGATCTCTGGAGGCTATCTAGTCCAAATTCCTGCTTAAAGTTAGATCAGGCTGCTGGTGGATCTGTACAACTGCCTTTCAAATAGCTTCAAAGATGGAGATTTACTATGCTTTCATTAATAACTGCAAGAGTATGTCTTTGTGTGGATCACAAGAAAAATAGATTTTCTGCAAACATCTGCCTATAAATCAACTAATAAATGTTAAGATTAGTATATTTTCACCCAAACCCCATGTCTGAATAAATGCAATTGTAAAATAAATGAAAACAAGTTACTCAGAAAAGTGAATAGCACATCGCAGTTTGAACTATGTGAAAGCTGAAGACTCTTCTGGTGCTACAAATGTGACAGATAATCAAAATCATAAAGCAGACCCAGGACAGGAAGGCAGACTCAGTTCTGAGGTTGAGACTGCAAATATTCAGCACATCTATCAAACCACTCAACCCCGGGCAGCAACATGTAAGAACTAAATTGTGTTGATTTGCTTTGGTAGGGTTTTCTTGCACTCCCTGCTCAGAGGATAGTAGCAACAATATTGCCTCATAAAATGTATCATAAGAACCATTGTCAATATTGCAGCAAAAGTTGAGAGACCTGCCAGCATGAAAGGAAATGTGATATATATTAATTTCAAGCTGGATAAGGATATGGAGCCAGCAGCTGAGATATTACTTCTGAAAGAAAATCCACAAAGAGTAGAGGGTGAAGAGGTAAAATTCCTGTTTGCTGAGGTGACCTAACCTCCATAAAGAAATATATGAACTAAATTTACCAGTAAATAAGCTCAAGAAGATGCAATTTTTAATACTATCAGGAAATAAAAGACCCATTATTAGTTTAAGAATACACAAAATCCTTCCTTTCATTGGAGGGTGTGTTCACTGGAAAGGCATCTTAATAGGAGATGAGAAAAATTTTAAAATACCTTTCTTGAATACAAAAATCTCTCAATAGAATATGGAAAAATACACAGGAAATGTTATACATTTCTGATGTTTTTAGAGAGTTCACCTTAAGGTAAAAACAGGAAAAGCTTAGTAAGTTTCTTTCTCTGGAAATCATAAAGCCAGAGGGAGGAAAAAAAAAGATGTGGTGATGCTTTTATTGATCTCTGTATTAGCAATAGCTGAGCCCTCCACTTGACAGTAAACCTCAGTCTAAAAAAGGAAAAATAAAAATATTAGCCTGCATATGTTCAGAGATTTATCAATACAAGAAAAAGATTTTCTTTTTTTTTTCTTTTTTTTTGTTGAAGAATCAGGTGACCTCTGACAGTTTCCATTAGAGCAATCAAATATATTTTAATGTACTGTCAATATTTGTTTGTGGGGGCACATGTTCTGCAGAAAGTGCTTTTTAGGTGTGTGTTACCACAAGATGACGTCAGAAGTGCATACAGCAGACGTTAAAACTCTGCTCCAAAATTTATTGGATAATTGTATAAAAATAAAAAGATCGAGAAGTTCCAACAGGAGAAATGAAAGTGTAATTTCACAATCAGGATATTCTTGCTGGAAGTCTGTGTTTACACAGAGATTTCTTGCAAGGTGGAGGAGGAGGAGGGATTTGGATCTGGCACTTTTACATCAGTGATGAACAAGACAGCACCAACCTGCCTGACTTGAGGGAAGATGTTTTTGTTATTACTATTATTATTATTATTATTATTATTATTATTATTATTATGTGAAGCCAAAGGTGGTGGTTGATGCTTTCTGAGAGTCTGATGGTTCTTTTCCATTGGAGCAGCAGGTGGAAGGGGTGGGAATGGAATTGTGTGAGGGTAGTGTGGGGCACGTGCTTGCAGCACACACATCAGCAAAGGGCATGGATGCCTCCACAATTAGCTAAACATTCAAGACAGACAAAATTTTGGATGAAGGCCTTTTTTCTGGATCTGAATCAGAATGTGCCAGAATTTCCAGATAGAAAATTGGATGGGCAGGAGAAGGTTAATTTGGGATAGGTTAGAAAAGGAGTAAATGTGTTCACTTCCTATCAGTATTGCAAGTTCACAGGAGGTTTTTCAGAGTGCTCAAACCTAATTTAAGCTTGTGATGAAAAACTGCCACTTCTCTTATTTATAGAGCAGGTTTGTCAGGTCCAGGATTTGAGCTATTGGGAAATTCCTCTCTCAGCCTACAAATTGTAGCCATGAGCTGTGCCCACACATGCTCACAAGCTTGAGGAAATAAGAGGAACAGAGTCTGAGAAGAACAAAGCTGGTGAAGCCATGAAAAGTACCTTTGTCTTAGGACAGACTGCAGCTTTTTCCAGGCTGCTTGTGCTGGTGGGGCTGCCTGGTGTACAGCAGTTTAAAGTAACAAGCTTCAGTGCAGCTCAGCTGCATGGTGAGTTGGATTTGTCTGGAGCTACATGCCCACATTGTGGGAGGTCAGCCTGCAGCTGGACAGTAAATCTGGTGAGCTCTGCAGTGTCAGATGTTTCCTGTGTGTCCATGGAGCAGCTCTGGGCAGCTGTGCAGTCTTGCCAGAAGTAAGAGGGATCAATTTTGAACAGACTCTTCTAGTGATGGCAAGTATCTTGTAGAGCAAGATATGGAAAGAAATATATGTAATTTTTATTAATCCCGATGTTAACTTTATCGGAATTAGTCTTTTGGGGGAGGCACAACATGAGGTATGACTCATTTACTCAGTATCCTTGAACTTCACAGTGCAAGATGAGAAAGGTGGGATTTAGACATGAAACACTTTTACAGTGTCTAAAATGTCCCTATTTATCTGACAGTGTCAGTACCTGCCTGCCACAGTGATGTCTACTTCAGTAGTCTAGCCTGCCTTAAGTGAGTTGCAGTTTTAGAGGATATGAATGTCAATGTACTTTGGGGACACCAGACTGTGCAATCCTTTTGCAGAAGGCTTGGAAAGCTGGTCCCTCCAGATAGGGGGACTGTTTTCCTTGTTGTGGTGGTGATTTATCACCCTCCCTTGCTTCTTCAACACTATTTAGTAACGAACATTTAGTATGGCCACTGTGCAGAGTAGATTAAAATTTCTATTTTAACTTACTTGATAGTTCATTTTAATACGTAAATTGTTCAAATACATGGTGTAGTACAACAATATGTAGCTGCTGTCCTCCAGTTCTGTGAACTTCACTGTTTCATCAGGAAAGAAACCTGCAGATTTGTAACTTCCAGTCTGATTTTTAAAACAGGATAAACTTTTTTTAAATGTTTTTTTTTAACAAAGCTTAAAGACAAAAAGCCATTTAAAATAGAACATGTCTCTTCATTTGTCATATGTTGTCATTATAGAATAGCTTTTGTTGTGCCTGTAACTTTAACCTGTCAATAAGTAAGTGAAATAGAATAATAATATCCCTAATGAATCATGATTGAGAACTTAACCATTTATTAAAAAAAAATATTTATGCTCAAGGTATCAAAAGCAGTCAAGAGTTAATATCTGGAGCTTTTCACAAGGGAAATGCTGAAACTGGACACACACATTGGGTCTCCCTGGCATTGATTCACATGTTGTGTGCCTGTAATGGCTCAAGGGCCTAAATATCCTCTATACTTCTTTTTGATTGATTTTGTGATAACGCAGCTGCAATTAGGTATGCTGGCAACCTGGGGTGAAATAGTAGAGGAAAGCATGGTAATATTGTTATTTTACCCTATGACTCCTTTGCAGTGTGAAGTCCTTTATAGCCTGTCTTCCTGGAAAAGAAAGGAAGCTCACCTCGTTCCTCACAGTGCAATGAAGGATGCATACTGTTAGAAGCAAGAATTTCTCTGAATCCTTGCATGTTCAGTCACTACTTAGAGAAAGGTAGAAATTTCTGTCATTAACTCTTGCCCCCAGCTTCGTATTAATGTATTTTTAAAGCTGTAAAATTTCTGCTTCTGGTAGATGGTTTGAGAAGGAACAGGTAAATCAGACTTAAAATAAGTTCTTCCTCTGAGTAAGGGAATGCGTAAGGCTGTTGAATTGTTGATTACTAATGGGACTTAGAGAGAAACAACAGAAAACAGGGCAAAATGCATCAAAAATTACTGGTATTGCAGTTGTATATCTTATTCCTGACTGCCATAGCAGCTGGAATGCATTTATAAAAGAACTCAGTGATCTGCTGTCAAACACTGTTCCATCTTCCTCACCACTGGTAATTTCTTATGATATTAATAAACAATAACCTTGTTATTCAAACACATACCTATCTAGATCAGTATTTTGCCTCCAGTAACAGGAGGTACCAGATGTGTTACAGAAATACAAAGTTTCCAGTTTTTTAATATTCTGAGTATACAGAAAGTTTCTTTTTTGTCTCCTTGAGTGAGAAGCAGTTTTGTACCTTGAAGGAAGAATGAGGAGACATATCCCACCAAAGCTCTTGGCATTATGATACCTCTGGGTATTTTCTTCATCAGTAAGAATGCATAATCATTTGGGAGATCTGGGAAAGATGTTGACACGGAGGAATATTGTGAAATGAGGTGGCTACAGGCTATTCGTGCTTTGCCTGGAGAGAGTGTTCCTCATCTGCCTTTCAGTATTAGGAAATTCCCTTTTTTCTTGTATTAGGAGACAGGACAACAGAAACACAAGGAATCATTTTAGATGTTGTGTAGGAGAGAAACATGCATGGTAATCAGTGGGAAACATCACAATGGCTCATAATCAACGCCAAATCCCTGCTGCTGCAAACCCCAGGCTCAAGCCTATGCTCATGTGCACTTCTGTGAAGTATCCTGATATTCCAGGGGAAACGAAAAGGCTTTGTGAGTGAGGGTGGAAAGCAGAAGGCAGAGATGTGCCAGTGGTGACAACACAAAAGGCATGTTGGCTGACTGATTTGTACACTGGACCTGGCGTGGCCCTGGCCTTTCTAACCTTCCCTTAGTTTTCTTTTGCACAAATGCTGACTTTTACAGAAAAATTCTGTGAGAAGGGCAAAGAAAGGACTGTGTTAAACAGACAGCATGTGGCAAGCATGTCATCACTGAAACCCTGGAGGAATATAATAATTCAGACCATAAATCAGGCCAACGATTTTTAGAACTACATTGATGCTTTTTGCTTGGATCTGAATACCAATGTGCCTGAATTTGGTTTCTTCTATGATCTATTCACAATCACTACTACAAAAAGGTCTTTAAGAAACTTTAAGAAACTATTTTTGGATATTGTTCACGTTCAAAACCTGACTATGAATTACAACCAGACACCAGATGGGCAGAATACTCCAGCACATTTCAGTATTCACATGAGAAGTGGGTTTTAAATCTGGTGAGAAGTGAATCAAAACAGGCCTAGTGATCCAGTTATCCTGCCTGGTCTCAGGTGCTCTCCATACTGCTGTTACAAGACAGAACATTTTCTCCAGATGTACAACAGCAACACAGTTCCCCCCCCAAAAAAACTTCTCTGTGATGGGCAGATTGTCACTCTCAGGTCCTTTGTGTGAGTGGCACATTGGTGCTGCATTCCTGGGGCTCAGCTGGGCAGCTCCCATAGCCTCCCATGTCCCAAATCTCCAAAACACTGAGTACACAGCACCACTGACCCAGCTTCTGGCATTACTGTGGGAGGATAGTGGAGAGATCTGTAACAGTGAAACAGAATGGGAAAGAGATTCACCTCACAGGATGGTGGGGGAATAAAGCAGAAAGAATAATTTCCTCCTTAACAAAAACAGTATGAGCGGCTTGGATGCCTGCAGAAGGCTGCTAAGAGCCTGCAGTGGCCTTGAACCTTACAGTCGAGGGTGGGTGGGATTGAAAACAGCCAAAAATTACAAATTTGATAGCTCTGGTGATCATTAGCTGAATATGGGGGCAAAAAGGAAAACTTTGAACAAAATTATCTAACTCCAAAAGCATGTAACATATGTTAATTATGGAGGAAATGAAAGCGGCATAAAACATTCATCAGTAAGAACTTGGACAGTCTCTAGCATCTGAAAGGAAGAATGGAACAAAAATGGTGCCAAAACTGAAAGTCAGAGCCTCAAAGCAAATATTTTTGTCTGAAAATACATATTGCCAACATCCCAAAATTGCTAATTATCTTCTCTTTCCCAATCTGCTACTAGTCTGGCTGTGCAGATAAACCCACTATTAACCTGCATCTACAACAAAGTTTTCTGTGAGCTATCTTGGGTGTGTGGTTTTCTCATGGGCACCATGGGTAGCTAAGTTGCTGAGACAGCATGTGAAATGCTACTTGAAACTTTTTCAGACCTTTTTGAATGCATTTTGAGACTGAAATAGGGCTTAAAACAATAATGCATCCAGATCACCATGCTGCCCCGGGGAGGCAATCCATGCCTTCTCTCACAGAAGACCCTACAGGCCTCAGTAAGTCTGTAATCTTTTGTGTGCTATCAGAAACCCCTGTCATGCTTCATATTGTGAAGAGTAAAGGAGAAAACATCATTGCAGACCAGAATTCCTTGCTCTAGTCATGTTATCGTTCTGTTGTCAGTCCAGAAGGGGCAATTCATCAAAATCATCCTGGAGGAAATTTGGGAGTTTTTCTGTGCATCCGTTGCTGCCTCATATTGGAAGAACATCAGGTTCACATGACAAGGATGGAGCAGATGTTTTCCCTTCCAGTGCTGCCTGGACAGAGTGATTCTGATCGTACACAGCATATCCAGAGAGGTGTGTGTGTGTGCGCACTAGAAAGCAGTGGGATTACAAGGAATTGATGGAGGAAAGCTGAGTCCAGGAGGCTTTGGGGGACAACATCATTTCCTAGGCTGCAGTGGCCACATGACAGGAACATAAGATATACAGCTGGTCCTTTCTTGTTTAGCTGGGATCCGACCATGCTAGCAGCTGTCGTACACACACAGATGGAGTCACAGAGGCACACACACGCAAAAATGGATCTCTCTGGTAGCAGCTCCAGCCCTATGGTGTCCCACACCTCTCAGACCCTGGGAATTCCCAATAGCTGACTCAGGCCCATGGTCTCTCCCTCAGTCAACTCCCAGATTTCTGACAGATTTGCATGAACTGGAGAGCACCCTCACCCAGGGTAGTATTGAAGAATGAAGTGTTTCAAGGACAGACTGCAGTGGTCAGGCACAGGACTTGGTGGTATATATCTGCCCTCCTCTGCTCTCCTTTTTCCCATTATTTGTTCTCTCCTATCTACACTGATGCATGTATTTCCGCTTGCCTTAAATATTTCATTGTAAGTTTATTGCATTCCCACAATTTCCTCAAATGACCCATAATAGGTTTTCTTATGCTTTAAGACCCACTGTAATCTTGCTTCTTCCTCTTTATCAGTTAAAGAGTTTTGGTGGAACTTGTCAAAGCTTTGTTCCAGCAATATCCTATCAATAATCAATGTGAAAGCTCTGGTCTTTGGTATAAGTATCAGTTTTCTTCTGCTCTTTTTGGATTCTGTGACTGGGTTTTTAATGTATTCCTTCTCTTCCTGTCTCTTGTCCCAGTATTTTATGCTCAATAGCCCTGAACCCAATATCCTCACAAAGTAAATAGCTTCTCAGTCCTCACAAGAATAGCTTGCAGTCTTCTCTAACAGATGTTCAGAGTATCTTGTGGAGCTGGGATGGGACAGGAAATGGCTGTGCCTAATTTTGCTCATGTGAATTTTTGACTAAAAATATATATTGTCTCTATAGCAGCCAAATCACTTTCAATATCAAGAAATCAAGTTAATGGAGGAAAAGAAAACTAAACATAAGCTTTGTATTAAGGCTCATTAAATTACAAATCATTGAACGACTTGAAATAGGATTAAAATATGAGTTCTCTGGTCTATTTTTAAGCTGTTCTACTTTTATGGTTTTTTATTATATAAAAGTTAAGTTAGCAATTTATAAAGTCATCTAAATGCACCTTTTTCACCTTCTGTTCTCAGATTTGGCAGTGAAAAATTGTTCTGATTGTGGTTTCTTGAAGTGTAATTACTTTGTCAAGGGAAAATATAACTAGAATTGATATTTGAAATGCACTATAATTGTACTTAAGCAATTTGATAATTTGCTCACGTACTGGATGTTTTATTAATTTAACAACAGCTAACAATACTGAAGTTGGAGAATCATCCAACGGTTTCTCTTTTCCGTCTAAAAGAAAACATAATTTCCTTTAGCCTTCCATCTACTCCCAAAGAGAAGCTGTGGACACCCACTTTCTGTGAGCAGTTTTATCTACTTCACAATAAACTGTTCATGGTAGTACTCCTGTTGATAGCCCGGCTGGATCAGGTTCTGTTTGAATGACTGAACTTCTTATTTGTCCACTCTAGGATTTTAGAGGAGAGAAGTGTAATACGAGCAGCCAGGTGGGGGGTGGGAGCTGAGTCTTAGTGCCAGCTTTGTCACACAAGCACATTCACGCTCTTCAGGTTTACCTTGTAACACAAAGTTGTTAGATGCTTACCAGCTCTTCTGCGTGGTGACAAGACCTCAGCAGATGGTAGCTTAAAAGCTGAAAATAGCTATTCTTATATTAGTTATTTCTCTATTTGGAATGGACTCTTGAGAATGCAAAATAAGGATTTCCCATGACTCATTGCTAACATGTCAAAATACTCCAAGCAGCACTCGCCTTTCCTTGCTGATAATGGGCAACAGCCGTCAGTCATCACTGGCTCATGTAGATTCATTAAATCTTCCTCACTTGGTGAGGAGCTGCCTTCTCCCATGAAGTCAGTGATGTGTCCTTTGCAGTGACAGCAGCCTTGGGACACAGAGGTGGTAGGCACTACCCTGCAACTGCAACCATAGCAGTGGACGTGCAGTGTCCTGGACTGGGAAATTCAGATCTTTGCATCTCCTAATGCCTGCACTGTGACCAGAGACACATCAGATATAAGGAATGACAGTGTCACCCCCCAGATGGATTCCATCCAGTAAGGTCTTGGTAGTGGGCACTACACACAGCAAGCACCAGGACATTTGGTGCTCCTCAGTGCTGCCCTGGGCAAGTTTCCATTTTGGTGGAGGACCATACACAGTAACCATTTCTGGGTCGAAGCTGACTATTCAGAATCAGAAATTGCGGGGGTTAAAGAGACTCCCCCCTAGCCCCCGACTAACTCAGATACTAAGAGAAAGCCTGTATCCCCCGCATGGGCAGAATAAAAGATAACCAAAAGAGGCTCTTCCCCCCCTGAGGAGAATCCGAGGTTTATTCCTTGTGGGGTCCCAGGGGCGAAAGAGACCGAGGTCAGGGCACAGAGGTCTTTTCTAGGGTCTGGAAGGGGCGGGGAGAAATTGGATCTCTGCCAGCTAAGCAGACCAGAGGGGAGAAGGGTCAAACTACATGACATTCCAGGGGTGAGGGATTTACCATTTTCAATACATTTAGGGTAATGAATTACAACAAGAAATCACATATGCACCTTGGCAACAGAAGCAACAGAAGGCCTGCAACCCATAGGCAGTGCTGCATTAGCAGTTATGAGCAGAACCAGAAGAGGCTTGGGGAGGGAGCTGAGCAGAAGCTCAGCAAGCAGTGGTTATGGGTGGTGAGGATGGATGATCTGTTTCTGGTGTCCCAGTAAAAGGGGATATGGCACAATGCAAGGCTGACATTCATATGTCTCCAGTGTTTTGTAAGGGTGGTATGCAATGTAGCAAGGAGTGAACTCAGATGCTATTTATGTAAAAGTGTTGAGAGAAGAGGCCCTCGTGAGGGAGCTTGCAGCAAAGATGGGTGTTTGTGGGTGTAGTTGTGTCACCAAAAGAAAGACACCAACATACAGCACTGTCTTGATCTCAGAACTATCACCAACTAGTCTTCTTATCCTCAAGTATTGTCTTTAAGAGAGTATATACGTATTCACCCATCTTTTCTATAAGCTCTCTTGAAAACTCCTGTAGACAGTATGTAATTCAGTGGCAGAAACTGTCTCATGTGGAACTCATTACTCAAGAAGGAATTTTGTTTTCTGGATGTGTTCTTCCATTCAGCCCACAGGTAGAAAGCTATAGCCACATTCAAGAGCCCATGCTATAGAGACAGTGTTTATAGAACCTTCACTAGAGCTCTTTCAGATGATCTCTCAGCAGGTGATGAGGCTTAGAAAAATTCAGTAAGAACTGGTGGGACTGAGGAGAGTTGTGGTCAGGGATATTTATTTGTCTACTTTTTTTATTTTTTAAATTTATTTATTTTTTCAATCAGAAGGTCCAGGTGTCTTTTTGTGCTAATATTCTTTGTAGAGGAAAAGTCACTAACTCACTCCCTCAAGATAGTCTTTTTCTTTTTTGTCTCTGTAGTATTTTGCTCTTTGAATTTTTTCAAAAGACTTTTCATGGTCCCCATTAAAGTAGTCTTTGATTTGCTTGAGTCTCAGGGTATTTCAGCCTGTTATCACTCAGTCTAGTTTTCATTTCAGGCAGCCAAACAAAATTTAGTAACACTGCAAATGTGTTTACTGTTTTGCTGATAAAGAGGTCTGGTCACACAGCCTCTTTGCCTTGAACAATATTAAATGTCAGCAGTGGAAAACCACTCACCTGAACACAAGATGCAGGAAAAAAACATCTCTGTGAGCAGAGGGAGAGAGGAGGGTCTGGCCTTAATGTGCTGAAGTATGAGGGACAGCAAATTAATGATTCTGATGTATCCATGAGAAAAAGTGCTGCTCCTCAGCTGAGAAACCTTCCCATAAATGCCAGGGGGTGCTCTGCATCTTACTGTCAGCTCAAACTACATGTTGGTCCTTGGGGAGTTTTAAAAGTGGACTGCAGCCCCAGGAAGTTTATGATGTTTTCCTGCACAGGTTGCGTTTGTGGTTGTTTTGTCACTCTGTCTATTTTTTTCTTTTTTTCTTTTTCTTTTTCTTCCCCCTCCCTTTCTTTTATTCTATCTTTTACCACTTTTCTGTCATCCAAATCCCTCCTTCCCATTTATGTGCCTCATTTCCATCTTTTTCAGATCTCTTCCTGCTGTGTGATGAGCTGTTTGCTTTTAACTAGTGGTAGGTCCCTCAGCAAGACCTCTCAGGTCCCCAAAGCCCACTGGGATCAGACAGTTTCCTCTGATCTCTGGTAAAATCTGTTACTCTCCTCTTATCAAACAAGAAGAAAGAAGGCAGCGAGGAATCTCCTGGGCTGCTGGGCTGGTGTGTTTCTCTGGTCTCTAAACAGCCATTCCTATTTGGAAAAACAGTTCCTCAATATTCATGTTGCCACCTGTGTTCCCACAGCTCCCATAGCTATTGCTCTAACTAGTGCTGCGGTGCCTTTTTACTGAACAGGGGAGGTTTCAAGATTAGGTTCCAGTAAATTTCAAGAAATGAGGTTTTGTTTAGACAGAGCGCTCCATTAATAACTAGAGAAAAGTAAAAAACCTCAGCAACCCTCAGCAGTTGTTTTGGTTTTTCATAATGCCCAGGGCAAAGGGACAGAGGTTCTATGGACAGGTGAAAACCAAAAAGAAGAGACAGCAGACAAGATAGGCTGGTGTCAGCACAGCCCTGTGCACCAGTGTCATTAGGTGCCCTTTTGGTCTCATTTCTAAAAATAATAGTTTATTATTAAAAAACAATTTAAAATATTTTTATTATCTTTTCTTTTCCTTTTGCAGTATAATTACAGTTAGTGTCCCAGGTAAAGTGGAGACTAAGAATTTGAAGAGACTTCCGGGATTATTTGAATCCCCTAAATTGAATGTCTGTTCTCTGGTGGGGCCACAAGGGTATCTCACAGACAGGATGAATGGCAGTCCACCAAGCTGAAGTTTGATATTTTTTAATAGGTTTTATGGGGTTTTTTAATAGGTTATATTTTTATTGGATATAGGCTGTACCAAGCAGCATCAGCTCCCAAGCAGTGCACTGCATTGCACAGCTGCCTTTCACATCTGGGGGCTTTGTCTGCCACACACAAGGGGGCTGTAGTGCTGCATTTTGCATCCAGATTTATCAGCCTTTCAGCTGGCACCTTGGACTTCCTGTGGCTGGGAATAGGTCTTATCCACCTCCAAGTAACATGTTCAGGTTAGGAATACAGGAATACTGTTAATGAGGAATAATGGTATGCTTATAGTTAAATATATATTTTAGTAATGATGGTAATGGTGATGATGTCTTGAATGATGCAGATGAAGCACTGCAGTGATGCAGGCTGCTTTTCCTACATGATATGAAAATTACTTTTTTTCTGTACTGGGAATTTAAAGGTTTGAAATCTGTTATAAAATGCTTTATTTTATCACCTTCTGATTAAAGCATAATTTAGTTTTCTTAGTCTTCAGGAAACTTACAGTGTGGTAGTGATCTCTTGTAACTACAATTCACAATTTAAAAATTAGCACTACATAAGGGGATGACAATATGGAAAAAAAACCCCATATTTTTCCAAGTGATGTTATAAATTCTCACTGCACTGGAATGAGATACAGAAAAGTGTTATTTTATCATTTTCTTTTCTGTGATATTTTGAATGATTTAAAAATATGCAAAGGCTCAGAGAGTTCACGACAGATTCTCGCTGTTCCAGACTTCATTATGGACTTTGGCAAACATGTTTTATAGAATAAAAATGAGTCAAGTGCAGCCTTGGGTGCCGAGGGTGACTTAAACGAGGTGAATTGCTGTTATGCCTTCTGTTTTTTCCTATATAACCATTTCTCCTCTTTTACTTTCTTTATTTTCTGTGTCTTTCTCTTCCCTATCACATACTTCTTTTCTGTTTTTCTAGCATTAATTACCCCTTAGCTTACTTTTTCTGTAGCTTCATTCTGCCATGTTATTTGTTTTCAGGATTTCTTCCCTTCAATCTCTTTTTAGCCCCTCTATTTTTTGGATGTTGTTATTTTAGCCCTATAAAGACAGAATTTTAGAAAGTGTTTCACTGCATGTTCTGACATTTTTTTTTCAAGTTTTGAGTCTGACTCCAAGCCCCAGACCATGTGATTTGCCTGTAGTTTCCCAGTCTTCCTCCTTTCCCTTTCTGAAGACACGTGTGACAATTGCATTATTTTTCAGCCGTAGTGAATAGTCTCTCTGCTTCAGCCTGCCAAACTATATTAATAAATTGATGGACCTCTAGCTGAAATGTTGCTGAATCACCTATCTATTCAGATGCAGAACAGTCTGCATCTTTTAGAGATGTTAGAGATGTAAAAGATAAAACCCAAAAGGGATGGTGACATAACTAAGAACAGGTTTCTTCTCATTATCCATATCTCCTCCAAGCTTGCACTGATTAACTGGTTTTACATGCAAGTCTAAATTGTACATCTTCTAAGTAAGTTTAAATAAATAAAACTCTCAAAAATAATTTGAGATGATTTGATAAAGAGAACCATGAATGATTTAGAGCTAACATAGTAAAGCAGGGAGGACAGCAACTACTGAGTATTCGTGCAAAGGACAGTGTGGTGGGATGGCTGTAAGGGAAGAAATGATTACTCCTCTGTAGGAGAGCTGAAAGCCTTCTCCACTTTTGGATGTCAGCAGCTGTTGTTCTAATTCTCAGCCATGGCAAAGAGAGCAAGCAGCTTTTGTTCAGATATTTGCCCACGAGCCTGTAATTGTTGTTTCTAGTTTGATGGCATTTATCTAATTGTGAATTTCTTGTGTATTAAATAGGGAAAATACAATTTTTCCCCCAGATTAGTTTTAATTACTGGTGCTTAGACACAGATTGTGAAGGGTCATGAAAACTATGAACTAAAAAAAAAGCAAAAAAATCTTCTTTGTTTCAGCCCAGGCAAGAAGAATACTGTAGTTTCTCATAAGCAACATCTGTTGCATCATTTGAACTTGGGAAAAAAACAAGAGAAGTATGCAGACAGGTTGACATTTAGGAATAATAAAAGATAGGTACAATACTCAAATTTGTGCTAAAACTCCATGCTCATTATCTTTATTTAAAAATATGCCATTAAACATATGCATTGTAACTATTCTAATTTGTTGTTCTGTTGGACAATATTATCTGCGTGATGGCAGAATGGAATGAGGAAATGAACCAGGAGATTTTTCTAGGAGATTAGAAGAATCAAAGTCTTTTATAGTTGAGAATATAGCTGGAAAATAATTTTTGTTTCCAGATTTCAGTATAGGACACAAAGAAGATACTAGATTTAATATGAAAGCCCCTCCTCTGTGTGTGTGTGTGAATGTGTGTGGATGAGCAGAAGTTTACCAGATAACAACAGGTGAAGAGTGGAAAGTATGTGCTGAGAGGCAACCTGTGAAAGTGTCCCAAGAAGCTGTAAATGGTCCCATTAAATCCACCAGAAATGATAAGCCTCCCAAATCAGCCAACAGCTCAAGAGGCCACTGCCCACCAACATCAGCCAAACTTTTGGGCATGTCTGAGGGCAAGAGCTGCTACCTGCTGACAGGGACTGGGGAGTCACACACTTGTCGGATGTCAGGGACCACAACAGGGGCTGTTCCAGCATTAGAAGCCACCAGTGTGCCAGTGCTGCTACCTTATTCAGAGTGACCATCCAGCCTTGTCCTTACAGCTGCTCTCACTGCATGGTTGTGGGTGAGCACCTGTGGAAACCACGAAAGCAGCACAGTGAGGGGATTTACTGTCCAAATAGTAACTGCTGTTCACAACAGCTTCACATCAACTCAGTTAACATAAGCTTTGCTGGGAATTGCTTGGTTTGATCTGTGTCTTCCACAGCTCTACCCCAGTCAGAGAAAAGGGAATTCACTACATATTCACAGTTGTCCTGGTTTTCTCTGGGATAGAGTTAATTTCTTCTCAGTGTCTGGCACAGACCTATGTTTTTGGGATTCAGTATTAGAATAATATTGATAACATATGGACATTTTTGTTATTATTTTGTTATTTGTTGTTATATAGTGCCTATCCCTAGTCAAGGACTTTTTAATGTCTCAGGCTCTGCCAGTGAGGAGGGGCACAAGAAGCTGGTGGGGAGCACAGCCAGGACAGCTGAGCAAACTGGCCAAAGGGATATTCCACACCAGAGAACCTCATGCCCAGTGTAGAACTGGGGGAGTTATCCGGAAGGAGAGCGGGGTCTGGCATTAATCACTGGGTGGTGAGCAATTGTATTGTGCATCACTTCTTTTGCCTTGGTTTCTTCTTCTTCTTTGTCTTCTTCTTCTTCTTCATCTTCATCTTCATCATCTTCATTGTCTTCTTGCTCTTGCTCTTGCTATTCCTTGTCTTATTCTTCCTCTTCTTCTTCCTTCTCCTCTTCCTTCTCTTCCTCTTCTTCTTCCTTCTCCTCTTCCTTCTCTTCCTCTTCTTCTTCCTTCTCCTCTTCCTTCTCTTCCTCTTCTTCTTCCTTCTCCTCTTCCTTCTCTTCCTCTTCTTCTTTGTTTAAATTACTAACCTGTTCTTATCAAAATGTACACTTTCNAGCGGGGTCTGGCATTAATCACTGGGTGGTGAGCAATTGTATTGTGCATCACTTCTTTTGCCTTGGTTTCTTCTTCTTCTTTGTCTTCTTCTTCTTCTTCTTCTTCTTCTTCTTCTTCTTCTTCATCTTCATCTTCATCTTCATCTTCATCTTCATCATCTTCATTGTCTTCTTGCTCTTGCTCTTGCTATTCCTTGTCTTATTCTTCCTCTTCTTCTTCCTTCTCCTCTTCCTTCTCTTCCTCTTCTTCTTTGTTTAAATTACTAACCTGTTCTTATCAAAATGTACACTTTCTGCTTTTGATTCTCCTCCCCATTCCACTGTGCTGTGGAATGTTTTTTTTGTGTTTTTTTGGTGCATAGTTGCTGGCTGAGTTTAAACCACAGCAGTCCTTTTTGGCCCTCGATATGGGGCCAGAGGGTTGAGATAATGTTCCAGCTACTGAGATGAAAGTAATTCTATCCCAGCCAAAAGCTGGACAACAGTGAAGCAACAGAGCAAACATTTGATGGTTTCTGATACTGACACTTTTGAAAATTTATTTGATTATTTTAGCATTATAAGAATTATCTTAAGCTGCTTTAGGAAGTGTTCCTCTAGATGTTTCTTGCCAGAGTGTCCGGAAAACTCCCAGAACTTGGTTACATTGTTAACAAGGTGTTTAATGGCAAGAAGAATTTTAAAAAGGCTTAAGAAGCTTTTCTATTTTAGATTTGCTGCACTTTTAATTAGTTTGCAAATATAGCAGGGTGGTGGGCATGAATGAAAGAAAACTGCATCCGCCTTAGCAGGCAGTCCAGTGCAACATGCTTTGTAGGGTGAAAGAGCTGGTGCCAAGGACCCAGCAGCTCTGTCACATGCACTGGGACTGACTCTCTGCTGGTCCTGCAGGCTGATTACTGTCAGTGTTTGGAGCACATCAGGTGAGAGTGTGAAATTCAGCTCTTTGTATGCATAGAAATGGAGTCTGTGTGCTCTCAGGCTACCCTGAGATCTGAAACAAAATGGGGTAATTGGAAATGGCAGAAGATTTGATTCAGAAGGGCACTCCTGCTTCAGGCTGCCACATTAATGTAGACACACACAATACTAATTAAGAGGCAATGGACCAAATGGACCGAAGGAACAGGGAGCACATAATCGATACAGCAATTCCTGTTATATCATGTCTTTTGTATTTCTTTTTACTCCATTTACAATGCTATTCATTTCTAGTCCAGGAATGTCTACATAAATTTGAATGCAACAGGGAAACAATATTTTCTTTGTAGGAATCCCTTTATCTTCAGTAAAATTATCTTTTGCTTTCTAGAACTTGATATCAGTACTTTTATAACCTCTGTTTAAAAGAGATCACAGTACTTAGATGTAAAAGGTCCAGTAAAGAAACACAGTGGTCTTAAATGTCTTCTGATCACCAGGCATCTTAATAGAAGTGGAACAGATTGACTTCAAAATGAATAGGAGGTTTTGAGTCTGTAATTTCTGTAGTTTTTCTAGGTCTCCATAACTTTTCCCTCTTCCTCTCACTTCTTTCCCCTCCAGTTTGTTTGAGCCATTTGTATCTACGGAAAATTCCCCATAGGCTGTATTTGCTTTCCAGAGGTAGCATAATATGGAGCTGTTTGCAGCTGTTTGTACTTTAGTTTTTCCTTTTCAGAACTCCAAGGCTGCAGTTTTTGCTGGTATTTTCTATATTATCTTTGCCATGCAGTTGACTGAGCCCTACTGAGTACCAAAGGCACACAACCCTCCATGTGAGATTTGGGACTGTACATCTGAGCTGGGAGTATTCACTTGAGTAAATTTCAACGAAGCCATGGAAAAGCACAAATCTGAAGCTTCTAATTGATAGGAAAATGTTAGTCCTTTCAAAGTTTTTAATTTTGTATTCGTATAATGAATTTAAAGGAAGCAACATGTTTAAGCAATGTAATGAATTTAAGGGAAGCAAAAGGAGATGTTAAGGGTGTATTTACCAGGAAGACAAACACCTTTATGGTTCTTCTGTCTCCCTCACCAGAAACAGGTAATGTGCTCATTTCTGGAGCGGTCCCCACCTGCCAGGAGTAGCAGCCCACAGATTGCCTGCATTCAGGGAAGCAGCAGAGAAGATACAGTGTTGAGCAGCAATCAGGGACTGCTTCATGGTTGGACCCTTTCAATTTTCTTTTAATAAGCCCAGAAAATAGTTTTGGAATTTGTCAGACACCACCGAGCTGTAAAAAAGTTGTCAGCATGACAAGAGCCCTGTCAAAAATGTCCAGATGGGCTCTCATGCCTGTAGAATTTCCCACACTCTCTTAAATTTCTGCTGCTTTAATTAAAAATAAAATAAGATGTGGTACTTTGATCTGGGTTCATCTTAATATATATAAGTTCACCTCTGTTCTTAAATGCATGGCCAGGCAGTCTGTTGCCAAACAATTACAAAGAATGTCTGTAAATTGGATACACTACACTATCTCCAGGGACAGCTACAATTGTCAGCTCTCTGTCAGCTAAATGAAAATAATGAAATGTAAGTTACAAACAGCAGGAAAATTGGGTGAGTCATTCTATTTATACATGTAATTACATCTAAAGGTCCAAGTGCCTTGAAATTAAAAGAAGATTGCTTCTGTCAGGTGCTTAACAAGGTTTTCCTGGAAAGGGTCTTCCTGGAGAAAGCGCTGTAGAAAGCATCTGTGTCAGCAAAACATGAACAGCTTGACACTGCCTGCCAGGATTCGAGTGAGATGGGGCTGCAGAGCACACGAGCACATCTCTGCGACAGGCAGAGCAGGGACCGGGATGGAGAGTGACAGTCACGCCGCGCTCTGCCTCCCTCCAGCTCTGAGCATGAGCAGCAGCCAGAAGTTGACAAAAGGAGGTGGGAAACGCTGAGGACAAGTGGGATCTCCTCTCTTCTTTCTTTGAATCTCTCAGAAGGCCTGGGGGCTCTGGAAGCTTGGTATCAGGATGCATTGCATATTAATAATACATAAAGCACAATTAGCACACATGGTGCTATGCAGGCTTGTAACTCATGCTTGGCTCTAAACTTCAGCACAGCGCTATGGGGGGATAGGGAAGAGCTACATCATAAATACAAAATAACAGATTGATGCATTATTGAACAATTTACTTCAGCAAGTCTTGTCAGTGCAGATTTGAACGGAAAAAAAAAGAGGTTCCATGAGACATTCATACAAATAAAGTAATGGGATTTTGAGGATAAAAAAATAGCTGCAAAAGTGTTAGGTTTTCCTTCCATCAAGCGATTATAATTTTTTTAAGTAAAAAGCTTATAGGATAAAGATTTTTTCTAGCATTGATGGAGAGACAACATCTGTGGCTGTGGCTGTATCACCAAATATAAAAATTATAAGGTGAGTTTTTGTCCTAGTTGCAGCTGGGATAGAGTTAATTTTCTTCCTAATAGCTGGCATGGTGCTGTTTGGATTTAGTATAAAAATAATGTCAATGACACGCTGATGTTTTACCTGCTATTATTCATTGTTCATACTAAGGTAAGAACCTTTTGGCTTTTGCTCTGCCAGTGAGAAGGCTGGAGGGGCACAAGAAGGTGTGAGGGGACACAGCCAGGACAGCTAACCAAGAGACCAAAGGGATGTTCCATAACATGTGGCATCTGCTGAGCAATGGACTGGGGGGAAGGCTGGCCAGAGCCCACTGCTCAGGAGCTGCCTGAGCATCAGTCACTGACTGGTGAGCAGTTGCCTACTGCATCACTTGTTTTGTATATTCTGTTCTTTTATCATCATTATTATTTTCTTCCTTTTCTGTTTCATGAAGCTACCTTATCTCAACCCACGGGTTTTCTCTCATTTGTTCCCTGACTCTCTCCCCATCACACTGTGGGGCAGGTGGGGACGGTGAGTGGGTGGCTGTGTGATGCTGAGCTGCCAGCAGGGGCTAAACCATAACACACTTCCATATGAAAGAGTAAAATATATAACTCATGTTATGGGGCTGGAACCTATTGCCTCACAGAAGTACTGAGTTGTACAGATATATTACAATAGTAAGCATCAGTAGGCTGATGTGACTTATTTTGTGTGTCCATTATAGCACAGTGATTTTATTAACATCCAGAGTGTTTTAAAGCACTGCTAGTTGGCACTGTAATTTATGGTGCATCTTAGATATTCACTTACAAAAGCTGAATATTGGATGTTCCTGTTCATATAACATGAATTTTTAATGCTTTCAAATAGCTGAAAATGAGCCCATGTGGTACTTTATTTTGGCAGTTCATATAACAGATTTAACAGATACATTGTGGAACATGCTTTTAATGTCCATTATTGTACTTAGGAGTATATATGTTACATTACAGATATAATTTTGTAGTACAGTGTTGCTTAAGAAGTTGCTGAAGGACTACTAAGATCATGGTTACCAGTTCTGATTCTTAATGTTTTTCTGTTGAAAAGATAACTAAGTAAATTCATTAGTAAAAAGTAACACAGTGACAGGTTGTCACATGAATATTTGTTCTGTTAACTAGATTTGATTTTTGCTAAGAAAACATCTAGCTGTTTAAATGTCTATTTGAAATCTGGATTGCTTCAGTGAGAGAGATAAATATGATATGTGTTTCTTTTCAGCAACAAAATAAAATATAAACTGGCTGTCATTATTTTTGCATACTAGTAGCATATTTGTCCACATTCATTTGTATATTCATCATTATTTTACCTCATAGAGATTTTTTGAGCCAAACTCTCATTTCTTTAACTAGAATATTCTGCCAAGCTAAGCTCAAATTTTCATTACTTTGAATCTTTCTTTTTTTCCTGATAAATAGCATCATATTTGAATGGTTGCAGTATTTTTGCAAGGCTGAGTGGAGTTCAGTATGTCCAGTCATGTGGCAAGCTTCTATGACCTTGTTTGGATGGAGATGGTCAGAATAAAGAACATAACTCCCAAATATACTGGTAAATACCTGTGACAGATGTTTAGATTCCACAGGTGTTTCAGAAATTTGTGTTATTTTTCTATGGGATCCCCCAAATTAAACTTCAGTGAAACAGCTCAATTTATCCAACCTGAGTATAATTGTTGTACCTGTAAAAAACCCCAAACCTCCCCAAAAAAAACCCCAAACCCCCCAGAATTTCCAAACCCTAGGAACAGGCACCATGGACTTGTTCTCTTTGAATGTATCTTTTAGAACCAAAACCTTGCCATCCCTGTCAGGGGCTGCACTTCTGGGTTTGGATGAAACAAAACTGGTCAGCAATTTGGACTGTGCCAATGGAAGGAAGTAAGTTTACTCTTGAAGAATCCCAGAGTGTTTGATGGTTAAAATCATTAAATTTTGCTACTTCTGTAGCTCACACAAATTCTTTTGAATGGTCCTTAGAAAAAACTGACATATACTGAGAAATTATTGGTCCTTTCTGATATACTTTTTTTCAGAAGTGTGAAATACCATGTTTGTTAATCTTTTGAGAGTCTCCATTGCAAACTGGGTGCTCTCATTTCGACGTTTTAATTCAATTTACTTCTACTTTACTGGATTGATGCAAGTTGTATTTAAATTTTATATTAAAAAGATAAATATTGGGATAGAGCAGAACAGTTCTTGAAGTCCCTGAGTTTTACCATTTTATTGACAACAACAAACAGTGCATTAGGTAAAAGATTAATATAGATGTTTTTTGCTTAGTATCCAAAAACCATTTATCTCCTCATCTAGCAGCCTTTTCCACTGCCTGACCTACTCATTCTTCTGAGGAATCAGATGAAAATGAATCAGTCAGCACTTACATTGGGGGACTGCAGCAGGAGGTTTACATTAGAAACAATCTCAGGAGTGACAGAAAGACACATTTGTCAATTCAAGAATGGCACCAAGAGAGATCTTAGTTTTTGAATTAAATCAGGACTTGCCTTTATCATACTTTAAAGTTTCCCATCACATTGTAGGAGGCAGGCTGAGTGGCAACATAAGGAGGACTGAGATCTTGAAGGCGTGCTTCTTTTATTTCTGCCCCTTTGCTTTCTAGGCAGGTAGATATTTGCAGCATTTGGAAGCCCCAGCAAAGCCAAATTGTTACAGATTTGGACAGCAACATTTCACAATTACAAGTGTTGAAAGCTTTCTGTCGAAAAATTGCTCCGCATTTTTCTCTTCAATCAAAAGCTACAGGGGTCCACTAATACTCTACAGGATAAGTGTAGGTGTTTAACAGACTGCTTGTAGGTGAAAGGTTTTTGCTTCAGCAACTCATTCGACTTTTACATAAGTTACAGACTTTTATATTGTACTGGAATATTACAGGAAATCTTCAAGATTCAAATAATTTTTTCCCACTGCATATCTGTGGCAGGGTATTCTGGCCTATGCTGAGCACTAACAGACACCACCTTCAAATCAATAACCTGTTTTTCAAGTGCAGTTTGATGAAGGAATAGCCTGCTAACACATAGGGTTTCTTGATCTTATACTAAATAGTTGGTCATGTGTCAATATACCAGATTTCTCTTTACAGACCTCTATTTCCCAGTGAATGGTATGCCAGTGTGTTGCAACCTTCACATCAAAAATTTCAAAGGTAAAAGACCTTTGAAAACTTGTACGACCCAAATACTAACAGTACAGCTCACTTCTGTATGTACAAATATGTACAATTGAAGGAGGATCATACTCTGCAGAAAATCCAACACTGCAGGTTAGCCATCAAAGGTCTTCTGCTCTTTCTCCCAGAGAAGGAGCTAAAAAGGTCTTGAGCAGATATTTAATCTGAGATCCAGCTGTTAGACCCGATCTGCATTGCTGGCACTGCTCTCACTGGGAAGAAATGGAATTTTTGACAAGTGCAGCACTGTATGCTCACTTTCTCCTTGAGGTCTCATCAAATTAAGATCAAGTGCCCATCAAGATTTGATAGGTTTGGTATTTAGTTCTTAAAATCTGGTAGTTAATTAATACCTCAGATTTTAATACTACTCTCAATCACTACTGGCTGGTTTTAGACTGCTAAGACCTTTGAATGTGCAAAGTAGAAAAATCTGGTGGTGACCATGTAACAGAGGAACTGAAATGGTATCTCACTATAAACCATTGTCTGCCCATTGCAGAGGCAGTGTCACCTCCTTTCTGTCAGGGTGTATTGGCCCTGTCTACATGCTGGAAAACTTGCTGTGTACAAACACATGCTCTGACAATCACTGTTTGCATTAAATACCATGGCAAATGCTATATTTTCTGGACTCCCTATAGGCAGTAGGTAATAAAAAGTTTGGTATAAGTTGCTTTTTACTCTGTGTTGAAGGACACCAGGGAACAGAGATAACACTTAAGATAATATCCTGCTTACTGAGAATATAGAATTATATGTGTCTTTATGCGTTTATAAATAATAGAATAATTTAAAGTTTATATAAATCACTGAGTTCTGTCCCTATAGGTCTAAAGAAGAGATAGTTAGATATGTATGCATCTGTGCTTATGCAGGAGAATTTGCAAAGCTAAAAAATGTTCACACAATACCAGTCACCAGAAGACAAACAAATATGGGAAAAGTCACATAGAGGTGCTTCTAAAAAACCTTTTCCTCATTAGCTACAGCCTTTTTCTGTCCCATATTAACGTACATAGTATCAAGTTTGTGGCAACTTTTATACTGGCTCAATCTGTAATAGAGAATTTTCCATTTATTTCAAAGTATATACTTTGATCAATACACAGATAACAAAATGGTAGCTAGGTTACTCTGTAGTAAAGTCTCAGACACCATTGTGTCTGAGCTGCCTTATTTCTAGTGAAAAAATTAATTGATTCTTTGGTTAATATAACCTTTTAGTGGCAAGATCTACAAATACTTGAAGATTGCAGTAAGTTTTGGTAGGCAATTGCTAGTTTAATGTCTAAAAAGATGAAGATAGAATAGCAGAAATGTAGTAACTGTCAGTGCAATTTCACCTCCACAGGAACAGTATTTTATATTAGTTACATCTCACTGTATTGTATACTGCTTTTTTTTTCACACAGAGACAAGACAGAGGAAGAATGCTGGTCATTTCTCTGCATAGAGACATTTTTCCTTGCAGTTTGCAGCATAGACACTACAGCAGCCAATGAAGACAATACAAGCCTCCTGAAAGTCAAAATATTGTTTTCTAAGGCACATGAAAAAAACTTTTCAGATGTTTATCCCATCCATTAACAAATCCCATGCTTTAGCTAAGTCCTGTTTAGGTGTACTCCTAGCTCCACTAAGGGCAATTGCAAAATTGCCATTGGCTCCAAGCAGAAAGAATATTAATCAGAAGGTTTCTCAGGACTCTCTTGAAGTCCAGGTGTATTAGACCAAGACTTTAACTCAAAATGACTGAAGAAAGAACCTGTCACTTCAGCCAGGTCACAGGAGCTGTGCTATGCTTTCTCAGCTGGTAGTTAATGAAGGTGTGATTTAAGAATACCATCCTGATTCGGGGGCACTTCTCTTTCAAAGTTCTGTGCTAGAAAAGTATTAACAGTATTACTTTGCTTCAACTGCTGGGGATTTGATTTCACACATTAATTTCTCTTTCTGTGGTTGTAATTCTCACAAAACAAAGTGAATGTAGTTCTCCATGCTTTGTTGATTTCAGAGTACTTAGAAGCCCAAGGGTTGTTAGCAGCTTTTGTGAGACCCTCCCCATGCGTGTGCATGTACACCCATACATATCTCAGGTAAGAACTGGAGCTCACTGGTTTGTTTTACATTTAGCAACCTCCTCTGTACTTTGTAAAGCTCCTGGTCTCCTGAGCTATCTGGATAGTTATTGTGAAGTAATTGTCTTGTTTTGACAAATACATTAAGTTCACCTGCACTGCTTGGTAGTCTTCTGTCTAGAATTGTTCACAAATATATACCTCTGGACACTGGATGGGAGCAAATACTAAAAGAAAGTTAAAAAGAAGACTTATAAGAATTCTAAAATTGTTTGTACCCTGCTTGGTTTTTTTATTTTTTTTAATCTGTACCTGAAGTGGTATGTATTTTTCTCTTAGGACTTATATCCTTTGGAGTAGTTTAGTTATTCCTCTGCTCTGGAAACTCTCAGTGTATTTTCAAGGCTATCAGCTCTATCAAATGACTAGTGCATGGCATCAATCAATGACAAATCTAGGCAAATAACTAATAAGACTAAATAAACCTGGGACTTCCTGGATGACAGGCAGCTGAAGGATAACTGTATATGCTTTTGGGTATCTATCCGTCCCTGGCAGAATTAATTTCCTGAACTTAGACATTGTGACACACAGCTATTAAATTAATTTTTTAGTTTTGTGTTGGTAAAGTTTCTATGTTATTTTCTGATTCTCAGTATATTTATGTAGACTAAAACTGCTGAAAAATAATGAAGAATTTTTAAATTTGTGTATCCAGCCACAGTTAGCTTGATATACACCCTTTTTTTCGTACACATGTGTAAATCTGGGAAGTAAAAAGCATGTGTGGCACATCTACAGCGGTCTTCATGGGTAGTAATTCTTGATGGGTAGTAACTTCTCATCTTACTCTTTGGCTGCTCTGGCTCAAAAAAACCCCACTGGCATTCAGGAGCACATGCAGGCAAAGAGCAGGGTGTACACACACAGAAATAGGACTAAACAAGGAAATAGGACACACTGCTGTGACCAAGCTCAGGCAGACAAGTGAGTGGACCAGAAGCCTGTTTACATCATTGACTGTTTTACTGCTCTTTGTCCACTTCTGTTCCTGCCTTATTAACCCAGATCCTTCCCTTTCCCCACCTTTGGTCCTTCCTCTAAACATTCTGTAGGAAGTCTGACGTATTTCCACAATCCCTTTAAATGACCCCATAATAAGTTTTGAGCAAAATCTAATTTCTCTTCCCCCACAACCACAATAAATTCTGCAACCCTCTGGGCAGCCATCCCTTAGCTTGCATGGCATGTCTTTGGAGAGAGAGCATGTTTAAATATTTCCTGGGATTTTCCTTATGCTTGTACATGATTCTACCTGGCAAGTGCATAAGATGATCCTGAGCTGTACATCATGATTTAAGAATAAGAAGGGTAAGAGTAAGAATGAAGCTTTGGATAAAACCAAGTTAGATGAAGCATGCAATGAATGACAGTTTCAAGGTGACCTCTAATGCTGAATGCTCGATGTGTGGGGCCTGTATGCTGCAGTACTGAGTAGCCAGAGATGTCCCTGGGCCAAAGAAGCCAATGCAACTCTGATGCAGAACAGGCCATTATAAACACAAGTTTATTTGTGTGTGTGTTTATTATTTTTAGAGGCTATTGCTAACAAACCAGACACATTTCTTACTATCTCTGCATCTATATTACCTGTGGTTACTTGTGCCAGTGCAGTGAATGAATTGAATTTAGCTCCAAATTCACCTCACCCATCAGAATGTGACCTGCAGTGTGCACAGGTAGGCTGACAAATTGCACTGTCATGTATTTCATTTTCTCAGTGTTTGGGGATTCCTTCAGTAGCCCTTCCATAAGTGATACAATAGCCCTAGAAAAGCATGTAGCAAATCAGTTCTGACATACTGAAAATAAACTTAGGCTTAATAATGACTTTATAGTTCATCCTTGTTTTCAGATTGGGCAGAGGCTTAGGCTTTTTTGAT
The DNA here is from genome assembly GCA_013397075.1 of Rhabdornis inornatus. Taxonomy (NCBI): domain Eukaryota; kingdom Metazoa; phylum Chordata; class Aves; order Passeriformes; family Rhabdornithidae; genus Rhabdornis; species Rhabdornis inornatus. Next base: position 2,674,359 of record VWZS01006228.1, on the reverse strand, counting down.
GCTACAAACTGGCTAAAAAAGCTAGCTGCTACAAACTAGGATCCAGAAGTACTTGTAAGTAAAGTGAAATATTGGATGCTGGGCTGGCAGAGGGTGAAGCTGTGTGGATGGGGATGAACAGCCTTTTTCTCTCCCTGTGAGGTTGGGACTGCTGGAGCCCATCCTGAGAATACAGCTCCCAGTTCTCACTTCCTGAATTTCCTGTGTGGTCTCTGATAGCCAGAGCACTTCTCAATGGGGGTACAAGGGGGCCTCAACAACAACTCAAAGGAATTTAAATTCAAAGCAGTCCATAATTTTTTAAACGCTTATGGATACGTATTTTTTTCCTGTATTTGAAAAGGGAGCTATACCCAGGGGGAATGCACTATTGTTATTATTTACAGTTGGTATAATCCCTTTAAGTAGAACTGATGCATGCAGAAGAAGATTTCTCTGATGAAAGCCCAGCCTCTCCTGCAGTCATCCTTGTCCCAGGTAGGTTATGAGGCTGTTTGACACAGTGAGATGGATTCCAGCAGGTGAACTCTGGTGCCACTGAGTGTTGCCAGTGAACAGCCCTATAACTAGACAACATTAACAATCCTTACCCCTAAAAGCTTTCACTGTGTAGCCTTCAATGGATCACTGTAAGTGCATCGACTGCGGGGTTAAAGTAAAACCACATCATGTATCAAAAATACCCTGCAGATAATCTTTCTTTCAGTCATTTAAAGTCTAGGAGAACAAGTAGATGCCTTTTTAAAGAAGCTGAAAAGGAACAAAGTTAGAAAAGTTAAAGGACAAATGCCTAATTTGAGGGCACAGAACACGAGTGGGAAAATATTACTGGGAATTCTTATTAAGGATTCTGTAAAGTTGCATAAGAAAAAAATGAAATGTTTCATAATTAGACTGAAAGTGTCATCGTGTTCTTGGCTCTCTGTGAGACATGAAAGGCAAAATCACTTTAAACTTATTTCTGAATCATATAATAGATTATTCTTCCCTTAGGTCAGGGAAACATTATGTGTCTTAGACAAAAAACTTCTGACACTCACGTTGTGTTATGGAGTGCCTGCTTTGATAAAATAAATGAAGAAAGAGCACTTGCCCATTTTATCAGTGGTATCAACAGGTCTTGCTGTTCCTCTCTCAAGTCCCTCTTTGTAATTCTGCTAGAGATTAAACAAAACCAAACTAAAAGGTTACATCTCTATTCAATAAGGTCATGAACCAGCTGCAGTCCTAAACACATATTGGATGCAGCAATGTACCACAATAACTATTCCTCTCTGCAACTCAACTATTTACACTAGACCAGCATAGGCAGCCCCTGTAGGGGCCCTTGTGGTGCAAAATAAGAGTTGTATGTAGGAGAGAGCAAAAAATAGCACAGAATATACAGATGTGCTGGATGTAAAAAATTTTTTTCAAAGAAATAATGAGAGGTTTATAACATTCCATTGATGTTTCTCCCTTTTGTTTTTTCCCCCCATCCTGTTGAAGGAAAGGGAGGGTTTGCAAGAATGACACAGCTGTCTGCTACAGAAGCTGGATGAAGGACTCCCAGTTAAAACCTGACACCTCCTGCAGCTGCCCTGCTCTTATTCCTCCTATTTGCTGAAAGTTTCAGCAATGCCTTCAGAAAGATGGTAGGTGTCTCTGCTGCTGATTCCACTGCAAAATCCCCTGACTGAGGAATCTGTATTTTCCCAGTACTGAGAAAAATAAGTTAAAGTGTCCCTCAAAGCCAAGAGAAGGAGATGTGTGCTGGCCAGGGTCCACAATGTACTCGAGATTTTGTGTTTTCCGTATTTTCTTTATTATATAGCAGTCCTTTTTTTCTGTCCTATTAACCTTGTCAGCAAAATGGCCTTTACTTGGATTTTCCTGATGCTGAGAGATTCTTATTCAGTTTATTTTTGAAGGGAGTATTATCTCAGTCAGCACCTCATCAAGTTGACTTTTGCTCTACTATTTTTCTTTTGTGTACTTTAAACATCTGTTGTAAAAAAGTCCTTTTCTCTATTAACTTTCTTGGTAGGTAAAATTGCTTTCTGCTGGTTGTTTTATATCATATATACCCCACTACAGATTATGTTTTGAGATCTACCATATTGCATGCAGTAATGATCTGAAAAAGATGGTAGAATTTTAGTTACTCACTTTATTGCTTTATTCGCAGTTTAGGCTCACGCTGATTTATCAAAAAATGCAATTTACAAGGTGGGATGTTACCTTTTTCTTCCCATCAGCTCATCTCTGCTTGCTCCTTCCTTCACTTCCACTCTCACTCACTCTCTTTCTTACAGATCCAGTTTTTCATTCACATCTCTAACTCCTGCACTTTCTCCAGTGATCTGTTCCTTTCTTTTTTTTTTTTTTATTTTCTCTTTACCTTCTCTTTCCCTTATGATTTTTCCTCATTGCAATAGACTCTCCCAAGCTCACAAACGGGAAAAAACAGGAGGCAAAGATTCCTGATCCTGCCCTATTTTCTTCAAAATGCAAAAAGATAATTTTCTTTGCGTCTTCCTTGGTCTCTATACCAAGGAAGTATTTTTGTATCTTACTAAATGTTTCTCTTTCCTACAACGAGCACATGTTCATTTTTTCCTGTTGTTCCAAGACCTTTCATAGCAGGCCCTGTTATCTCCCTCCCTAGATATGGACTTTTCCCCATTCTTCCCCTTCTATTCTGTCCGAAGAATTCATCTGCAAAGCAGCCTCATTGCCTTCTTCAGTTCTTCAGTGAAAGAATAAAGTTCTTCTTCCCCTCCTGCAATTTGCTAATAGGTGTATTAGTCATCTCTTGGTTCTTGCTGCCCAGTGCTGATTGACTCCTCATTTCTGGTGCTATTCCAGCAACTTTCACTCCTTTCCTGTGTCTGGCCTTATGCTGATGGTTTATCTTATGGAGTGGTGCAGCAGAAGGATGCCTAAGGAAGCTGTAGCTGAGCCACCCTGCGTGCCAGAAGAGGACAGTGCTGCTAATGCAGAGCTCTCCTCACCACGTTTTCCCTCTTGCCAAGCTGACTCCCCTGGGAAGGAGGTCAGAAGTGCTGCCCTTGGCATGTGCAGCTAGGCCAGTGCTTGGATACACCCATCAGGGAAAGCATTGTCCTGTGATGTTTTAGGTTATGTGGTTTTGGGGAATAACATTGTATGTTATTATTTACTAATCACAGCATACCACTAGCCCAGGCATGAAACAAATTTGCATTCATAAAGCAAACAATAATTATAAATGTCACTCAAGAGGGTAGAATATTCTTGTTTCTAACTTGAATTTTAAGTATTTTAAATGGAGGCTTAATTATTTTAACTTTCTCAATACACTTTTTTTTTTTGGTCAAGGGGATTTTTAAAATCAAATTGAAGGGTCTAAAGACATGTTGTTTGTAATAATTTGTCATTATTGCTAGAGGTTTAAATTGTGTTGTGTATCTGATGAGATTAATCACTGTCCTTTCAACAGGAAATCAAGAATAAAATCCTTTTTGGAAGACTGTGCCCCAAAGAGCTTATTATTTTTTACACTAATTCCAAGGAACAGCAGCCTGTCAGTTCCTTTCCTGGAGAAGTCTTTGATTAAAGAAAGAAAAACCTCATTCTGTTAGTAGCTGAGCTCATGAGCAAAGTGAAGTGGCTGTTTTGTCTCAGACTTCTTCCACTTCAGTGTAGCTAACTTGGATACTGCCATTGTTATATATTTCTGTCTTAGCCAAATGAACACCATTTATATAACTGTTTTTCCACAGATCAGCAAGGTTTTCATTGTTCTTTACTTGAAAACATTTGAAACACCTGTGGCCCAGATTAGACTAAGAGGGGATTCCACATACTTAATTCCTTGAAAAGTAAGCAAGTATGTGGATCTCAAATGGAGTCTGCAAAATAGTTTTAAAATTACTTTTCTTAATTTCAAAGATATTCATGTTAGCAGTATCCTTCCCTTATGCTGTCTATGAAGGTGGAAAAAATAAAGTTTTCTTTATGTTTCATCACTCAATAAAGAGGCTTGTAACTGATGAGAATTTTTTTTCTAATACTGGCAGTTTTGAAATATGAAAAAGGCTATACCAGCATAAGCACCTAGGGTGTTGGAAGTTGGTTGATTTGGCTTATTTCTACACATCATTTCCAGGCTGATAATTTTTAAGAGATAAAAAACTGGCACATTGATTTAAACAATATCACCAAGTTTTTTGGTTGGTAATGGAGAAAGTTTAGAAGAAATGAGAAGAATCATGACATCCCTCTTCACTTCAAACTGAAAAGCATGTCAGCCTTGGGGCAGATTACCCAACAGTGATGCCACCTTTGTGACCTCTTTGCTGTTTCCTAGGGTTTCTCATTGCTCTCTTACACCATCTGAACTGTCTGTGAGACACAAACACAATCCTCTGTGGCTGTTTCCATTCCTCACTGATAACCTGGTCAATCTTGTTGACATCTCAGGGCCTCTTCTGGATCCTGCAGCTTCACTTGTGCAGTGCTGAGACCTCCAGGCTGGAGAATCTGCTCTCTCACACTCTCTTCTCAGATCCAAAATCATCTCCTCTGACATGTAGTGCTGAAGAAGGACTTCCCACAGGAAATGTCAAAAATCAAAAATCTATGTCTGTATCTAAACCACAGGGTTCTTTTTTCTCTGTAATTTTCCATTCCATGTTGCAGAGCTCTGTGCATCCACATGCACTCATGTACCTGCATACACACCTTCTCACGGCAGGTTTAAGTGGGAACTGATGCAGGGTTACTCCCTCCCCCCTTATTTGGCCTTCTCAAAATTTAGCCTTTCGCTGCTGATTTGATAAAAACAGAGCAGATTAAGAAGAGAGTTAGGATGCAGGTGCTCATAGTGGACAAGCTGATGAGCAAACCTTACTCCTTTTCCTGAGAAGAAAGAGACAGAAGATCAAATTACAGACCTGCTTCAAAAATTCCCCTTGAGTAGTGTGACAGGACTTCAGGACTTCTTGGATGGAAGAAAGGAACAGAGAAAAAACAAATACAGTTTATATTAAGACACAAAGAGGGAGTACATTAAGTACACAGTGCATTTTTCCTTAGGTGGACCTTGCAATAGCCCTCCAGTATGCAATTCAGCCATTGTTAGCTTAAATGCACTATTTCAAATGGTACTTAGGAGCAGTTTTGTTAAGCACTAATGCAACTTTAAAAATAATTCATAAAACATTTTGCATGCATTATGAAAGATAACTATTTTGAAGCTCCTAATTTCTTGCAGTCTGTCAAGACTTTTGTTTACACAAAAAAAACAAATTACTTTTGCTGCACACTTCACACAGAAATTGGTATAATGTGCCCCGCAAATTTTGAAAGTCATCAAGACATCCAGGATTTGAAAGCAGGATGGTAGATCCTCATTTTCTTTTATAATATGGGACTGATAAAGCACTGACATACAAGTTACACATTCAGCACACAGCAGCCCTTACTAAAATAAACATATCCAATCCTTTCTTAAACTACAGTTACTTAATACTGCTTATAATTTCCTGATCACATTTTCTAGGCAAAGTGGCAAAATCAAGCTAAGGTCATTTGCAGAAATAAAATACCTGAGAACTAATACGTATCAATATATTAAACACCTTTTTTTATTTTTAATTCTGCAGTGGTTTGATATTTTTTAGATAATACTCCAGATAGTTCTGAAGAATCCTTTTGCAAGTCTTTTAGAGGCCACCTTTTCACTTTCTGTATTTTTTTGTTTCCAGGAAATCGAAAAGGTTAAGAGTTTTGTACTGATTTTTTTTGTGCTACTCTTGTTCCTGCAGCTGCCTCATTCACCTGTTGTATAAAGCCTGTTAACACCATAAACACTTTCCCAGGTGCATTACAATCAGCCAGCTGAGAGTGGATGACTTTTCAGACACAAGGAGCCACCTACAAGATTGATGTGCGAGAACACGTGTCTCCAAGGAAAGTGTTTTATGACACGGCCTTGTGCACTTGTTACCATCTTCCTTGACCCGTATAAAGTCTCTTCTTCACTTCTCCTGGACAGTGTGAAGACTTCTTTTTTCCTGACTGGGTAATGAGGAAAATAATGGAAAGTATAACAGCAACCTCTAGCAGCTGTGATCTGTGGAGGGCTATTACTCTACAGACAGTATATATATATAAACAATATTTTAAAATGTTGAATCTTGGGTTATGATAATCTTGGTTGAACTCTGAGTGCAGGATTTACATAAAGGTCAGCTGGAAAACAAGGAAGGAAATGTTGACTTGTATTCACCCTATTACCCTGACCTACAGAGTGAATGGCAGTTGGACTTACTGTGTTGCAAGGACAGAGATTGTATTTTTAGCAGGAAACTTTACTGCATCCTCTGTGCTGCTCTATCTCTGCTAGAAAAATCCGTGAATAACACAGAGACATGCACACAAAATTACACAAAATAACTGATTACACAGCAACAATATGGATCTTCAGCTGGATCTGCTTTGAGCGTGCTACTCCTTTCTCATTTTTTTTCTTTCAGTAAAAAGGTTCTTTTTAATCAGCCTCTTTATTTCTTAAAGTGGATTATGTTTTTTCTAATTTGCCAACACAGGATTGGGACTAAAAGATCTGATGCCCTTTTTAGGACATCATGGCATCATCTTGCGAAAGGTTTTTCTGCAATAGTTTGATGTCAGTTTTACAAAACATTCTGTCCATAGAAAATAAACAAAGTACATTATTTATTTGTATTTTCTGATGTTCTTTTAATGGATACCAGTGTATTTTTGGTTAAATGGGCAGAAAATCCAAGCCTAATTCTTCCAGTGATTTCTTAAATATTCCCGATTAAGTCTGACATTTGATGAATATTTCAGTGGATAAATTCCATTCTAGTATCTCCTCTAATAATTACATGAATTCCATGTGCATGATCCACATAGACACAATGCTCAGGTATTGATGAACCATGACTGTTACAGAAGAGTAGCAAGAAGGAGCAAAAGAGAGAATAATCTTAATTAGACTTTGAGGTGCTAGGGATGAAATATTGCCTATGTATTCAGAAGAAGCGTGTGCTATGTCATTTCCCACAAATAAAAACCACATTTCAGCACACTTAACATGCAAACAAATAATGGACCATATGAAAGCAAACTTACATGAAACCAGTGGGATTTGTTACTGTTTCTTAAACACATGTGTAATATATTAGATAGATACGTACAGTAAGTTGTTCTAAAGCTAGACATGAGAGAAGACTGAATTTACTTTTGAAAATAATTGTTTTTTGGAGTAACTACGGCATGAATAGATTTAGTTGAAACATTTAATAGAAACATTCCAGAATATAGATAAGTGGAATACTATTAATTTTCCACTAATTGGAAAAAACAGGTAGCTATCTTTCCGCTTGATATTTCTTATAACATGATTTCTTTGTAGAAATAAGATGAATCATTTCATTGAAGCGCAGCTCTTACCAAGCATCAGTGTGCTTGCAGAAGAATAGAATCATTTGCAGTAGAAGAGATGCCTCTTGGGTCATCTCAGTCCTTCAGCCTGAATCATTGGAGGATGGATTTCATTATCCTTAAAATAGATTTGAATACCTTTGGTAATGGAAATGCTGTAACCTTCACTGGCAGGTTGTTTCATTATGTCACTGTTTCTCTAGTTATAAATTTTCCCTGCTGCATTTTAATCTAGTTATTAGCATTTATTGATCAACTTCTTTGACTAATGACAGTAATTGATCCTTATTCTCTTGATGGTGTTCTGTTAAGTATTTGCACATTCTTTGTTTTCTTCAACTTACTTCCCCTTAGTTTTGCACGACCATTTTTTTAAATCTGTCTTGCGTATCTGATTATCCATCTTTTCTCATATGCATTTGCAAACCCTTTTAATCCCTATTTTTTGACGGGCTTTTAAAATTAAATTAAAACTGAAGAGTTCCGATGGAGTCTGTAATACTATGGAATTCAGAAACACATCACAAATCATTTAGCCTGGGAATATATAGGTTATATTTAATAAAAACAGGTTAGTGCAGATGATTTGAGACACTGCTGGGAGTTATCAATCAAGGCAATTCTGTAGTCTTGTATGGGACATGTAATTCCATTCATAAATTTATCAAGAACCATCTTAAACCAACACATATTTCTTGCGCTTTTTCTTCCTACTGAAAAGCTACTTCATCACTTGTGAAACAGAAAAGCTTTTAAAATTTCCTCTCTTTCCTACTTCATTTTTTTGTTTTCCTGACAGCACCACTCCATATTTCAGGTTTTAAATGTCTTTTTCCTTCCTGGTATTCTCCTGCCCACTATTCTCCTTCATCCGTCCGTGCATCCATCCATCCATCTATCATCCATCCATCCATCCATCATCCATCCATCCATCCATCTATATCCCCTCCTGTTTATCTCCCACATACACATACAGAAAAAAATCCATGCCCTGGTTTTAAATGCCACTTTTCCTGAAGCCTTTTGGGCTTTTAATGCAAACTGGTCTGCAAATTCACCTAGTCATCCTAGCAGCCTTCCCAAATAACTGGTGAAATCACACAAAGGTATTCAAAACAGTTTTTGGCTCTATTTTTTTTTTAAATAAAATACTCACATTAGTAGGTACATAGGGTATACTTTAAATTACTTGTTAACTTCCCAAGAGTGGTTGTGAGTACGAGCTGTTTTATCAGCACACAAAACTTAGATAAAATGGCAAGACTCCTCTATCCTTTTGTTTCAAAAAGGAATATCTCCGTGCTCCTTTTTCTGTAAAGAAATACCATTCTCCTGTGGCTGGGAGATGATTTGGTGAAGCATCACATTAGCAGAACCATCCTGACCAGCTGTGCTGGGGCTTAACGAAAGGCAACTCATTTACAGAATAGCTGTGCTGCTTTTTTGGCACTCAGCTCTGGTTTGGAAGGACCTCTAAAATAATGCACAGGCTAGCCTTTGCCTCCTGCGTCATAAAGCTGTGAGGTTTATTTCTTCCCTGTAGTGAAATACCCTGGGGATCTAGTGTCCTGATCTCCCTCTAGATATGTCCCTAGAGCACTGAACTCATTACAAGGTGGACAACCAACTGAAAAACATTGTGATTATTACCAAAAATTCTCACCATAAAAATATAGTCTCTATTAAAAATACTGGGTTTTACTTTCTTAGAAATGTTCTTGTGTTAGTACGCCGTGTCAAGTAAAACATCCCAAATGTCATATTTTATGCGAGCTCTCTAAATACATGGAGAAATTGATTGAAAAATGCTTTACAGCCTAGTTTTGAGTTTAGTACCATCTTCTCTTACTCTGTCATTCCAAGTGTTGTAGCCTTCTTCTGAATACATGAAAGCTCAAATAGTTTATGCAACTAGGGATGTCACTGGGTCTCAGCCTCACTACAGCACTCAGCCAGCAGCACTTCTCATGAAATTCTCATATAAGTGAGATACCCGAAGTACTCTCTAAGCAATTGAGTTCATGTGAAGTTCACAAATTATGAGTACTGTGGGAAGGGGGATATGATTGTTGGTTTATGTTAGTTATAAACAATTTCTGAGTTCTTGTAAATGAAATGTATTTGAGGAATCAGTTTTATTATTACTGAGAAAAACCCTATCCTCATTATCTGTCTGTGGATCATTGTAGAAAAGTACCCTGGCAAAACTGGCTGAATGAACTTATCCAATTAACCCCAGAATATTTTATTCCTTCGTTGTACTCTGCTATTGCATCTGACAGTTTTGCAGCTCCTCTGATCTAATCAAGAATTTTTGGCAAGCATCACAGTGTTATAAATTTTGAAAATGTGAACCAAATCTGGCTCACAGCACTTACTTCAAATAAAGAGGAGAGCTGAACTTTCATTTACTTCTTGAACTGACAGATGAGTTTGCATGAGAAATCTTGACTTCTGTTTAGCTTGTATATAAATATATATTTATTTATGTATTTATATACACACATATAGATACATATTTTTGCATTTATACACACACATCACATTACATTATCATATTATATATACTTGTTTCTTCCTTGGAGTTACTTTTCTCTGTTTTCATTAATGAAGATAACACTTTATTACGTGAATAAAGACAACTAGCTTATCTGGCTTTCAAATTCAATGTCAGAATATGACATTTCAGTCTTCCACTTGGCAAACCAGGGGTTTATGATTGGGCTGTGTGAAGCTAACCAATTTTTCTGGGTCAGAGGACAGCAGACAGGAGAATTTCAGCATTAATGCCTTCTCTGAAAAAATCAGGTAGAAAAACAAGTTTTAACCTATTCTGGGCTGCTTTTCTACTTTTACATGGTGTTTTTAAGTTTAGTGGCGCATGAGATCTAGAGGTTTTCTTATGATAGATAATGAGCTCCTAATCTCCTCTATGCTTTCTAGAAAGGAATCTTAAATCTGCATGCTAGATTGTGCCCCAAATGCTGGCAGTTCCTCTGGCTGCTCCTTCTACAGCCCCATTCCTCACTTAAATCCTATAGCTTGTTTAGCAAGAGTAAAAAGATGAAGTATTGCAGAAAATGCCTTTTGAGGTGAGGCAGACCCCTGCTCACCCCCAGCTGCAAACCCCATGCTGGCTCCAGGCTTCTGGCAGATGAAGCTCAGGAGTGCGGGTCCAACCCAGCACTGTGGGTGTCTCTCCCTGGTGCCTCTTGGCCCCATGTAATGCACCACCTGCTGAAGCCCACCCTGGGACTGCAGTGCTTGCAGATGAGCCCTAGAAGCCCCTGGTTTCATGTGTCTGTCAGCTCTCTGGGGACTTGGAGCAGGTGAGCCAGGAGCACCTGCACAGCTGTGATAGAGATATGTAGCCAGGTCTTTACCATGCTCGCTGGCCCCTGCTGCAGCTGGAGACTGGCTGGCACCCAGCAGGACTTTGATGACTGGCTTTGGCTTTGGCTTTGGCAGAAACCCAGGCTCCTTATCCTCCTTTTACCCTGAAATTCGTTTGAGGCAGAAAACATTTTGATGTGATACAGCGCCAACACATTGTTAAGGTTTATCAAACACTAATATTTTCCTCCTGTTACTATTAACTGTCACTGTGTTCTAGAAGTATATTAGTAAGGTACTCATGAAGCTGTTTGTGATGTCTATTGTGCAATAAAGACTTAGGGTATGTTTAGGTTACCTCTCCTCTGGTTTTTGTTAATTGGAGTTGCTCTACTCTCATGTTTGGCTGTACAAATCAATGGCTGTAAAAGATATAAGTACAGGTTACAGCTATGTGAAAAACAGCCCCCCTATTTTTTTTCCTGAATCCTAGTCTGTAAGATAGCACAGAAGAAAGCCTTGTCTGCTGTATGATGCTTAGGGAAGTATTTAGCAGCTGAGATGTGGAGTTGGGCGGTTCCTAGTACTATTCCAGAGCCTCTACAAGTTGTTTTACAGCCATCTTTCAGTAAGTGAAAGCCTTTTATCTCTGTAGAAAGTACAATTAATAAGCTATAACTTCTCCATGAAAATACATCCATTATTTTCACACAAAGAGAAGACTTCCCCAAGAGACTCAGTGTGTGTTTCAGTAGAAAACATCCATTTGTCAATCTCTGTAGAGCAATAAAGAAGCTGGTGTGAAGTCACATCTACTGCCACAAAAGAAGAGGATAATATTTTTGTTGAGAAATGGCACAGAGATCTGTTACTGATGGTGTCAATGAGAATAGATTGTGTTAATGTGCAGTAATGAACAATAGTTTTTGTGTTCTCAGCAGTATGGAGGAGACCTTCCATGAATTTTCAATGACACCAGCTTCTAATTAGTAGTGGCCTCAGAGAAAGCTCCAGAAGTTCATCACCAAGAAAGATAAACACTATTAATTGACATATTCAAAAGCACTTAGCATTGCTTTAACACTAATCTGTTATGAGTCTTATTGGTTTTTTAATAATGATTTTAGTATAAAAAATTTATTGCCAACAGCAAATGTTAAAAGAATGCAATTATAAGCTATTTTTATGAAATATATTATTTTCAAACAAGAAATAGGGATGACTTCAAGCACCTCTAGTTCAAGCTGAGTTCTAACAAGTATATTCTTTTAGAAGACTATTCCATTTTAAAAATAATCAGTCATAAGGAGCCATCTGCTTTTTAATAACTGCATTTTCTTAAATATCTTCAATTATCTGTATTCTGAACAAGCAAATCAAATTAATTTTTGGACTGAGATGTTCACATTTTTGATATAAAAGTACACCTCAGGTTTAGTGGTGTAATCAGTACTTGAAGTGCTCCATCTGAGTACTTAGAAAGGAACTTATTTTTATATCTTTGAAAAGATTGTCAGCTATTAAATTTGAAGTGAAAAAATAGAGAACAGACAGATTAGGTTATGGCAACCTTTTCTCCATCTGCTTTCATCCAAAGTTTGCTAGACCTACAAGTGAACTTTCCTGAATTCCATGAATAGTTGCTGTCTTAAAAACTTCTGATTCTCTGCTGTGAAACATTCAGTTATGGTTAGAAAGAAAAGTTACACTTTAACCTTACAGTATAATTGTTTAAAGTGGGGAGGAGGAGATTTCCTCTGCATTTTGCAGTAGCTCTTTCATTACAAATGCAAAGGCCAGGGGTCGATTAACAGAATTTATTAGAATTTCCTGGTTTGCATAGAGCAAGCCTGAGCTCAAGAGCAATGATATGGTTAAGATAGCACCATACTTTGTTCTTCTCATCAGTCAGAAGAATTTTCAGTGTCAGACAGAAAATCTGTGTGTTGGTGAAAAGAGACTGTGTGGGAGGAGTGGCTAATTCACCAGAAGGTTGTGCTCCTATCCGGAGGGACCTGTGCAAGCGAAGTCCTGCACCTGGGGAGGAAGAAACCCTGGCAACAAGGTGTAGTGGGGGCCACAAAGCTGGAAATCAGGTTGGAATGAAAGCACCAGGATGGCTTGGGGGACACCAAGTTGATGCATTAGGTAAAGCATTGCCAGCAGGTCAAGGGGGTTCATCATTCCTTTCCACTCACACTGGTGAGGCCATACCTGCTGTTTCCAGCTTTGGGCTCAGCACAAGAGAGACATGGACATGCAGGAGAGAGTCCAACAAAGTGACAAACAAATGGTGAAGGGACTGGAGCATCTCTCCTACGAGAAAAGGCTGAGACCTGGAACTGTTTATCCTGGAGAAGAGAAGGCTCAGGGAAATACCTGAAGGGAGCAAAAAGGATGGGGACAGGCTCTTTTCAGTTCCCAGTGCCAGGACCAGAGACATAAGCAGAAACACAGAAGTGTTCCCTCTGAACATCAGGAAACTCTTCACTGTGGGCTGACTGAGCACTGGCACAGGTTACCCAGGGAGGTTGTGGACTCTCCAGCCTTGGAGATATTCAATAGCCATCTGGATACAGTCCTGGGCAAATGGCTCTAAGTGGCCCTGCTTGAGCTGAGGCAATTGGACCAGGTGATACCCAGAGGTCCCTTCCAAGTCCAACCACTGTGATTTTTATGGAGATGATGGTGAAGAGTTTCAGACAAGACATACACTAGGCCAAGAAGCTGGGAAGTGGCTGTGGAAAACCTCAGTTGTCCTACACAGGCAGCAATTAGTCCCAGCACTCAGGGCAGACTGACCAAGCAGGGTATTTCAAAGCTGCTGTATCACAGCTTGAGACCTAAACACACGAAAGATGTTACAGTGAAGAGAACAAGCCACTCCTTTTTACTTGTCTAAGCTATCATACCTACCCAGTGCTCCTGCAAGCATAGGCCTACTCCTGCATCACATACACAGGAAAGATTCATCTTTATTAAACACCCCTACAAAGTGCACTGCCTTCGAGTCAGACATCAAGGCTCCTCCAGTAAACAACAGAAAGAGATAAACTCCCTGAGAAAGCCCTTGATCTGTCCCCAGATTGTTGTTTGTAGCAGGCACGATATATTTGGTTCTCTGGTAGGGACTACTGTGTTGGACATTTAAGGAAAAGAAACTAGATTGTACTCTCCAAGTCTCCAGCCAGCAATGCCTGTCCCTTACTTCCCAAGTGTGAGTAGAATTGTCTTTGGCAGCCCTAAATTACCTTCAACTGATTGGTTTTAGGTCAGCACAGCTCAACGTTTTAAGACACATGCTTAGAGGGTCTTTTCTAGATATGTCACTGTTTTTTTAAACTTTTGTTCCAAACAGAACTCTTAATCATGGAGCAAAACATTTATAACTGGATAAATACACAAACTGTTCAGTTTAAAGCTGTGTAAATTACATTGGCTTCAGTTAAGTTTATTCCATCTGTTTTTATCATCTGTTGTTACACTAATTTATAATTCCCCCCTAATATTAAAATGTCAGTGAATCAAAAAAATAAACACATCTATGGGCCTCTAGTAGCTAATGGCATTACATTCAGAAAGTAAACCAAGTCGTATAATTAATTATATCTCATCACCATAGATTCTTGTAGTTGTGTAATTAATGCATATTTGCATAATCACATAATGAGATCTCTATGATTCATGCTTTATGGTAATCTGGATGCACAAATTTCCATCTCAGAATCATAACCACTTCCAAAGCTGTTATTGTAGTTTCTCTTTTCTCATTGAAGAAATATGAAGATTTGATGAATGATCTGCTCTTGTCTCAGACCTTTTCTGTGACTTATTAGTAGAAATAGCTTTCCGTGCACACTAGTTACATATCAAGAAATTGCTAATGATAAAAAAATTATCATACAGATGAATCTATTATATAGATTGGGAAAACAAATAATGTAATTTCACAGGGTTTCTAGTTTTTATTAACCAGTTTATCTGTTTTCAGCCTTTTTCAATAATTGAAGAGAGGATTCTTGTAGATCAAGTTCATGGGAAAGAATGAAAGTATTTTGAATCTACAGACTTCTGTCCTTGATAAAAATGATTTTTCATTAACTTACTGAAGCATTTTATTGAATTCAACATTCAATCCGCTGTGCTTAAGTACATCTCCTTCCAGACAAGATGAGCTAACCTGGGCAGCTGGGTGGTATTCAAATAAATGTAACCACTTTATGATACTTTTCCCCCCAGATACTCTTTGTCAGGATTCAACCTGGAAAAATGTATTTTTAAAGCAGTGTTTAGAAGATGCAAAACATGCTCAACTTTTAGACACATTTTATACAGCCATAAATATTTGTATTTATAAATAAACCAAATAAAATATAATAAATAAGTAGAATAAGAAACCAGAACTTGTTTAAATCACTATTATGATCTCTATTCCTCAGTAATGTTGACCAAGAAAAGACCTACGGAGACTTGTGTGATGCT
Source organism: Rhabdornis inornatus (assembly GCA_013397075.1). Classification (NCBI taxonomy): domain Eukaryota; kingdom Metazoa; phylum Chordata; class Aves; order Passeriformes; family Rhabdornithidae; genus Rhabdornis; species Rhabdornis inornatus. The sequence continues at coordinate 2,659,110 of VWZS01006228.1, read as the reverse complement.
GTGAATGACAAGCATTGCAGTCAGGATCAGAAAAGATGACAGTACCTCTATGAACTTACAAAGGTTGACATTATGTATTAATGACAAATCTCTTCTAAACTGCAAGGGAATGTAAACAACATCTGAGCTGGACTGGAATGTTAACACCTGCCTCCGTGCTTGGCTCCACTGTCCATGTGCTTCAGAGGGAGATTTATTACAGCAGCCAGGGACTACATGGGTTGGCCCTGTTACCTTGTGGTTTTGAACATCAATTTTGTTCTCAACCACTTGAGTTTTGTTTCAAACACTGTTCAGAGTTTTTTATGTCTCTGTACTCAGAGGTTTCATTTTTGATCTGATACATGATCCAGGCCAGTTGTATTTATAACCCTTGTTTGCTGAAACAATGGCACAAAAGCAGAATACAGGAGTTTCTGAAAGGGGTTGCAGATTGCCAGTGTGACAGCAACGAGGTGTCCCTGCCCTTAGCTGTGCATAACACCAGAAGGAACCAAACCACATGAACTTCGGAAGCTGCAAAAGTGATTTGAATGGGTTAGATTCCAAAACAACATATTAAAACTCTTTTGCTCATTCATAATGCATATTTTGATTTTCTTCACCAAGGGTGTTATCCAAATAGAATTCACAATTTAACCAATTTCCTTGGATATAGCTAATATAATAAAGGATAATTAAAATGACGGCAAAATTTGATTTTCCCAAATCTCCCATACACTACTGAATTATTACTTACATCTCATTTCAGTCCTGCAAGGTACTGCAGTCAGATTGTCTTTTGTTTACATTGTCACTCCATCTCACACTCTGCCATTTGTGTAACGTTTCAGAGGCAAATCATAAAAAGTATTTCTGCTCTTTAAGGTCCTGAAAAGAGCCCTCTTAGAATCAGTGGAGTGCTACCAGCTCACATGAAGAGCAGAAGGTATGGATCCTAACTTCGGTCAAGGCAAAACCTTAATTATGGGGTTAGGCAAAAATTCTAATAGTGACATTTTAACCCACTTTTAATTTGTATTACGGTGATACACTACATAGCTAAACATGTTACTTTGGGGAAAGCTGTTCAAACATTTATTAGAAACGGAACAAGATGGGACAATTTTGAGGAGGCCATGCTCAGATTTTTTTGGAAATAAAGTGGAGATAAATTCACATGAGAAGATGTGCTATTGTTTTGTTTTGGTTTGGTTTGGTTTGGTTTGGTTTGGTTTGGTTTTTGTTTGGCTGTTCTATCTCCAGGCTGGTAGAGGGTTATTTCCTAGCAAAATAAAAAAGAAACATCAAAGCCCTCAGTGAAATGTCAGATGAACGAACCACTGAAGATTCCGGGGACTTAATACACAAATCTGTTAGGACCTGTACTCACAGCCTAGCAGACCCAGCAGACTCATCTTTCTTTGGAACCTTTTTGATAAGCTACCAGACCCAGATTTATTTAACCCTGACACAATCACAGTTGGAATCCCATTTTACACATGGAGAAATTAGTCAAGCAATAGCTCTGCTAAAACTCAAAAAGCCTCTGGCTGAGTACAACTCTGATTTTTGTATAGCAGCCAGCCCTCTTCTCATGGCACCATGCATTTCTCAAATTCCTGCTCCTTCAGTTCCATTTCTCATAATATCTTTTATCTCAGGCCAAGCAATACAGATTTCCAAGCTAATATTAATATTTAGCATTTCTCATCTGTAGATGTGAAGGCATTTTACGAAGTAGATAAGTATCATCCTCCTTTACTCTGTGATAAATCTGGAGGCAGTCAGCTTCATGAGCTCTTAAAGAAATTAAGCTGCCTCTGGGAGAGAAGTAAGTCATTATAGATTAACAACAGGTTAACAGGTAAGAAACAAAGAGAAGGAATGAATATTTGGACTTCACAATGGAGGAAAACCATAGATCTCTGGGATCTTTGCAGTGTCTGTTAGAATACACAGAAATGAAAAAAGATGGAGAGCAAAGAGACTAATGGTGATGTGAGATTATTCAGGGTAATAAAAATGAAAGCTGATTGCAAATAGATGGGGAAAAATGTCATGGTACTAAGCAGGCAGTAGGATGATTACATTCTATATAATAAATATAAAGTAACGCACAAGGGGAAAAAGAGTCTGAGACAATGGATCCTAAACTACCTATTTCCATTCAGGAAAGGGAGCTTGTGGTTATAATAATAGGTATTTTCAAACATCGGTACAATTCTCAATAGTGGCTAAAAAACCCTACTGTGTATTGTAGCAATTACTGGGAAGAAATAGGAAACAAAGCAGAAAAAAAATTCTCAAGCCGTTAATAGACACTGTGAATATATCTTGAAATGTGGTCTGGACCTGGTCATCTTCACCTGAAGCAGAACTTAGTGGTACTACAAAAAGTTCAGAGAGGAGAAAGAAGGTCAAAGGTTTGGAACATTTCTTTTTGTGCAATGAAACTAATCAGGTAGCTGTGACGGGAATCCACAACAATACAGATTACAAGGGTAAGTGAAGAAGGGGCAGCTGTAGCAGCTGTTCATTGCTTCTTGTTATCTGAAAAAAAAAAAGTCAGAATCAAATGAAATTGAGAGATGGTACGCTCAAAATAATCAACAGGAGGCTTTTTTTTTCACACTGCTTCTGTTTAAACTGTGTAACCCCCTTCCCTGAGATGTAGTAATACAGAGAGGACTTGACAAATGTATGGACAAAACGTCCTTCAACAGCTATTAAGAAACAAGAAAGCACATCTGATTTACAAGTCCCCTACAGGTCATTGGGACCTGAGAGCACTCCTGCTCTTACAATGCCAGTCACTCCTGGCCACTGTCATAGACAGGGCAGATGGACCCTTGGTCTCTCCCAGTGAACTGTCAAGGCCTTGAGCTTCCCAGAAGGGCAATGGTTTAGACCAAAAAGCAAAAGCATCTCTTTGTAATTCAGAACTGGCAATGCAAACCTTTGCAGTGCCTCTTGCAGCCAGGAGGGAGATGCACTGCTCCTGAAGATACTGGTATTTGTCCCAGCTGCCAGGGTCTGCAAAGAATGGCTTGTACACCATGCTGTCTCATGAACTTTAATTTTATGAAAACCAACATATATAATATATAAAATATATTATATAATATAGTACAATATAATACAACATAATACAATACAATTTTTTTTGCTTTATACTATTATATATTATACATATTATACTTTATACATGTTATTCTGCTTGGTCAAAGAGCAGAAAAGCTTATGGGTAAGAAGTTAAGCAAATGTTCTTGACCAAAGACAAAAAGTTAAGACTGTTTATATAGTCCTAGAAGTTTGTCCCCTCATGACCCTCCCCCAAAACACCACAAAACCCAACAAAACAGAATAGGAATACCTCCCCACAAACTCATAACAATAACCAAAAGCAATTTTAACTTTGTGATGCATTCAGTTTTTGCTTGTTCTGTGGCATTGGCAAATGAGAATCTCTAATGTATTCCCTTGCTCCTTTCCCTGACATGATGGCTTATTCTTCTCAATTTTCTGAGACTAAAACTCCTCAAACTTTACTTTTTGCAATTATTTTATTCCCTAAGCATTTACCTTTGATAATGCTGTGTTTTCTTACAGCCCTTCACCACTTATGGCTAGACTAGCTTACAAGTTCTTTCATTCTTTTGCTCTTTGGAGTTGTATTTCTTTCTCCAGCCCTCATGTTTAAGTAAACAAAGCCTCTCCTGTCAGACTGTAGAAGTGATGAAGTACAAATCTTGATTTGTATTTCGGACATTCAGGGTTGTTCAGTATGAGCACATGACAGCATCTTCTAGGATGTTGTAAGAGGGTATGTTCCAAATAAGAAAAAATCACCATAAGGATATTTTACCAAAACAAGAGCTGATAGCTGGCCATTACTTCTTCAAGAACAACATATGAAATGCTAATAATACAACTGATGGGGCTAACAATCCCTCTCTTGCCTCTATATTTAATTGATTTTAATAATTTTAAGCATTCTTACAGAAACTTAAAAATCATGAAAGGCATAGAAAATTAAGTGAGCTGGCTTCCTTGTGTCAGAGGCAGAGGCTTTTAATTCTCTTGCCTTCTGGTATTTTGTTTCAGGGTCTCATTCTGAGTGAAGCTTGAATCTTACTCTCAATTTTATAAAACTTTTTTTCCATTTAAAAACAAAACTTTTTTTCCCCTGTAACGGTAGGCATCGAATCAGCCTGGTTGTAGCTTGAGCTGTCTCTGTCCACAAAAACAGGCAGATGATGATAAAGTACATTATTTGCAGAAAATTTAGGATACTTCACTATCCAAATGACCTAAATTTCAAAATTCTTATAGGGTAAAGTGACATCGCCAATAAATGGCACCTAGAAAGCATGCAGGCACAATGAAGGAACAGATATTGAAATTCTGGCTGTGGAAACACAGCATATTCTATGCTCCTCTTTAGGAGAATCTGTTTTCCCTCTTCTATGTTTTCAACACCTTTAGGGTTTTTTGGGCCCTTTCAATTTACTGCAAGCATTGTAGTGATAGCTTCTTTCAGCTGTTCCCACGTGAAAGCCCTCAATATCAAGAGCAAGATTAAAGACTGTTCTTACATTGGTTTGTTGGGGCTTTTTTTAGTATACTCAAGTCCCTCATAATCTCAACATCTCTGTTTTTACCAGTCTATCTCTTAGAACTTCTTCCAGTAATGCCTTGCTCTAGTAAGTAGTTTAGTGTCTTATGCTAGAAAAAATGCTGTGCTAAAATGATTTTTCAGAGTTAGCTCCTTCAGCTGGAAAGTTCATAATCTATCAAGGGTGTCCAGCTGCTTTAGGAAGCAGCAGATGCATTCCTGATGCAATATACTACAGTAATTGTTAAAACAAAAAATTATAACATAATTGAAAACATATGAAGACACTAGAATCTCCTCTATCACATGGAAATTTTATTTACCCTTTTGATTGCACTGTGCTGCAATGGTATACATTCTTTTTGCTGACAGATAAAAGACTTATATTTTTCTTGTATGTATTGCAGAAGCACATCAGATAAGTGAGATAGGAGAGAACCATTAATTACTGCAAAAAAAGAGATTTATGGAGTGATTTTTAATAAAGTGTCAGACTATTTACAATTAAAACAACAGATCTCCTAAGTGCTGCCTGCTAATGTCAGTCGACTTTACCAGTTGCAGCAACAACACTTAAAATGTTTCAGAGTTAATTTGTTATATAATCTCTTCATATGCAACCTACCACAGTCTTTTCATCATCTTCTTTCCCTCCTTAGTTAGAACACTGTGGCCCAAGCTTCAAAGTTAAACCACTGGAGTGAAACAAGTGTCAGAGAAAGAGGGCAAATAAGATTTGTTGAATTAGACTTTAGACACAGTCATGATCAAACAGGGAGATGAAGGCAAAATTCAAACTGAACTTTCAAACTGCAGGTAGGATTCTAGCCAAACAACAACTGTTAAAGCTGACACAAATCACAGAACTCAAATAATGCAATGGTCTCTGAGAGTCAGATTCAAGCCTGTGCTGCAGTCCACCCACCTGAGGAACATAAAGGAACCTTGAATTAGCCTTTAATGCGCAGCAGAGGATTGACCTAGGATGGAGAAATCTGCAGCTGGCATAAAACTGATGTTGCTATCTCTTCATCAGTCCCTCTGGCCCACGACATATAAGAGGTATGTCAAGGACAACAGGGAGAGCAGCCAGAATATATTGTGCACTGCCAGTCTAATGGGAATTTTTGATACCAGGCACTAAAGAAACACAGATGGGTGTTATGATGGAAGTTCTCTCCTTACCTATATTTCTTCTCTTAAAGAAATACCTCAGCTTCCAAAGCGGTCCCTGCAGCTTGCTGGGGAGAACTAGTTTAAGGGTTTGCTGCAAGAGGAGAAGCATTATCAGAAGCCTTACAGGTTAAATGATAGAAGTTTATAGCTGCTAAAAAACAACAACTTGTAACCTTGCAAAGATTTTTCACTATATAACAGTCAGGCTCATTTTTGTTTCTGCTATGGCTGTTATCCAGCTGATCATTCAGAAAAATTAATGAGTCTAGTGCTAGCTAATACAGAGATTTCTAGCAAAGTGAGTTTGGCTGCAGCTGGTCTGGTGGAGGGGATCAGGACAGGCTGGATAATTTTGCTCTGTGTAGAGTCAATTGGGAGTTCATTTTTCATTCCTCTGAAAACACTCTGAGGTCAAACAGAAGTTCTGAAGTCCTGCATTTATTAGTGCTTTTAGGTCTTCTGGCAAGACAGACTGGATTCAGATCAAATGCGAGCCTCTGATTGTATTTCTGTCAAGTTAACCATCACACATCTTGGTGTTTATGTCAGCTGGTTGCATGAAGATGGATTATATCTGATATGGCATGAAATGAGATATATTTGGATAAAATAAACTTGCCCACCACAAATCTCTGTATTAAAGCTATCTTTTGAAAAAATTTAACTCATTTTGAGTGGAAGAAAGTGACTTCATCACTTACACTAAAGTGACTGTGTGTACTCTGAGTCTCCAGGCACTCTACAACTAGAAATACCATCTCTAGGAACCTGAAATAAAAGATCCCTTCCCATCTAGAAAGGCCTACTATGGAGGATAACAAGTCATAAGGATTGTAAGTGCATATTAATAGATATGATAACCTTAGTCTTTCACCAGCAGCAAAGCCAATGGAAACATTTCCTCCTTTAGTTGCCTGATTTCTGAACAGTTCTCCCAAGCCACTCTATTATGCCAGTGCAACCACCTGAGTGTTGGACTGTATCCATATTCATTGAAATATAGAAAAAGCTCTATTTTCTCTCTGATGCAGTACAAACAACAACATCATCATCTAAAGGAGGCAGAAGAATCTGCACAAGAATAGGGATGGTTTGCCAGACTAGGTGAAAGTAAAAATGCTTAGGCTGGTTTTGCCACTAAATAAAACAGTTTGAACTATTCCCTGAGGCAAACAAGTGTATAGAAGCTCGTTTTGTCTCAGAAAGTAATCAGAAAAAAAAATTGCCATGCTGTTTTCAAGACATTGCAAAAAATAGGTGGGTCAGTAGCCAGAATCGGAGATCCATTAGTGTGCAAAGAGATTGAGGTGGGTGGAGATAGCACACTCAGATGTTCCTGCTTGAGGGCTTTTTGGTTACACAGAAGAGAGAACATAGACAAATTCACAGTTCTGTAAGCAAACAATAAGCCTGGGAAAAAAGTTTGATTTGCTTAGTATGAGACTTCTGCAGTGTTTTCCTTAGGGAGCTAGCCATGGTTCTGCAGCATACCTTCATGCAGTGCACATCCACATAAATCATCCCCCCTTGAGTCACTTGAGAGGAAACGAGAGAGGATGAATGTCCTGTGGAGATGTCTCTATCTCTTCATGGACTGTAGAGGGAGCCTAAATAAATAGCTTATATTAAGATGTAAATGCTGCCCAAATGGCTTAGACTAACTTATGAAAGTTAGGAAAGGTAATTCCTCTTAACACTTTTCCTTTGTCTCCTTTTTGTCATGTGGTAATTTAATTGTGTCCCTTTTCAGCACAAATTCTTTAAATCAAGAAGTGATTTAAAGAATCACAAGATTTAAAGAATCACAAGCCTGTGATTACACCTACATGTGCACTAGACAAATATACATGCAGCACATACAGCTCCCCAGAGCCTTTCCAGAGCAGTTCTCCCAGGAGGATGTGTCCTGAAAGCTTCCGTGAGCGGGGAAGAGACTTTCAGGGAGGGAACAGGCCATAGTGAGTATTTCCAATTTTGATTCAAATGGTTTGCTGTTGCCTAAAATGGAAGTCCTGAAAGTTTTATTGAGAAGCTAAAACCAACACATACTGTGTCTGCCTGCTCAGTGTGCAGGTCCTTTGTGTGTATAATTCCTCTTTCTGTGCACAGTCCCAGGTCTGAAGCTCCCTCAGTGATGCTGCACTGACCAGTGATAATACAACATTACCACTGAAGCAATTTTCACTGAAAAAACCTCATTAGACCAGTTAGTTTCTCATAAAATTATTTTCTGATGGACATTCGAGTGGTGGTTCTCAATTTATTGCATTTTAACAGATTCTTTAAAGTTTGGAGGATAAACAGATTTATTTTGATTTTAAAATTCTCTTTATTTGACATATAAGTTCCTGTATTTCTTTTTTTTGTTTGTTTTTTATTAAAATGGTTTTGTACATGTGACATTTTTGAATTCAGAATTTTTTTTCTGGGAAATAGAAACCGAAATAATAATGAAACTTCCTAATTTTTCTGCTATGAAAATTGCTATGAAAAATGACAGAAGATTTTTATTCAAGCCAGTTTTAATATCTACAATTAATTAAAAAGAATAGAAAACTTGATTGTAAGAAGATATTTTTACAATATCCCCTCTTTTCATAAGACCTGTCTAGTGATGTACAAAAATTCCTAAATTTTACCTATCATGATCATTATCATGTAAAGTAACTTATGTATTGTTTAAAAAACGTACATACTTACCTTTCCATCTAAGAAAATGTGGGGAAATTCATTCTGCAGAGTGCCTTCTAAACAATTGGAGCTCTGCTGCCTCTTCAATATAACTAGCACCAAGAAAGGATGATCCATAAAGTAAAAAAAACCCAAAAAACATACAGCAATTTCTTCAGAAATCTGAATATACCCCAGAACTCTTACCTCTGCTGCAATATATCAATACCTCTTTCAGAATAAGATTACAATTTTCTTTGCTTCCTTCTTCAGCACTGTGACAACTTTTGTTCCCTCTTGATGTCAATCAACAGGCTCACTTCAGATTCCATTAGAAAATCAATACTGTAAGTGAATTGAATCAAAAGAGGTCATAATTCCAGTATTTTTCCTCTTCAGTGAAGATATAAATGAAAAATTCTTTTTGTCCATCACATGTTGGAGATAAAAATTAAAAAGCAGAGCTGCAGGCTGCTGCATCTGTAGACTGAATGTATGTATTTAGAATGCTGCTACTACAAGCTTTGTGCTATTCCACTGCTACCAGCTTTCATTCTGTGCAAATGAGGTGCAGAGCCAGGTTCGATGTGTTACACAAGTGCAGATGTGATGTGGTTTCCTATCACAATTTATGGAGTGTCCATTACAGCAATAGTGAAGCACTCAGTGGCAGTAGAATTTTAATGCATTTAATGAAACATGGAAATCAATCTAAGAACTTCAGTGAGAATATTTTTCTGCCAATAGAGTTCTTACAGATTCCTGGAGCATGTAACATGGCTTGCACTTCTAATGGCCTATTTTGGTTGATGGTTATGGGCACATTAAGTTCACATTCTTATATGCATGCACTGAAATAATTTCCAAGATGGCATTGATTCTCATCTGTTATGCTTTATTGAAAGTTCTGAAGTAATTTTCTCCTTCTCTCTCCCAGCACATATTAAGAAAACACAGCTATTTTCATGATAAATTACAATATGCAATTAAATCTGACTAGTTTAAAGAATTAGTGTGGTTTTGATATGAATTCAAAGAGCTCTTGCTATATTATCTACAACAGTAGCAGTCCAGCAAATTTATTTACTAAGGCATTTGATTAATTCTGTTCTTGGAGGCTAATTCTGCTCTCAGCACTTTGTCACAATAGCCCATCTAGCAAGATTTTTGGAGAAAAGCATATACTTTGTAATTTGCATTAATGTGATCTTTTCCTGGATTGGAAATTGGGTCTGATTTAACAGTGATCTGGTGCAACCTAGAGAACAATCAGAAAACTATTTGCACAGGAGAATTTATATTGGTTACAAGCTACAGCAGTGGCCAAACTCCTTCCTAGACAAGACCTTAGTAGAGCATCTGCTGCAGTGTATGCCTAAAAATTCCTTGTTATGACTTAACCCCAGCTTCCCTCCAGGGCCTCTTGCCCCTCCATAATATATTCATTGTCCTGTAATCTTTGAAATCTCCCTCACTGTTTAAAATCTCCCACATTTCAGCATGAATTAGGATGTTGTGGTCCAAAATCACCACAAAGGTTTTGGTAGTGCTCTTTCCATCTGCCTTAGCTATTTTCCCTTCTTTATACATGGACTTCAGCTCTTTTTCCCTCCCCCAGTGTGATACCAACTGGATTCCTGAGTCCAAGCAAGCAAAATATTCTCTTCTCATTTTCTCCTTTCCCCATTGCCAGGAAAAATAAAGTTCAAAAGCTGCAACCCCAAGCGTAGAGGAGGACAATTCATTGCCTGAGGAAAAGGAAAGACTGCAGGGGAAGCTTGGTCCATGCCAGGCAGAGAGCAAAGGGGTACTTCTGTATGAAAAGAGTTCTTCTTGATTATCCTTCACAGGAAGAAAAAAAAAAGAGGCAGGAAAGGCAGATTGGAGCCTTTTCCTTGTGGTGAGACCAGAAAGCCTCCAGCCAAAGTTAGAGCCCCACAGTGCTGGCAGCTTTGCACCTCCCACTGATCTCAGTGAAGTGCACTCATAAAACTGAGGGGGGAACCAACATGCTTTGAAAGACATATGTGTCTCAGGGCAGCACATAAATCCAGATTCTAAATCTGTATCCATAAAACATATCCAGACAAAAGTCTTGCCAACATGAACTTCGAATGAGTGAAGCTGCTGTTATTTGGACTACTACAGCCAGCCATGCAGAGAGCACAGCAAAGCTTTCACTCTTCTGGTAGCTCTAGGATCTGTAAGGCAAATCATGAACTTTTATTGGAAAAAACTCATTTGAGTTTCATTAATTTCCTGCCCTCAAAATCCAGTGTCTGTGGTTTCTTACAAGTTAAGAATAGTCATTTCTGTCTCTGCTAGTACTTTGGGCTTGTTTACCCTAGCAAGGGTTGCCTACAAGGAGGAATATATGAGATAATGTGGTGGTATGTATAAGACTCACTTAATAATTTAGTGTAATTGCTAATTGATCTCATTATACAATTAATGCTGAAAGGCTTGTGAAATCTGGCTTAATTTCCCTGCTCCCAGGAGCTAAATTGATAGGAATGTTTTTTATTGCCAAGAATCATCAATATTTACAGACTTGTATATTCACAAACAGCTGAGAGGTTTTAGCCTCAGAATCCTTCTGCTCTATTGTTTGCTCTTTCATCTTCTCTCAAACATGGAGAGAGTGATTGATGTTTGGTCTGCAGAGACTAAAAATACGTATCATGTTCAAGTCTCATTCTAGAAGTTAAACATCATTTTGGCTGTTAAAGTGCACTTAAACGAAGTAATAAAATCCAGTTCATATCCTTGTGTGAAAACAAAAATTCACCACAAATATCATATTAGCTTGGTGGTTTTTCTCCTGTGTTTCAGCTCTTTCTGCAGTAAGTAGTACCTATATGCAGGGACACGCAGGCACTTTCCTTTCTCTTGTCCTTATATACAATATACAGTTTAGATTTTTGAGTCAACATTGAGCTCTTAAACCTCATTGCAAGCTTGATAAACAGATCATAAAAAAAGTCATGTGGACTAAAAGTGAAAATATATGAAGTGTGTTGTAAGTAAGGTTAGAGTAATGAAGATAAATTACAGGAACTCCTGTGTAAATTCTAGATGGGAGGGAAGTTGCAAAGGTATTGCATCAGTTGATGTCTTATTATTTTTTCCTTTCACTCTTATTGCCAACAAGTCAAAACTCCCAGTGACTGAACACCAGGAACCTTTTTCTTAATAGCCATTGTCCCAGATAAGAAAAATCACTTTCAGCAACAAGGTGAACATACAATTACAGTTTAATTGTTCTTTTCACCCCTGAACTCAAGGAATGACAACTGTATTTCTGGTGTACTTGAGTGAAATGACTTTGGTAGTAAGCAAGGAAGGAAATTCCCTGCAAAAGTGTGAGAAAATCAGCTACACTTTTATTTTCCCTTGAGAAAGAAAATCTAATTGCTACAGGCATCATAAAGAGATGGAGAATAGAGAAGAGCCTTTGCAAATACTTTGTAAATACTAGGAAGAATGATTTCTGTGGGAATCCATTATGTGAATGTATTGATGAAGATAAATAAATATCCATGAAAAAATCCATTGCATTTATCAGAATCCAACACAGCTTGAACCTGAGCTGTGACAGCTAGCAAAATGTAGTCAAACCTCTTTGTTTTATAAGCAAGGAGATATCAGTGTAGGGATCAGTTCAAAGGACCTTGCAGTTACCCCAGGTAAGGACATATTAATGGGAATTAATGGCAATTAATGGGAAGAAGCTGATGAAAACTACTGACTACCAGCAAATTCTTACCCCATGGTACCTGCAAAGTAATTTGAGGAAGATGACAGCAGACAGCTGACCTTGCACACTGAACCAGTAAATACATGAATTACTTTCTAACGTGCTCCTTTGTCTCAAACATTTGTAAGCTACTCTATAACAAGAGCAGGACAAGAGGAGCATGTTATGAGAGAGAAAAATGTGTTCAAATATTACTGACTTCTGCTGCCGAAGCCCTCGATAGCTGGGATGCAAGAGAAATGAATGAAAGGAGCTGCAGTGAGAGGAAAAGGCAGGGATGGAGTTCAGAGAGAAGTTGCCTCAACAAATCTTGTTTGTGAGCATAATGGGTGCTTAGGCTGTGAGCTGGTTACATCTGCATCTGTCTCATATGTGTGTTAGAGATCATTCACAATGAGCTCTCACTTAGAACTTCCTCTGCAAGGGGAAAGATCACATTTTACCCTGATGCCTATTGACATATTGAAATAAATTAATTTCCCTGTATATACACTACTTTATGCTTAAGTCAAAATTAATTTAATAATATTTCAATTACCTTTTCTCCATTTATAGACTTAAGTTTCTCACTGACTTGCATTGTTTTGACTGCCAAATAAATTTATTTAAGATTATATGTCAACTAGTAGTATGACCCTAATAATGGAAGAGCTCCATGGAAAATTTATTTTACACAGTTGAGGAACAGAATTTGGCAAGACTTTTTTCTTCCTACTATATAGAAAACATCTAATGATTCTACCTAGAAAGGCCACATCTAGATAAATGACCAGTTAATAAGTTGAGAAATCTCTCAGTGTGGTTCAGATCTTCGCAATCAACCATTTTTTAATAGGACACTGCAGAATTACCTCATATCTCTCATAATTTTGGGTGTACCTGTTGCATTGTGGCATTATCATTTTAGTGTATCTCCCCAGCAGTAACCACATACAACATTTCACTGCATTACATTTTAAATTATCTTTATATTGACAATGTATATAACATAAATGTATTTATATTGAAAATTCTGTTTCCAATATCAGTGTATAATGTTACCACTCTTCTCAATGTATGTAGTAAAGGTACATTATCCCAGAGCAGAGAGCAGCATCTGGCAACAGCTCAGCCTGAGTTACCCTTCTGTTGGCTTGTACAAGAACTGATGGTGGTGCAGCTGGGGAGGGAGAGAACACAGGGACTTAGGACCTTAGGCATTGTTTACATCCTGCTGTGCAGTACATGCTGCCCATGCTGTGGTGCCCAAGCTAGTTTAGATTTAATGAGTGTAGTGGTTCTCTTAGATCCCGGTGTGAGCACACACCTTCTCTGGATGGTTAGCAGAAAATCAGAGATGACAGTACACATTGTCCCTCTCCATTTTCCCTCCTGCAGGTTCACAGGGTGAGATAATAGAAAGGGACTCAACAGAAGTCAGGATTTAAGCCCTGTAAAAGCGGGAAGGCACTGCTGCACCCCATCCCACCTGGGACTGGGCATCCTTAATTTTCACAGATATGAGTCTGAAACTCATGAAAACCCCATAGCTGATGATTCATGCTGTCCTGATCCTAGATGTTTCTCATGTCTTCTTTTATCAGGTCACATATTTGCAGACAATGGATTTCCTAATTAAAGTTGACAGCTAAATTTAGAATAGTTAATTAGTGGAGGCACCAGACTCACAGCCTGGGCAGAGGTTCAAGGTTTGGAGGACATTGGGGTAGTTTGATTACAATGTTCCCATCAGGCAATAATGCCTGCTGCTGTGGGCAGAAATATGAGAGAAGTTGATTGTGAGGCTGGAAGTGTACTCTGAGCTGAAAGAAAAGGTGAATGATGTCAATAAGGACAGTAATCTTGTCAATAAGGACAATAATCTCCCCACAGAGTAACAAGGAAGGAAATGATCCTTGCAGCTGCCCAAAATTTCATCAGTACACAGTGGCATTTGAGTGTTAGGTGCTTCTGAAAATCAGGCTATATCAGATTTTTATTTACTTTCTCAATAGAAACAAAATCCACTCATACAACTATATTATACAATTGACTGTATAGTTTATTTGTATTATATGTGCAGTGATATTTTTTCTTTCTATTAACAAGCTCAACATTAAAGAAATTAATTCCTCATGGAGAATAAATTAAAACAAAAACATCCAGAAAAGACAAAACCTATGAAAAGTAGATGGTGCCACATATAAAATGTCACAGATTTTTATGCATCTGTGTAAAAAGGTTGAGATGTTCTCAGCTTTGATGTAAATTCTACCCATCAACCCCATCAAAATATCACAACTGTATTAATGATTGCCACAAATGACTTTCTACTCACTAATCCAAACCCACCAATCTTGTGTCAGCAGAAGCTGGGAGGAACTGTGCATGCTCGTGTATTACAGTCAGCCTCCAGTGGAACCCATTGCTCTTCATGTCAAATGTAAACTTGTAAATTCATTACTTTGTTTGTGTTTTCTGCTTCTGCTGCCACTAAACTTCCTTCTTAATATCTGATTTATATTTGGGCAAAGAGGAAGAATCCCTAATGACTACCCCTGAGACTAGTTTAACAATGGGTCTTTAAGAACCTTTTGCCTTTTACCTTTCACCTTTCAATTATTTCTTTCAAATGCCATCTGTCACAGTCTGGACCTTAATCTGTATTTTCTGATTCTAAATCCAGTGCTTTAACCACAGAAAAAAAAAAAAATCTAATTAGCTTATACAGAAGAAGGTATTGACACATGAAATATGTGGTCAAAATTGATTCATGTACGTCCATACCAGAATTAGTATCTGAGCCTGAATTCCACTGAGCCCAGAACAGCTCCAGTGCTCGAAATCACATTCTAGTACATCAAAACCTGGTGCTGATATATTTTGTCAGCTGTTCAGCCCCAGATTAGCACTGCTGGACTGCATCATATCATGACAATAGACACACAAGTGAACAGAGTTAACAGTTAATGCCAACTTACTCCCAGAGGAAGAGCTTGTTAAAGAAAATAGACTATAGCATTTAACCAAAAAATTAACAGTATGGAAAATAAAATATGCATATATGTAATGCAAAACTAGACAGTTTCTAAGGGTGAACTCTGACTTCTTGCCAGGAAAGATGATTTTGAAGTAATGACACCATGGGGGTTACAAACCCTTCTCAGTCGTCCTTTGAGTCAGTAACAACTTTATAACTACTGGAATGAAATGGCTCAGTACATCTAGTGTGACTCATGGACATCATGAGCTTCAAACTGATGAAAATAAATCTTTCTTCCTGTGTTTCTATATTACTAGGTGCAGCAATTTTACAGTAGTTTGCATATAGTCAGCTTTACTTGTCCTCTGTAGAATAATATATTTATGCTATTTCTGCCATTCAAAGTCCTGTGGTAGGTCTAAAGGCCTTTTAAAAAGTATAATCTACCACAATTGAAGCTTCAGACCTATATAATTCATACAATGCTTTGTATATAGACTTTTAAAAGACAGGAAAGTACCTCACATATCATCAAACTTTTTTTTCTTTCTTTAGACACGATATCATCAACTTAATCTGTTTTGATACCAAGTTCTGCTGCACACAGGTGTTATTCTGGGTATCTATAGGTTTCTTTCTATATATAGAAAACAGACTTGGATCACATGAAGAATGAGTAAAAGAACAATCAGATACCCAGGTATTTTTAGTAGAAGGAGGATCTGTGGAATACCTAATCAGGTATGTTCCATGACATTCCACATAAAATGGAATAATTTCAAATGAAAGCTGAATAAAAGTATTCATTACCACAGTCTGCCCATGTGATTGGATTTTTCTGCAAAATAGGTAGTGTAAAAAATCCTGGGGTTTTACTCACTTTTGATTCAAGTGAACTCTCACTGAACTCGGGCCAATAACTGGCCACATTCCTATGACAATTTACCCTCCATCATGTTTTACATGTGCAAGCAGAAGTACATGTTCACATTCACATGTTCAACCTTTTTAAAGGCTGATCCTTAAAAAATTGTCCAAGGACAGAGAACGAATCAGTAAATCAAGTAAATGATAATTTACTCACATTTTGGTCACTTCAGTTTTTGTTTGCAATACTATAGTCATACTACAATATCAGCATTCAACATTATGTTAGAGTACACTTAATTTTATTTTCTGTTTTGTGTCATCCATCTCTGATGTTTTTATGTCTTATTCTCAACACAATTAAAATAGAAAACTTACATCTCTATTGATAATCTGATTATAGCCCTTTTATCATTCCCTCCAGTATAATGTCACAAGGAATTTTCTTCTGCTTCATGTACAATTTAATTTCTTTTTTAATTGACATTTTATAGTACGGTGTTTGTCAGGAATCCCCACATTTACATTTTTATACCTGCATGTATTTTCAGAACAAGAAAAATTAAAAGTCAGTGAAGAGATTAATGCAAATATTATCTGACTGGGAGATCTTTAGGTCTCAAACTCTAACTTTCTATATGTGACTGTTGTATTTTCCTGAACTCAAAATTCTAGAGAAAGCCATTACCCTGGCTCTTTTCTTGGTCAACATACAGTAAATTAGACTTGCCTCACTTTTCTGCACTGAGTAAGTGAACCACAATCTAATACCATATTTCAAATAGGTTTGACAAGTTGCCTATATGTTAAGTTTTTTCACCTGAGTTAATCTATGCATAGAAAGTTAAATTCAAAAGATACTTAATTAAAATCTGGTAAACTGCTGGCATAGCTCAACACAAAATTACAAATCTTGTATTATTGCAAATCTTGAGCAAACTAGGAATATCAGTCTGGATGACATATTCCTCCCCCAGAAAAGATATTTGGCTGTCTTTGCTTGTCAGTGGAAACAGAGCAAAAGATATTTCTTCTGAAGGACATTAGAGATGGAAACTTTCCAGTGCAGTTCTGGGGTTCCACCTGATTTTGGCACCCACCACAACAGAGCAGAGCTTGAGCTGAGGGTTCTCAGGCTGTCCTCAGGCCTGTCTCTCTCAGATACTCAGTGAAGGCTTGGATACAGCTCTGAATAGGGGCTGAATAGGTGATGGGGGGAAACGGCATCATGACAGAGTGGTTGAAATCTAGTTCATGAGTCACTAATTTGATACCTATTTCCTTAATTCTGCTGTTTCAACTGAAGTGATTGTGTCCTGTGAGGATCATAATTTGAGACAGTGAGGAAACTCTAGTGAAAACAAGGCTGACATTCCACAATACATGCAACAGGGATGTGAATCAGCTGAGCCAGTATTTTAAGAATCTGCTTTTTAAGTAAAGGTACTTTTTTTGGCAGTGATACTGCCAAAAGTAAGTATCTCACTGCACCTAAGGCAGAGGTCTGTCTTTTTTTTCCTGGTTCTGTCTGGGAGTGAATCACAGTCACAAGGACTTTGGAGCAAAAAAAGACATTTCTGGGATTCCTTAAAGATACTGTATCATCTCATGATCCCATGGTTATTACTCTTATTAACGTTTTACTTCACTGTGGTTTCAGAGTTGTGATCTTTTGCATGTTATTTCTAAAACGTAAATGTAGAAGAAAAGCAGTAAAACGTAAAACAAATTTATACCAACAGGTTCTCCAGCTGAAGCATGACCAGTGCCCTTTGGGTCATATTTGGGTGCTGATGTGTAATGCTACTTTTTGAGCAAACAAAGAAATCTGACAGATGGGTTTGACCTTGAGAAAAAGAAGAGCAAGAATGGCAATGTTACTTACAGCTCTATAAAATTATGAGGTGCTTAAGCTAAGTTCTGTTCCATTAACATACTTCCTGAGTTTTTCATTTTACTTTGTTCACTAGTCAGGGGAGGCACTAGATTTGAGTAGAACACCTACAGCTGGTAAGAGAGAAGAAAGTGAAAGAACCTATTTTTACTTGTGAAATGCAAATCATTGAACTAAATAATTAATGCTGTGCAGCCTAATTTCTTAGTCCAGAACATCAGCTTTTATAATTTGTGCAAAATCTGAAACACATCCACCTTTATATTTAGAAATAAATACATGTGTTAATTGTAGCTTGCAGATTTTACAACTGGATGAAATTCCAGTATATTCATATGGAAAAACAAAATATTTATATTTATAATTTAAAATGCAATTTGTTTTCTAGAACCTAAATAAAAGCTTACTCACATAAATAATGAAAGAGTTTAAGCTCCTGGGGTCAAATTTATAATGTGGTGGGTGCATGCAGCTGTATTTGCATGCAACTATAATTAAAAATCTGTCTTAATGAGGATAAGTTAGAGGACTTTGATTATTTAGAAATGAAAAAACAATTAGTACACGAGAAAAATAGAAGAGACCTTATTTATTATTAAGTTTCCTCTATGGAAAACAATAACGAGAAGTCATCATTTAAAATAATGATGATGTAAATGGTAATTTAAGAAAGAGCATATAATTTTCTTATTCATTAAAGTGTAGAGCAATTCAACAGCTCCTGGTCAAATATGTTAAAGTGCCAGTGTGGCAGGAGGATAATCCATGGTCCAAAAGCCATGCCAATTGTCCAAAAGGATCCATTAACTCTCAAATTTCCTCAAGGCAGAGAACTTCTTGGTAGCCTAGTGCTGCTGCTGTGACTCTCTCCACATCAACACACAGAGTTCTGTATATGTTTTGGATAAATAAGAAGGGTTTATTATATGAGTCTGCGTCTACTGATAACTGTGCGAAGGGTCCTGGCAATGAGAGTAAAGTAGCATAAATTTTTGGCCCTTCTTTTTTTTGGTGATAATCAGTGTGCCAAGACTGCATGTCTCAACAGTGGGAGGATGGACAGGGCATGTTGTATCTTATTCTTGCTTTCCCCTGCCTTGTCTCCATGTAGGACCAAAGAGTAAAACTGTCGCTCAGAACAAGAGAGGTGGTGGCCCCACTGAAAGGGAGAAGCAGATCACAGACTTGCATCTGGGGGCACCTGGTGAGTGCTGCTCTTCAAAGGACCAAACCCTTTACTCAGTGCATGTCCTGTAAACACCAGAGATAGAACAGTGGTAATTCTGGGGCTGGTAGGGAAGCTGAGTCTGGAAAATGGCCTTTCTTTGTCCTCACAGCTCCACTCTATGGCTATGTGGGAGATGTGTTGGTCTAGTTTGTTTAAACATGCTCTGGGAACCATGTGGTAACTCGAACATTAACTGATGTTATTGTCACATAGCAAAGTTCAGTTTCAGGGCTAGACAGGTCTTCTACTCCTGGTGATCTCTAGACATCCTCATTTCGCTGCCCACTGGGTTTAGCTTGGGGAAAGAAATCAAGCATAAGAGAGCAGGACAAAGATCCCTGAAAGTACAGCCCCTGTGCCAAGATCCACAGGAAATATTTTTCCTCTTTCTTTTACTCTTTCTAATATTCTGTTTGCTTCATACTTAAAGAGTTCCTAATAAAGTGTGCACAATTTCTTGGAGTTTTGTGGCCGTTGTCACTCTCCTCTTTGGGTTGAGTTGCCTATGATCCAAGGCCAATTCCAATTCAGCACAGCTGCATAACCTTGGTGAGTACTCCTAAGCAGGCTGCTAGGTTGTGAGACAGCTGAGAGAAAGAATGTAGCCTGCAGCCATGTGAGATAAGAAAGATTGTAAAGTTGGGGATAGGCAGCAGATCAAAGATTCAAAAGGAAAAATGTTGACATGAAAAGGCATAAAATCCCCACAGAGAAAACAAATAGGAAGATGCCAACTCAGCAACATCAAGGGTCAGCCCACTCCAAGGAGACCAACCCTTCCCCATCTGGCTGGCAATTGCTTGTCCAGCAAAGGCTCACTGGGTGTGGTAAGCCTATTAATGTCTAGTCTAGTAGTCCTCATCAGCCCTAGCTATTTATTATGTCTATTAGGAAACAACTGTGGAGTTTCTTTACAGGTGGCAAAATTTGCCTGACCAAATCTGTGAGGGCAGTGGAGATTTATCCCCAGCTTCACCCTTTCCCCCCGCAAAGCTCTCTTGCCAGAGCTACTTGTTTGTCAAAATCTGGCCTTCCTCTTCCAAATACAGACTGCTCATTTGGGGTTGAGCAGCAAACTTTGACTCTTCAGTTGTACTTCAGGAGATAGAAGGCATTTGCCTTCCTAGCCCCTTGACCACACATTCTCCTTGTTTTCACGAACTTCTGGCATGATTATGATGTAAATCTTTCTATTTGCTCTCTCAATTAAAATTGTACTGGAAAATACTCAAGCTATAACCTGGGTAATAGTGCCAAAACTCTGATGGAATAATTTTCTACTGCAATTTGTATCCAGAGATTTCCCAATTATATTTTTAAATGACACATTTGCAGAGAAGTTGCAAAACCAAAGTCAGTCTGTTTACTAGATTTTCACAATAGAGGAAATTCAACACTGACACACTCAATACTTTCTACTTAATTTTATTAAACAACTAAATATAATTTTGTTAATGTGCATTTCACAGTGAATATCATTCAAGGTGGCATTGCAGTGATCAAGAACAATCACAGTTGTCAGGTTGTTGAAGATAAACATGATTATTACATACGCTTCAGATACCTACAGCAATTGAACCTGATTTTTAGTTAATATACCAGTCCACTCAGCCTTTATTGGTGTAGGAAAAACATGAAGGAGGGAACATGTCTGATATCAGTTTGTCAGTTCAATTTCTTGTCATTGAATAAAATAAGTACACACTTGTCATTTCACTTGCTTGGGGAAGGCATAATCCCTGCATGTTAATGGACTACTAAAGAGTGTTCCTTCCACTTCACAACGTTTACACCTCATTCATCTGTCAAAACACGAATGCCAAGAGTAGATAGGAACACAGTCCATGGATTCACTCTCATCCATCTTATTCTTTAATGAATGAGAAACAAAACATACACACAACATGTACACAGTACTGTATCCAAAATTCTGTATCATTTACAAATGGGCATCTGATAAGGCACAGATCATGTAATAAATGACTGCTGAAGGCCTGTGAATATGTGGGCCAGCAGGGATTTGTGATGGCTTTCTTCCTCTACTTATTTTCATGATAAGTAGTGTATGTAATCTAAATCCCTAGGAATGCTTTCTTTGCAGGCCATTGTCAGCAGTCCTGAAGAATCTGTAGGTTTGAATAGTGACCTTGAAAGATGCCTTTGAAAAACACACCATTAAAATCACTAATCAAGTCAGGATTTCTTAGATGGGAGAGTATCATCTGCTGATGTGGATATGGAACAAGGAGATTAAATGTAATTCTACACACTCAGCTGCAGGAAACTTGCCAGCAGGATTTAAAGAAAATGCACAGGATAATTAGTTGGTGCTTTTTATTTTGGAGACTTCATTCAAGACTGATAACTCTCATTTGCATTTTTCTTTCTTTTTGAGAACATGAGCTTTTAAAATTACTTTCCAGTTACAAACTAAGGAGAAGGCTCCTTTAATTAAAGAGGAAAATTTCTGTTGTACTGGATGCTCAGTCAAAAACTTAGACATCTAGGGTTTGTATCAGGTTTTCTTAAACTATGGCATCCTTCACAGAACAAAACCTACAAATGTGACAAAACAGAAGATCAAACCTTATGACATACACAGTGAATCATCTTATTAATTTGATCCAAAGCATTCACTGAAGTCAATAAAAATCTCCTCATTTATTCAATTTCTACATGACTTGTATGGACAGACCTGCATCCTGAGCTCCTCTTCCAAAAGCGCTTTATTTACTTGGGCTTAAAGCTACTGATCAATACAGTGACCTGGCTTCCACCTTAGGCATGCCCTACCCAGACCCAGCTTGGAGCCTGGACAGCTTTGTATTCATGGAGATAGATAGATAGATGAGATAGATAGATAGATAGATAGATAGATAGATAGATAGATAGATAGATAGATAGATAGATAGATAGATAATCACAAGTAAAGTTTTGCTCCTGCTTTAAGTAGGGCAACAACACACCTACTTTGCAGGAGTTACTGGTTAGAAACTGTATAACAGAACATAGGTGTTGATAGGTTTTAGTAACTTCCCACAGCTCTCACTAGTACCTTGCTTTGTCACTTTTGTACCTCTTCATTCTTCTTTCCATGATTGCTTTCCAGTTTGCCTTTCAGTGTGTAAATAGTCAGATATTCTCAATGGCTGTATTTCTACTTACCATTTAAAGCAACAAACACCTGGAGATGCCACCTAGAGAAGCCAACACTTCCATGCACAGCTGTTAGACATTGGAACTAGCTCTTTGGCAGATTGCTGAGATGAGCCTAGTTAGTTTTCTTGAGCAGCTGTTTTTAAAGATGGGTAGGCTACTGAATGGGTGAAGTATTTCTACGCACTAATGTTGGGTATGTAATAATCTCATTCCTGCTAACTAAGAGAAGCTAGAAATTTCTGGAACTACTTTCTCTCTCCACCCTGGCTAGGTTATCCTATGAGCCTAGCAGATGCTAGAGAAAGTGCTGGATCTGTGATCAGTATTTTTTAAGTTACTGTAATAATATTACTCAAAGTCTGTAGTTGCTGTGCAAGAAAATATTGGGTAACACAATCCTTCTAGAGTTTTTTTTCCCCTTTTTTGTTATATTTTTTCCCTCTCAATAATGAAAAGAATTGGTCTTCACTGAAAGTTGAGAGTTTCAGCAGCATGCTAGTATTAGGTTTGGGTTATATATGACTTCTACCAGCACATCTAACCAGCTACATCCAAAATTCATTGGTTTAGGCACTTTTTACCTTCACACGCAAAAAATATAACCTAATATATACTTTATACTTACAGAACTAGCTGGTGAGAAAAACTAAGTTGCATTTCTACAACTGTACCAGAAGAGTAAAATTACAAAAAACTTCTTAGTGACTTTAAATTTAAATTTAAAATACAATTTTCTCAAGCACATCTAAATTTTTAAAAAAGTTATCTAAGCTTCATACAAATTAAGACTACCAGAAGAAAAAAGTTAATTATTTAGGTTCACAACTTTTGAGTGTGAATGCTTAAAGATGGGTAGGAAGAATGTTTTTCTTTGAAACTTTCTCTAGCCTTTTGCCAAGGAAAGAAAAAGTACCTCCCACAGACATTTTGGAGCATGTGAAAATTTCTAGGAAACTCCAATACAACTACATCAATCCAGATTGCTGAAACAAGAGCTTAGACATACTTACAGCTTTAAAAGGGACAAGGACCTCTGGGTCAAGCATGTTATGGTATGTGCATCCACAGGCATTTATAGGAATTTATAACTCTAATCTGAGTTGTAAAAAGACTTGACCATAGCCTAAATACAGAATCTTCATTTAGCTTTGACATTGGGCTATTCACTGTGTCCAATAAATAATTCAAATCAAGATTTTGATCAAGACAGTATTCAGAAAGTCAACAATAATTAGAGAATGTACTTACTTCTACTAAATCTTCAAATGTCACTGTGGCAGTGTCATATTGAGCGGTGATTGGTGGCAACAATTTTCATATTGGTAGAAACAGCTACTTAATTGCTGTTTCCAGTTAGATTTTGAGGCAACATGTCAGGGTTTTATCAGGAAAATCCTTCTTTATGTATATATGAGAGTGTGGATGCTGGGCTTTGGAATATATGACATACTTTTTAAATTCTAGGAAAACCTTTTATTTTTAACATCTCCATTCTCTTTAGCACAGTGAATGTCAATACTATGTTTCAAAAAAAAAACCTTCTTATAAAGTTTATTTCAAAAGTCTTCTAGGTGAAACTGAGAATTAACAAATAGCCCAGCTATGATCAAGTGTCCAGAGTGATTGTTTTGTTGCAAACCCCGAATATGTTTTTTGCTGATGATCTGTATTCTGCAAAGCTCCAAAAGTTTAAAATGCTTCTTTAGGAATAGTTGGAGGAAATTCAGAAGGGGAACTTAAGCTAGTGGAAATCAGGCATGGCAGACACTGAGAAGAACAATGATGATTCTTGGTCACTTCTGTGAATGCTGAATGTATAAAAATCAGATCCTCAGGAACACTGAGGGTCTGATGAGACTGGTGATCAGTTTGGCAGTTAAGTAGTTGATTTTGCTAAACTTGCAGTCTATGTGGAAAAGCTGTCTGACTACAAACCAGTAGATGGCAATGACTGACATTCTGAAGAGCACAGGTGAGGTCAGGATGCTCTTTTTCAGGTTATATAATTTGACTGTCACCTCTCCTGCCACAAAGGCTGCTGTGTTGCTGTCTCTAAGAGGCTCTTCTAGCCTGTGTGCAGCTGTGATGTAGTGCCTCTGTCTCCCTGTCTTGGCTACAAGCCACATTTATGTTAATGACACAATCTATCTGGAATCAATTCCAAACTGATAAATCTGCTCAGCACAGGCATGAGTGCTGTGGATCTGGCATTGCTTTCAGTCCTTTTGGAGATATCACACCTGTTGGTTTGGGGGTGAAAATCTCTAACTAGCTGTGGCTAGCATTGTCTCCTTTGTCTGGGACAAGATGTCTAGAAGAGATGGATGGCCTTCCCATTCAAAAGTGTGTTCTTACCTCTAAGTTAGTAAATTTCATCCTTCAACTTATATCACCTTATTTTTTTGTCTTGGGAATTGTAAGTGAAATCCCCATACATAATCTGATTATTGTTACATTTCATTCTGGAAAATTTCCTTGTACCTATGTTATGTTCTGTGCCTGCCACTCTCTTGGTTAGCTTAATTTGTGCCATTAAATTGGAAGGTTAGCATGCAAAGTTTTTAACTTCCCTTCTATGAGATAAATTTAGAAAAGTGCTGACTATCCTAAACCATACTTAGCAAGGCTTTTAAAATCCTAAAAGATGGCACTTTGAAAGCACAAGATGTATAAGAAACACAACATTTCTGTAAGTGCCTTTATGGCGAGAATGCTCAGTGTCAGGATTTCAGCTTCACAAGACTCCTGTTTCAAAAAGGGTTAAATAATTTTAGCAATGGCTTGTCAGCTCTATGTAGCCTTAAGTTTCAATTTCTCTGACTATCAATATATTCCCTCCCTGTTGATATATTATCACCTTCTGAAGGGTCTCACTGTGATGCAGTTAACACTTCAAATAATGACTGCAGACAGTGGAAGTGGGTGACAAATGACATCTTTCAGGAACTATACCGGAGAGAAAAGAGCAAGAGAAGAATGGCTAAACAGTTATTCTTGAGATGACACTATAAAAACCAGTGCATGTGTAGGTATAGACTGTAGTAGTAGTAGACTGTAATTTCTAATATATTTGTATTGTCATGTAAGGAATTGTTGGTTAAATATATGTAGATCAAAATGTGCTAAATACATAGAAAAATATAATTTCATAGTTCAAATCAGAAGTACATGTACCTTGACTTCTGTTAACTCCAAGAACTTAGTATAATATTGAAGTTTGTGCTAATTTGAATATTAGATGGGTTAATGATGTAATATGAATTTAATCAAACAACAGCACAAAGAGGGCTGGGTAACTTGGCTCTCAACTCATGTAGGCTGTTACTAACATAATCTTCTGATTCAATTCCTCTCTTTGCCAATTGCACCAACAATTTGGCATGCATAGTAAGAAGTTATTATGGATTCTGCAGCAGCCTTCCTGTTGCATGGTACAGATAACACAAATCTTGTTAACAGTCTGACAAAATATAAATGGCTTCATAATGAACTGCCACCCTTTTAATATCTCCACAACTTCAAAAATGTTATCTGGCAACTGCAGGGGGCTAAAGTTATGCTTTTAGAAGGCTGAAATTTAGTACCATGCTTGTACCTCTCATGTGTCCCCCACCCCCCAATGTTTTTCTTAGCACAAAACAATAATTAAACTTAATCTTCTGTATCAAACACAGGAAAGTCCGTCCATTTAATTATGATCATATCAGGAATGTGATAAAGCATAGCTTTTAAAACTGATGATGTTTTACAATTTTTAGAGGAATCAGCAAAGCTCCAACTCCGTAATTTTCCATGCTTTAGTGACTGTGTTGAAATCATATCATAACCTTATGCATGTCTTGACAGGATATATCCTATTGCAAGATACCCTCATCAGACAGGCCTGGGTACCCCCAAGGCACAGGCAGGGTGTAGGAGAGCTGCAGGATGGGGAGCACAGACATGCTCAGTTGGGAGGAAGAGCAAGGAGTGTCTTGTGAAGTGACTCACTCCACTGAGTATTGAGAAAGGCTCTAGAAAGGAAAGGCAGGAAATCTGTATGGGAAGAAACAACAGAACAGATTCTTGAACTGTAGGGATGTGTAGGTGTAGCTCCTCACATGCAGCCACTGCTCACTGGGTGCAAGCAGGACCAGCTGCAGGGGAACAGGACTAGAAAGAGAGACTGCAAGAGGACCAGAAGGCTATGGGACAGGAAGGCAGGCACTGAGAAAAGGAGTTTATAATCTTCTTTGCCAGTACTCGAAAAACAAGACTGGAAATAAAATTTTATTTACTTGGCTCCAGGTTACAAAGTAAAAAATATTCCCAATGTGCAAAACGGACTTTTCCTTAATCATATCTTTTTTATACAAACCATTTGTTCTGTAAGAAAAAAACAGTCTGGAGTCTTTGCAGTGGGGATGTGTTGTGTAGGGAATAAATGCTGAAGTAATGGGTTGCAGATGCCCTACTCATTTACAGCATCAGACTCTGGATTTCTTTCACCAGAATGAGACTTTTCAACAGGTTACATTTCAAATCCTGTCATTTACTCACTTGCATCGTCTGTTTAACAACAACATGCGTTTAGTTTCGTACAAACTTTAAGTATGGCACGAGGTGACATTGGTGTTTTAAAGATTATTGTCCCTTGGGGGAAAAAAAAGGAAGGATAACAGAGCTGGTGTTATTATTTATGGCAGACAGATTTTTTGTGAATGTACAAAGCTTTGCTGATCCATAGAAAATGCTTAGAAAATGAGACTTGCATTCTGGGAATAAAACAAACCACAGCAACAGATGCAAAAAACCCCAAACTCCCCTGTCCTTAGGTATTTTCTACAGAGCATGAGTTGCTGCTGTTTGCATGCAGTCTACAGTTATTTTCTGGTTTGGGCTAGATTCTGTGGCTTTACCTGGTGGAGTAATTCCTTGTTTTGAATTGTTCCACTGTAGTGAACAGAGCTGGTCATGAGATATTACTCAGTCGAAGCAGAAGTGCCAGAATCCACTGACATTTTTGTTTTGCATGTAACTGGCCATCTAATTTCCAGATATTGTTTCATAAAATGCATGATGGTAGGTTTTAGAATAGCTGAGTAAGAACCAACAAATAGCAACAGGTAGCAATTGTTTTTGCTCTCAGAGAATACCCTTGTTTCTTTCTGAGTGCAGGTATTCATATGAAAAATAGCCCTTCAGCAAGCATTTGCGTGAACAAAAAGCCCGTTTATATGAATGCTCATAAATAAAAAATCATAAGCGTTGTAAACATGGTTGAACTGAATAGTCACTACACATTCAAATGAGTGTTAGCAGACACTGAGCAAAGGGAAAGCTGCTGTCAGAGGGCTTATTGCGCAGGGAATTTCTCAGCAATCACAGAAGGTGTTTCAGGTTAAGTTGTGAGGACAGAATGGTCAGTCTTTGAGAAGTGTGTAAAACAGTGTAGGCTTCTGACCTTGAACAGCTTGGACATTCCTATTTTCTTCTTCTGCTACACACTGGTAGAAAGCTCACAGTCCTGTCTGAAGTCTTCAGCAGTGGATAACCAGCTGCAGGAACTGGAGAATCATCAGAGAGGGCTCTGGCTGTGTGAAATGGATGGGGTCTTTGTCTAATACATGGCTGACTTGTGTCCACTTCTGTGCACCTGCACTGTAGTTTTGAAGTAGGTGCTGAAGAAATGGAATGATAGTTGTGTAACTTCAGGAGATGACTTGTTCAAATGTGTGTTTCAAGTCTCCTCTAAGTGACTAATATTGCTGACAACTGCGTGGCCTTTAGATCAAAAGTGAGGAAGAATATCTCTGTTTCCAAGGAGACACAAGCAGTCCAGACTACAAGAATGACAAATACTACACTGGAACTAAACAATGACTTTGACTCTTCACAAAGAACATTATTTTACCTTGCATGTCCTACCAGATATGAAACTCCATGTGTTGCATGTGTAACACAAGCTTGCCAGGCTTCTCAGACTGGTTTCAAAAGGCCATGGCTCTGCTCATTTTCCCTGGGCCAAGTTGGTAGTGGTGAACCAGCAAGCCGAAGGACAAATGAGAGCCTTAATCACTTATACAGCTAATTACTGGCAGACTCCTCACCCCAGGTTTGATCCAGACCGATCAGTAGCCATCCAGCCATTGAACTCTGAACCTCAGTTCAAGGGCATTAATAGAGGCTGGAGATAATTTCCAATAGCAAAATGTGAATACATTGGACTTAGAGATATATGCCAGCAAAGGCAATCACACATTGCTTATTTTAAAGGCCAGAGGATGGATAGGCTTTAGTGTGTATTCCTTCTTAGTAATAAAATAGCCTTTAGCAATAGTCCCTTAACATCTCTTTTACTGGTAGTTCAATTCCCAAATTACTCCTGCCAGAGAAATTGGTATCTGGCCAGCAGCAATCCCAGTAAGACCATGGGAGACTTCAAGAGGAGCATCAAGTAATGGTCTCTGCTCCCAGCAATGTCCCCTGAGAAAACTTCCAGCACCTAACAATTGACCTAACCATAGTGAGGACCATGTAGTCCTGCGTTTTTGCCATGCAATACTCTGGACATAATTTCTGCATAGAAACAGAACCAGTATAGTACAGAAATAAACTTGCAATTTTTAAAGATTTGTATGGGGTTTATTCATCTTTACGTTAACTACTGCATGCACAGAAGCACCCTAGGCAGAAGGAGCAAATATCCATAGAGAGTTTTATACTAGAATTTATACCAGAGGAAGCTGGAAAAGTTTTATTAACTGAGAAAAAAAAATTGATTAAAAATATTTGTCAATGTTTTGCAAAAGGAAATGAACCTCTGTTATTCTCCTTCTTCCCTTTGCAGGTGAGCAAAGAGTTTCCATTTCCAGCAAAAAAACCCGCCTGTGTATATGAGAAACAACTATCTGGTGATGGCTTTGAACCAGCAGATAGAATAAGTGCATCCTGCAAGGATTGCAGAATGCTAGATTAAAATGTCCATCTTGGTGTGAGTAAGCAAGCAATGATGCTACTTTGCTCTACCAATAAATTCAGACTGCCTTGGAGACTGACCTGTTTATGCAAGGTGCCGAGAGAAAATATTGCCCAAGTTTTCCTCTATCACTTCCAGCAATGGTTACATATTAACTATTCCTCAGTCAGGAGTGAGAAATGAAGGAGTGCTGCCTGTAATTTAACCTCTTCGTGTGGGTTTTTACTGTGCTGGCTGATCTTGGGAGCTGTTTAAGAAGTCTCAGGAACACTCTGTAAATGCATCAGCCTTGGTAACGTGATTGCATTTACAGGCATTGGAAGGGTTTTCCTTGGAAAGGTCTGATATCATCTTCATCCTCAGAGGTGTCCACAACAGCAGAAGCATGTGGAGGGTGGGCAGGTGGCAGCTCAGTCAGTGGGAGAGGAAGACTTTGGGTTCATTTTGGTGAGCATGTTGCACTCACTGTCTCTAGAAAAACCTGACTCACCACTGGTGGCTTCCAGTGTCTTCTACTGTCTGAAAAATGGACTATCAGAAAACTCGTTCTCCTGGTCATGCCTTCATCTCTGTGTGAATGCAGTGAATGTCAGTATTTTTTCTGCAATTTCAAAAAGAACCTTTGCACAACAACAAAGTTACTTCAAGCAAAAATAGTTGTGCCTCACACTTCACATGATCCAGAACACAAACCTGTCTGCAGGTAATAAAATGTTTTAGACTTACTTGTCCTGTTTAGGGAAGGAAAGAAGTGTCTGTAATGGTCTAGATCCTAATGAGAAAAGAATATATTAAATTTTCCAGGGATATGCCATTATAAACAGGTATTTTTGTAGACAGAGGAGAGGGAGAGATTGAATTTCTAGGTATATTGAAATGGTGACCTCATAATTCCAGTCCTGTCATCTACTTGTTAATGAGATGATGCTGATCCAGTTTTAACTTCCTAAAGTCTATGTTTCTGCTAAAAATGCAAATAGAAGGAATCACCTTCTGAGGGTATTTATCCCTCTCCATTTTAAGAAGTCTGTGTGGCTTTTTCGAGACAGCTAGAGTACACAAGGCAAAGTTCATCCTGCCATATCTAGCCCCTTGGACTGGAAAGATTGGCAAGCTTAGGCATTTTTTCCAATTATGGAGTAGCATTATACTCTAATATTTTACAAATTACTGCCTTGCATAATTAACCTCTTGACCTAGAGGTTTCCAAAAGATATATTTGTTCATGTGCAGCAAGATGAGGTCCTTGAAAGAATGAAGTCAGTTTAAAACTACTTGCTATAATTTATTCTGAGAATATGAATGCTGCAACTGGAAAGCAGCTGACTGATGCCTGTAGAGATAAGTCACTTTTGCTATTTAAGTAAGTACTGCAATGAAAAAAAGCTTATGGAAAACATTTTATTCCAAAGCAATATATAGGATTGGTTGACATCACCGTAAAGCTGTGGATTTAGGATATGACAGCTACCAATTGAGAAATATCTTGTTTTCCTGTAAATATAGTTCTTGCTCTGCATTACTAAACTGTGCAAATCTGTGAAACCAGCATAATAGACAGTTTTTTTATATACGTGTAAAAATGCAGAATACAGTCTGTCTTCTGTTCCAGCTTGCAAAGACAGCTTTAAATATCAATGATATTTATGATATGATACCAAAGAGAGACAATACTGCATGGGCATCTTGTAGTGCACAAGGATAACTAGTTTAAAAACTATGCATTAATACTCAGTATTTAAAATTAAATACTTCCTAGATTCAAATTATTGATGTCAGATTTTCATTTAGAACACGAGGGGGAAAAAACAAAACAACAAACCCATTCAAATTATCCTTTGGCTAAATTATCAAGTCACAGCAATAAAAAACGGGTCCTGCTTTCCTGACAGAAAATTATGCTGCATCATGAATCATTCAGCTCTAAAACAGATCAGGCATTGAATAAAAGTTAAACTTCATGCTGGTCTCTAATGGAGGAGGAGTACTCAAACCCAATTCCCTTTAAATTGCCGTTCTGTTAAAGACATTAAAGTAATTCCTGCACTTGTGCAAACATGATGGATCATGCTGCCTTCAAATGTTTGGGGTTTTTTAGTAGGAAGCCTGAAGTTTAAAGCTTTTCATCCTTAGGTCACAACCTTATTTTACAATTTATTTTGTTTTTAATTCAATCAAATATAGAACTCTTCAGAAAATTGTCAGTATTATTCCAGTATTTTCATGGTTTTTAGCCATCAAGCTAAAATTTAATATTTAAGCAAATATCTTATTGGTAGTGATTTATCTTTGTTGTGATAACACACTTTGGTGGTCTTGTCTGAAGGCACTTCACAGAGTCTCTACCCCAGTGAAATCACAACCTCTCAATGATATAGTTGGGTTGGAGAAGGGTTAGAGCATATTAAATATACTGTGGTAGATAAACCCACCAAACTACTGCTCTCAGAGTTCACAGGATTGTTTTATAACGGATATAATGGAAACCAAATAGGATTTTGTTACAAAAAAAAATACTATTAGTGTCTATAATAAATTATATAAAAACTGCAGGAAAAAAATTAAAATCCAAAGCAGGATAGCATATTTTAAAATCACTTCTGATTGCAGAGAAACAAAAAGCAAATGTTCTAACTCTTGCACCTGGCAAGTTGCTTTTGAATTTGGTAGAAAGCTCTACTAGTGCAGTATGAGTATGGTCTATTCCCATAGAATATCCCTATTTTGGATATTTGTGCCTGAATTTTGTTTGCTTCACTAAACATTGCTGTTGATCACATAAGTACCAAGGCTGTCTATTGATCTAAAGCCAGGTCATACTGGCAACTCGATTTTCCTCAGCAGAGTTTAGGGACTAAGCCTTCTGAGCTCATACTTCCTTTTTGTGATGATTTAAGTATGATTGTAGCCAAGTGAGGTCTTTATACAGAGTGATCTTCTGTTTGCAGAACTTCTAGGGAACAGCATCTCTTATTCCTTCTTCATGAGCTACACATTGGCACATCCTTCTGTGTAACAGTTATAAAAAAGGAACAAAGTTTTATTAGCTAAACATAACTGCAATTTGCTGTATCTTAAACTTTGGCTCAGATTCTTGGCTGTGTTTCAGAAACAGAGAAGGAGCCCAAGAAGAGGCTCTGGATCACTGTTTGTTTCTATGAAGGTTAGAAATGGCCTCGCCCATTTTTTCTGGCCATGACAGTGTTATCCTTCCCATATGCGGCTTCTGGGGTATGTTCTCTTCTTGGCTACAAGGGTACAGAAGAGCAAATTTGAATCCAGTCTTCCAAGTCATATTTGTTTGTGGAAAAATCTAACAGAAGGGACACTATTCACTACTATGTACACATGCAGGGCCAGGATAAAGAAGGAATGCTCTAGCCAGGCCTCAGCCAGCCAATGGAATATGCATAGTAGTAGAGAGAGGTTGGAGTTTTTCTCCTTTGAACTAGTCTGTGACAGCTGTGATGGGTTTGTAGACTCCTATCTGGGCTTCAGTCACTCACTTGGCCTCCTGGAGAACTCAGGGTGAGACAAACCCACCTGCTGGCCAGGGAAACTGCTGGGGCCTTCCCCCCATGTTCACCTGTGGTGCTCTGAGACTTGCTGCTGCCTTGCCCTGTCCCAGATGTAATAAATAGACATTATGTTTGTTCACTGAAAACACAGGAGATCAGGAGAACACAATGCGTATGCATTAAACCACAAGGAAATGGTTGTTAGTGCGGTTAAAACATGTGCTGTGCTTGCATAATCCTGTCTAAGTTCCAGGAGGCCAACGAAGCCGATGAACAAACCCAAATGAGGAAGAGGTTATAAAAAGGACAAAGGAGGAAGACTACAAGCCTTCACCATGCGACCACCAAGAGGCAGAAGAAGACCCCCTAGCAACAGGAGACACATGCGCAGAGGACCTCCGAAATGACACGTATACAGGAAATAGGATTGTATAAAAAGGAACCAAACTTAGACCGCGGTGCAAGCCGTTGGCGGAGCAGGAAGCTCCCCCGGCCGCCCAGCGCTGCATTTGCCCGATTGATTGCTTGCTTGCTTAATAGAATAAAATTTTAAATTGAGCCTGACACATATTGGTTTGGTGTCTCAATTTGTAACACCAGACATGAATTCTTCCTTCTGGAAATCCTGCTTGACATCATTCCCAACACTGTGACACCACCAGGGGTGAGCATTAGGCACCAGAAATTACACTGGAGCTATTGCTGGCCTCATCTGCAGCATGGTGAACATCGAAATCACATTAGTGACACGGTAACTGATAGGAAGGCAGAAAAGTAGCTTTTGCAGAAACTCAACAAGATTACCCATTCAGAAAGAAATATTCTTTTAATGAATGCATCAGAGGGAAATTTTTGATTTTTACAAGCCAGCTAAATTCCCCAATCTCTAAGTGGTTTTGTCAATGGTACTAAGGGTAAAAGAGAAAAATACGTACTTTTATTTATGATGTCTCCGATGTATATGAATTCCTGCTCTGAAATGTTTTATCCACCCAGTTAAACTGTATCAGTATATTTCTTCTGCTTGGATAAACACTAACATTTGTTCAATTGAGAATTAGAAATTCTAAAAAGAGTGTTTCCATTAGATTTTTAATCTGCAGACCTGACTCTACTACAAAGAATCTTCTTAGAATGAGAAAGTAACTGCTTAGAGAAATGTGTCATTTTTCTGCGCTTGTCTATTTGATTACTATTGTTTACATCATTAAAATTCTCATAGAGTCCCATACCAAAGGAATTGAATAAATGCAGAAATATTAGCATGGTTATATTAAATTGCAGGCATTTTACATTTTGATTGTAATGAATGTTTTATTAATTACAATGATATCATTAATTTTTTGTGTTGAGGCCAATCTATACAGCATGATTTTCTCCATCAAGCGGAACTTGGGAATGCTGCTCTGTATTGTTTGACAAGAGCAAAGCTGTAAAAGCATAAATGTTTGATACAGCTCTGCAGGGAAATATATTTCTACTTAGCTGTTTTTTCAAAGTTATAATGGAAGAGCAATTCCCTGTTAAATTATTCTTTTTTGTCACAAATAGCAAGCATAAGCCTGCATTGCCATGCCATTAACAGCATGGTTAAAAAGGCTAGCCAGGGTGTTTTGCTTTTTTCCTACTCTAATGTATTTTTCCCTCCTTAGACTTGGTTGGTGGAACTTTTATTTTGTTTCATTGTTTGGGAAACAGAACACTTCTTTGCCTGTCTGCAGTCCTTGGTTAGACGTGGTGGAGGTGGTTGTTTGGGAGGGATTTGAAATGGGTCATTAAGCTGAGTTCAGGGTACTGGAGTTCAGGAATGCAGAAACAACTCTTCTGGGGTTTCCAGAGCAAACCTTTGTTTCTACACAGAACTGCCTGAATTCCAGGCCCTCAGCCCAACTTGGGGTGAAAGCACAATGGAGCTGCTGTGCTGCGAGCAGGATAATTGTTAAGAACTGGAGCAGGTGGCAGCACAGGCTGAAGATTCATCATGGCAGCGAAGGAAAGGAGTTGATCACACTGCCCTGTTGAGAGCAGCAGTGAAGGAAAACACAGCACTCTCCTTCTGCATGAGCAATTGGAGAGCCAAGAGCCAGCAGCTTGTGTGACAGCTGGTGCTGCTAGTTGTTCTGGAGGGCAATGCTGATCTCCTGCTCTCCTCTCCCCTGCTCTGGACCAAGCTCTAATTAACCAGGCAAAAAAGAGCTTTGAGCAACAGTCTGGAAAACATCCCAAGACCCAAATGCTGAGATAATTTTTTTATAAGTGGCTAAATTAAAACTAAAGCAGAGGGACAATATTCTTACAGTTTGGGATTTCTCATACCATGTGGTCTTTGATGAAAACAGTGATGATGAGTTTTCTGTGAGCAGTTAAAATAAGGAACCAAAATGTTGTTCTCCTTTTGAATGTCTGTGATTACTTATTTGCTTTCACTTCTTTCCCAGCTGTGACTTCAGCTGGCTTTCGTATGAGTTAGTTTTAATATTTAGCCTATCTGCCCATTTTAAAATTAGAACCACAAGTAAAAATAAGAAAATTATATATGTGCTGCAAGAAAGGAAAAAAAAACCAAAAACCTCCAGTACTACTTGGTACTCTCATTTGTAACTGCATATGCTATTTTCTCAAAATGCAAATATTTGAGCAAATGGAGAAATTGTTTCTAGTTATAACCCTCACTTTTGTTTTCTAAAAGGTTTAGGACATTCCTAAAACTAGTCCTTTCAAAATTTAAAAGGTCTGATTTGAGGCATCTGCTCCATATGATTGTGTGTATGTCCATAGTAAAAATATGGCACAAATGGAGGGGCAAAAAAGAAGTAGAGGGAATTAATCTTCCTACTTAATTAAGAAAGAAAGTACTCTTCATATTGTTAAAATGTGAAAACAAAAATCTCTTGGGTATAAGTTCAAAATTGATTTTATTTAGAATGGCTAAAGTATTGATGACATTAAAGCTCAAATAAACAGAAGACCCTTGATTTTATTATATTCACACAATCTCGGTTTTATGACTGTCTTCTCACATACAAAAAGCAGCATGCCTGCTACCAAAAAATGCTTATTGTGGCCCATAGCAATAATTCCTTTCCTGCTGGCTTTTAGAGTTAGTATTAAGACTTTAAAATTCCAACCCACCACCTCACCAAGAAAAAGAGGCTTAATTTGTTGTACAAGTATTTTTATGAAGCCAGATCTTTTTGTTTTATAAAACCTTCAAGGTAGCATTGCATAACTTCCACGAACACTAAAAAAGCAAATTGCAAACTGATGTTTGTTTAGTAACCCTAGTTAGCTGAGGGTTTCATAGACAAAATGAACAATGTACACAATGTTTTACAGATCAATGAGTATTTCACTTAAGAGGAAAGCGTCTGCAGATCATTCAAGGTTTAGGGAAGGCTTTCTCCATAGCTAAAAGAATCTTTCTGCTGGACAGGCAGGCATACCTTAGGGACTTAGTGACTAGCTTGGGAGGGGTATTGAAGAAGTCCTTCTGGTAGTTACACAATCTTCCCAATCTTCCCTTGCCAGAAAAGTCTGTGGCAGAGGATTTTTACTCTGTCAGCCTTTTCTGTCTCTTTCTTTACTGTTACCTCCATTCCCTCTCTTTGGGTTTGAACTCAGATATGAGTTTCCAGCTGAGGCAGTCTCATCCTCTGCCTCATCTGCCTGACTTCCTGAATACTGGGATGGATTTCATTTTTTTTAACTTATGCTTTGAGGAAATATATTGTCCTTCAGCATCAACCAACCCTCCTGAACTTTCAGTGATTTGGTACTCACAGAATCCTTCCTGCCTTTGTGTCCCCTGAACAAGGAAAAGTCCGCTCTGAACTCTGACATATTTATTCTAGTACTTGTCTTTCTTACTACCCTCAAGATCTTCTGGCTGGGACTAGTCCAGCATCTCATGGATAATCATTGCAGCCAAAATTGCCAGATTGTTACATCCTTGAGAGAGAGACCCATTCTGGTTCTTGATATGGTGATCTGTAGCAGACGTCCACCAAGATGCTCTGTTTGTTGATCTCCTGCATCCGATTCTGACTTATTGTCTAGTAACAGTTATGCCTCTCATCCCAGAAAATTCTGCATCTGAGCCACTGTTTCACACAGAATATACTTGTCCCATGCATCTTCCCTGACTGATCTTCCTGAAGAACCTTTACCCAACCAACACTCCAGCTTTGTGCTGACTCACAGCGTGTCTCTGTGTTTCTGATTGTGCCATTCCTCTCCATCTGCATACAGATGTTTGGGGTTTTTTCTGCATTGCTTGTATTTCTCTCGTACGAGATAGGCTCCTGGTCATCCTGCTTTCTTCTTGCGATTCTGGCCCTTACTGTCTCATCCCCTGTCCTCTTCCACTCATCACTTCTTGCTCTGATATCTGTAGCCTTTGATCTCCATCTCCCAATGAAGACAGAAGCAGCTGTTGATTGGGGCAGAATTGGTCGAACTGATTTCTTGTTGGTTGTATTTGAACTGTCAGGTAATTTGACATGGGCAACCAGGATACTATTTTAAAGTACCAAAGTGAAACTTGGGGGGAAAAAAATATATGCTATAGTCTGAAGAATCCCAAAAATTTGTGAAGACCTGGTAAAAAGATTGCAAAATAGTTGCATTGCACAACATTTTTTTTTTCCTGCAGAGATCATAATGGAAGCAGAAATTTAGCTTCAGTGAAAAAAAAAAATACATTGCCATCTTGGCTAGTAACATAATGCTCGTAATCCTCTGTAGTAGTGCTTCACACACAAACTGTATTACAGTATTTCAGTGAATTGCTATGTTTAGAAAGGGGAGATTTATGCAGCGGTTCTGAGAGTTTACTTTGCCGGCGATTCGTCTGTGTCAGTGCGAGGCCACATGGTGGAGTCAGAGCCGTGTTCTACCTGTTCTGCCCCGATCCAGAGCCGTGTTCTGCCTGTTCTGCCCCAGGTCAGAGCCGTGTTCTGCCTGTTCTGCCCCGATCCAAAGCCGTGTTCTGCCTGTTCTGCTCCGATCCAGAGCCGTGTTCTGCCTGTTCTGCCCCGATCCAGAGCCGTGTTCTGCCTGTTCTGCTCCGATCCAGAGCCGTGTTCTGCCTGTTCTGCCCCGATCCAGAGCCGTGTTCTGCCTGTTCTGCCCCGATCCAGAGCCGTGTTCTGCCTGTTCTGCTCCGTGTCACAGCCATGAGAAGCTGCCTCTGTCCTTGCAGCCAGGGAAGTTTTTGCTATAGATGGTCAGTATGGAGACATTGTGTGTTTTGATTTATTATTATGATTTATTGAAACTAAAACTCAAAAGCACTGTCCTCCCACTTCCGGCTGGCTTGGTTGGATCTGTATTAAAAGTGAAAAGATCCTCTGAAAAGACCCATGAAAAGATCAATTTAGCCCTTCTTTGTCCCAAACAAATGTAAAGTCAGAACTGTTTAGGCTTGAATCAAATTCTAGGTTAACTTTAGAAATAATTTTTCTCTAAAAAGCCAAAGCTGTGGAAGAACTAATCAGTAAAAGGTTGTGATTCAACTCTCTGGCATGGCTGATCTATTCCCCTGTGGAGAACCCTGAGCGCTTTTGGGGATGGGAGAGCCCCAAATAGTTCTGTTCTCTCTGCCTGAGGGGTTCTAAACTATTCCTTCCTATTAAGTAGTTTATTGCTCTAAGCACTAGCCTGTATTCTCAGGATGAATGAATGTTTAAATGTTTCTTTAGTGGAATATAAATAATTGA
The DNA here is from genome assembly GCA_013397075.1 of Rhabdornis inornatus. NCBI lineage: Eukaryota > Metazoa > Chordata > Aves > Passeriformes > Rhabdornithidae > Rhabdornis > Rhabdornis inornatus. The sequence continues at coordinate 2,620,607 of VWZS01006228.1, read as the reverse complement.
TTCTTGCTGCCATACATGTGTATCTCCAATTTAGTGATTTAAGCCTTTTATGCTGTTCCTTGCAGGAATATTAGAATGAAAGAAAAATATCTGCATGAGTTCATTGCATATTATCAAGGAAAAATTAATCGTAAATAAAAGCAGCGTGGCTAAATTTTGCATTCAAATATAAATTTAACTCATCAAGACTTCCAGCAGACCTTAGAGTTACAGCTTTGATTTGAGGGGCAAAAATACCTTAATTTGTTAAAAAGTGCTGGAAGAGTATAGATAGGCATTTGAAGAAGTGTGGGGGTAAAAAAGGGATAAAGAAGGTTGAAAAGGAACTCTGAACACATGGACATGGGAGAGATTTCTTGCATGCAGAAAAGTTCAGGCTTAAGTTTTTGCTCCATGAGGTTTCACAACTGCTTATATTGTTTGAAGTGTGTTTTCTGAAGTGATGCTCTGTTCATCATCAGAAAATCCCCATAAATTCTCATAAAATAACAGAAAGCAACAAAATCTCTATAAATCTGTCGTGCCAGATAATGATTCCTGTTATTAATTCCAAGCTGATCAATGATTTTGATTGTACCCTTAGAACTACTCTTCTAGCACTGAACACTTTCCTCTACAAGATTATAGGAAGATTGAGTGCACCCTGGGGAGATTTTTTCCAGTCTTTACTGTTCTAGATTAAAATATCAGTAATATACATCCAGAAATATTAATATTTTTCCAAAAGAAACATGGAGTCCTAACTCTTCAGAAGACATTTTGAAAGAAACTTTCACTTATAAAAATTACGTTACTTTCTAAACTACTGTCATTTGCAATAAAGATTATTGTTGTTTCTGACAGATTTTTCCATCTTTAATTCAAGGCAGGGCTTTGACAAAGAAGTAGTGATTTGTTTCAAAACCATTCACTGTAAAAAGAGTTGGTTTTTATTTTCTTCTGTGAATTATTTCATTCTGAACTAAAACCATCTACAGTAATATCTCCTGGTCTCTGGATCAATCTGGAACTGAAGTGCCAGGTGAGTGTCTTATTTCCTTGTGAAACTACAAATTCACCCAACTTCTGGAAGGTTTATTTGACTCTGGATCCAGAATTCAACATTAAGATGTAAGGCATTTTTAAAAGTGAAAGATTGCAACTTAGAACACTTCTTAGTGTCTCTCAAAGGCCATGTTTATCAAATGTTTTCAGAATACCTCCCTCCCTTCTGTAGTATCCTAAAAGTTGCCAACTAGGCTATTTGAGCAGCAGTTTAGGTTCTTGAAACTTTCTGATTCCCTCCCCTACTTCTCCACCCCTTTTTTTTTAACACACCCCAGAAAAGATATAAGGAATTTGTAAGAGATTCCATGGTGTGATTACTTTGGAAGTTCTGGACTGAGCAAGTGAACAGGTTTCTGTCATTTCCAACTCTGCAATTCTATCCATATATTTACAAATATGTGTGTTTGCATTTAATTATACGTATATAATATATACAACCACATATAGTAAAATTACTCAAACTTAGGATAATCAGAACAAATTTTATAGTATTTTATAATATAATATTAAGTATTTGTATTTGCATTTTAGAATCAGTTATTACTATCTTTATTAAACAAAATGTCAAATAGATATTTTTATTTGCAAATATCTCATGATGAAAGTAACAGTTTGTAACTTGTGATAGGTAATAAGCTATAAATAGTGGTTGTGGCACTGATTTTTCCCCCTTTGATCCCTATCAAAAATTAAATGTAATTTATTCCTTTAACTAACTTCCCCAAAGTGATGAAAGTGTCATTAAAGCAAATATGCTCAGTACAAAGTTTTTTGGTTTTTTGGGTTTTTTTGGTTTTTTAATGAAACTGACGAAGTTCTTGCTGGAACTTGGAGAACTTACATCTATTGCTATATGCAAAACACATGAAAGATTAAATATTTAAGCAGTCTACTTTCTTAAAGGTTTTAGATGTAATATTTGCTTTCAGAAGGAAGCATATTAAGTAAGTTTAATCTTAGACACGACAAAGTATAATCCTGCTGGCTTCTTTTATCTGATAGCATATTCAGTTGGCTGAGAGATGGTCCCCCAAAAAGCATTGCCTTTCACAGCCTTGCCTCTGGCTTCTGCTCTTTGACTTTATTCAGTCACACGCTCCCCAAGCCAGCAAAACACTCTTGTCAGACTTCCAAGTTGTAAATTTGTATTTCTTTAAGCTATATATTTACTTCATATGTTTGTAAAAGGCAAAAAACAGGGTCCTATAACAGCACTGTTGATTTAATGATTGTGCAACTGAAGTGTGATCCTATGTTGATGTCAATTGTTAATTGAAGTGTAGGTACAAGAAAGACATCACTTTAACACCATTTTTGTCTCAATCCTATTTTAATCTCTTTGCTGCTGGACTCCAACTCCAGAATATGAGACAATTGCAGACAATCTAATGAAGCATGTCATTATTTGTATATGTAGGTATGTGTGTTCAGACATACGTGTGTATACGTGCAATTAATACATCACATTTATGCATGTGAACTATGAAAAATGAATATTTTCCTGTTTCAACATCCTTTGACAAAGTAATATTATATTGTTAAGATGATATTTTGAGGGTCTGCTTTTGGGGAAAGGGTAGGAGTACATGGTATTTTTCAAGACATTTCAGTTGGCCTTGTATTGTGTGGACTGTATTGTGTTAAACAGCAAATCCAATGCCTAAAAGCATTTTAGAGGGCATGCATATTTTTGTCATAATGGATGAGGGATGTTAATTATACACCTGCTGATGCTTCTTCAAGCCAAAAATCTGCAGAAAGATAGAAAATAATTTTGGATCAAGAACCAACTTGATTAGGATATGTTCTTTTTAGTAGAACTATTTTTGTTTATTTAGTAGAACTATTTAAAACCTTCATTTATGTAACATGATGATCATGTTAGCAAAGAGATTTATCTATCACAGTACCAAAAAAGCCATCTGAGAAGTATGAGAAGTGTATGGGAGACTGAGGACCATCTCTACAGATTCTGTTGGATTACTGCTAGAATCTTAGCTACCCAGGATGTCCAAATATTTCCTTTCTTCTCTGTGCTCCTTGTGGTGGCTGTATCTGAACTCTTTTGTTCAGCAAATAGAGGAACATTCCCAGGGATTCCCAACAGGACAGAATTTTAAAATTGATTTGGAAGTCCCCCTTGAAAATTTCAAATATACTTATGCCAAAAGCTGGAAGAAGAAAATATCAAGCTCCGCAAGGAATAGGAAAACCTCCAGCATAGAAATTAATCCCTGCTGACAATGAAGATAGGAAAAGACAAATTATGGCTTGACAGGGAATGGCACAAATGAGATCAGGGTATGCTGATGTCAGTTTTTTGCCTGAATAATGAGTTTCCTTCCCAGCTGACTTTTTCTCCATCAGTTTGAGAAACAAAAGGAAGGTTTTGATGTATTATCTGATTTCTCCACAGTCATAAGGACTCAGGAAAATTACAAGGCAAAGCAGCAAAACAGAAGGAAACTAGAAACAATTAATGGTGCTACCAAAGCACTTTAATTAAGAATGTGTTTTGGGGTTCCTGCATTCTGGGTATTTTCTTTTTGAGATGTGTTGTTGACCAGCATTTGTCTAGCATGTAACACATCCCTTAAACTTAATAATTCATTCTGCTGTGTATGATAAACGGCTCATCTGCTCACTCATGTTGTTTCTTACTGACGTACAGAAGTAGGATGCTGCCCTAGGTTAATAGACAACGACCCACCCCATTGATTTAGTTAGTGACTGCTGCTTAACAAATGCTTAAAGTTTGAGTTGTTGACATGTGGTCTGTTTTTTTCTGGGTGTTCGCATATGTAATTAAAATTCATTATAATAATTATCCTTCTTTTCTTAATGGTTGTGGTGTCTTCACCTTGGCTGGTTGCCCACTAAATCACTCTCTCACTCCCCTCTCCATCAACAGGAAGGGGGGGAAAATAAAAAAAAATGGGGAGAGAAAAACAGTGAGATCACTGAGGAAGTACCATCATGAGCAAAACAGACTCAGCTTGAGGAAGATTAATTTCATTTCTTACCAATTAAACAGAGTAGGATAATGAGAAATAAGAACAAATCTGTAATCGCTCCCTTCTTTCCAGGCTCACTTTCACTCCCAGTTCTTCTGTCTCCCACTTCCAAGCAATGCAAGGCAATGGGAAAAGGAAACTGAAGTCTCTGCCACTCCTTCCCTCTCACACTCTTTCCCTGTTCCAGTTATATAGAAACATCTCCAAAATGGATTTCTGCATTTCTCCAAGAACTGCTCCAGTCCTTTCCATGGGATGTAGTCCTTCAGGAACAGACTGCTGCAGTGTGGGCACCCCACAGGGCCACAGATCCTGCCAGCAGCTCTGCTGCAGTGTGGTTTCTCCATGGGCTCACACCTTCCTTTGGGGCACATCCACCTCCTCCAGCACCGGGTCCTTCATGAGCTGCAGGAGAGCACAGAGCTTCATCTCTGCTCTGCATGGACCTTCATGGGCTGCAGCAGCACAGCCCTGGCTCGGCACAGTCTGCACCATGAGCTGCAGGGGAAGCTCTGCTCCAGAGCCTGGAGCCCTCCTGCCCTCCTTCTGCACTGACCTTGGTGCCTGCAGAGTGTTTTCTCTCACATATTCTCAATCCTCTCTCCCCGTTGCTCTTGTGCAGCATTTTTAACCTTTCCTAAATATTCTAATATTTACATGTATTCTAATTTCCTAATATGTGTCACAGAGACAGTTCTGACATTGCTGATGGACTCAGTTTTGGCCAGCAGTGGGTCCAACTTAGACCCAGCTGGAACAGGCTCTGTCTGGCATATGGGCAGATGCTATTATTCTTTCACAGAGACTGCTCCTGCAGCCATCCTGCTACCAAAATCTTACCAGGTAAGCCCAAGACAACAGCACATGTAATATGTTAGACAAAAAAAAACGAAAAACCAAACATCTCAAAAAAACAAAACAAAACAAAACAAAAAAACAAACAACAACAACAACAAAACAAAACTGAAAAAAAAAATAAAAAATAAAAAGTTAAAAAAAAAAATAAATAAAAAAGGAAAAAACCCCATAAACCCTGAGAGGATACAGACAGAAGAACTGATTAAGGGGCCTCACTCTCCTGTGCAAATAAGCAGCTTTTTTTTGTCTCCTGAATTCCAGTAGTTGTAGACATGGCTTTGTTGATGGCTAAAATAATGTTTGATTTGATATTTGGCTAGTAGTTTGTACCAAGAAACTCAGCAGTCATCTGCAAACTCTTTGCATGGGTCACAGGCACTGCAGGAACACAAGTTTTGTAATTGGGAGTGGTGGATACATCTGCACCTACCTTCTTCAGAACTCCTTTCAATTGTCCCTTTTCCCCAGAAAACAACTAACTGGCTAAAATTGTGTGCAAATGTAGGAAGATGTTACTGGTTACAGTGGTTGTTACTGAACTCCTGCTGGAAAGGCTTCTACTGCTCCCTCATTCTAATGCTGCCTTTGGAAAAGGAATTCTTTTATTGCTCACCAAGAGGAATTTTGTAATTAAAGGTCTAAGTGCTGTACTTCAGCCCTTGCTTTCCACTGGCAAGAAGAGATAAGGCAGAGCAATGAAGAAGGCTAACATGGTTAATCTTATCTTCACTTTGGGCAACGAATTAATTTATGATGTAGTGAATAACAACTGGTCTTTCTTTCTCTACTTATACACAATATTGAGCAGCAAAACAGCTGGATGGTGCCCAGATGTTGGCAAAAAACAATGTCCCCATCATTCTCCCTTCAGCCCTCCACAGGTCTCCAGGCTCCTCTTTCTTTCTGTCTATCAACCTCCCTTTTTCCAGCACAATTACTGTTCCCTTCTCTATCACCACATGCAAAGGTCAAAGCTTAAAACCAACAGTTAAAACCGTGCTCAAACTGTGTGGAAGCTGCTTCTAGACACAGATCAAATTTTGCTTTTCTTAGTAGATTTTTTATCTCAATGTCAGTGGGATTTGGGCAAGTGCTCAAGTGCTCTTCTGAGCCATGGCTTGCATACATAATTAAATTTGAAGACATTTGTAGTTGCAAGTTGTTAGTTCAGCTTGGAGGACTCCTTGATATTGAAATGCAAACTTCCAGAAAAAAAAATACATAACACAGGCATTTAATTTAATTAATCTTATAGAGACTTTATAAATAGAAAAAAGACATTGCCTAATCACACTTCTGCATGAGCAGGTAGATTGAATGATGTTAATGAAAATAGTCATGAAAAAAAGGATGTCTCTTTTAACTGCCAAATATAATTTTACTAACTGTTTCTAGCAGCTCAATTGATGTTTTTCAGCATTTCAATCTGTGTTTGGAAACATGAGTTCTGAACAGTTTCACTGTGTGACCCTGTGGTTTTCAGAAATCAGTGGGAATGAATGAGGAATCACCTCTTTCTCCAGGCTAGACAGCAGCAGCTGCAGTCAGCAGGACCACTGTAGCTGGATCTCTCTAGTTATTTTTTAAAAGGTGACTGGCAGGGCATCTTTGGAGATGGCTTCAGACTCTGGAACAAGCTCTTCCCCAGCTTGTTCCAAAGCATGCTGAATTCGGTGACCTTCTTGAGCATGCTGCAAAGGACATCTCTGACAGGACAGACCTTTCTGGATTTGGCTGGCTAGATTCTCGATGAATTGATCACTTAATTCTTCTGAGATTCCATGTAAGTGTTAATTATGTTAGAGTACCTCAGATCCGAGATAGGCATCTTCTCCCCCTTTTTTTTGGTATTTTTGTTGGGGTTTTTTTCTTTGTTTTGTTATTTTAAAGTGAATGGGATTAGCTTGAGTGTTTTGCTGAATCTCAGTGAAGATAAATACTGTATTATCTATTGCTTTAATGTTATTTTCGTACTATATAGAAGAAATTACAGGACTAATTAATTTTTCTTTTTGACACGCCCTAGGAATAGTGGTTTTTTTACAAACTTCAAATTTGTACAAAAGAACAAGAAGAATTTTGCTATTTACTAAGTGGTAGAGGAAGTAGGAGAACTTAAAACCTGAAGCTTAGACATTGAAGACACTATTTGAAATTCATGTGAAAGGAAACTCAGTACAACATTAAAGCGAGAAAAAATAAGAATGATAAATCAATATTTTAGGCTAGTTAAAAAAGCGGAGAACTTGCTCCTCACATGTATAGCTAATACCTATTAATACTAGCACTTGGGTGATATTTTTTCTGGTTTTAATTAATGTCCTGCAGTTTTTCACTGCAGTTTTATCTGTTCTCACAGGTTGTCCTTGGCCCAGATCTCACATGACTTTAAATTTAAATAGAACACTGCACATTCTCGGTCTGTGATTTTTTTTTTAAGCTCATTTCATCAGTTTGCAAGGGTAAATCTGAAACGCCACAAATCCTTTAAGAGGCTGATTCCCCTCCACTCAAGTGACCATGTCCTGAGTTACATTTAGAGACCACACCTCTGCAGGTGTAAGCTCCAGCCCTCATCCTGCATCCCTGAATCCTATGGTGTGGGAATCCATGCTCACACTAAGCTTGCAAATCCCAGTTTGTAAAGATCATGTTCCTACAGAAAACTCAGGGGAGAAACAGCTCCTTATTTGCTTGTTCACTCTTCTGTTTTCCAAGTGTGTAGGCAAGCCAACAGAGGCGAAGAAATAATTCTGTGAGAGTGTGAAACCTCAGGAGCTGTGAAGTGCAAAGACACTACTACTGCCTTAAGAAATCCCTAAATCACAGATATGTAGGGATGGAGGATTACAGGTAGAAATGTTGTTATATTCTTCCTCTCTTTTTATTCTCTAATAATTCATTATCAGCCACTGTCAGAGACAGGATGCACTGAGGTGAACCTTTGGTCTGAGCAAGTAAGGACATTTTTGTTCAACTGTGTTCTCTAAGCAAATGCTGGGTATTGCTCTAATATTAGTGTACATTGCTGCAGCTGAGCAGACTTTGGAATGGTAACCTTGCTTTGCCATTCTCTATCCTGTAATAAATCTAACCTTCTATAATAATTTGTTTATGTTGCTTGAATACATAGTTGGACTCATGACATCACTGGGTATATCTGCTTCTTCTACTGTATGTTCTTGTGACTGTTCTAGGCAAGAATGGTATTTTTAGTGCATGCTCACCCTCAACCTGCACTGTAATGTGTCAAGGCCATATTTATTACAAATACTGCATAATGCTCTTAAAATACTCTGTGTACATTTGCACATTCACAGGGTTTTTGTGTAATGATTGTTTTGCATAAGTTTGTAAAGAATCAGCACGCAACTAATCTTTTACTTGTGAAATTGCCTTTCCCCTTGCTAATCATCCTTTTGACACATAAATGATCTTTCTAGTTTTTTTAATAATAGTGCTGCACCATTTACTTCAACCTGAATAATTTCACCAAATAATAGTTAACTTTTAACAGTCTTCATAGGTGATTTATTAAATAATAGTTTGAATGTTCTTTGCATTTTGCAGTTTATCTCTTTATTTGAAGTGTTTAATCTTGATTAATTTTGAGTATTTTTATTTTACTTATTTCTTTGTGGTTTAATCCATTCATCTGCCCACCTAGTACATAATAGGCTCTTGTTTGTTGTCAAGAAGGTAATTACGAACTCCAGGATTTCCAAATATATAGCAGATCTCAAAAACACACCTGTGACCACAGCTGACTCCTGGGATCCAGTGCCTAGAAGACACGAAGTCTTAGCAACACATTGTCACAGTACATAGGATTTGTAACTTTGCAAGGGATTAATGAAGACCTCTGGAGGTATCAATTGCCAAAAAGGCCTAAGATCTGAACTGACTCATACATGTAAAATCTGAACCAAATTTTGTATTCACACTGTCCTACATTATAAACTATAAGACAATCACCTTTCTTTTAGCTGTCATTGCTTTCAGATTCAAAGTCAATGAAGAAAGTGAATACTCTGGCTTAAGGCATAGCTCTGGTTTTAATAGACAATATCAGATTTTTAAAAATAATTCAGAATTAAATATATCTATATATACTTAAGAAAAAACAATAGAAAAGGGTTTAGAATTGGATTAATCAATAATTCACTGCACTCTCCCACTGGTGATAAGGCAATTTTCTGACTTGCTCTTGTGCTTAGATTTCTTCTCTGGGTCTTGCCATTTGCAAAGGTGCAACCTGCTTTGAGAGGGAAAGAGAATATGTGACCAGGACTTGCAGCTTGTTTCACAGTGTGCTGAGTCATAATGCTGTCTTTTATAACAGTGTTGCCTTTGAGACGTTCGTTTTTTCATCTGCAGCAGTTTCCATGAATAAATTACTTTAAAAAAACCCCAGTGAATTTGTGAAAAGGTCTTTTTGTGCCCTGTAATTATCTCATAGAATTTAATCTGGGAAGGTACTGCCTAAAATGCTTGAAGCAATGAAGTAGACAGTGTTTAAATCATACCCATTTTTAAAACAATCTGTTTTCTGATACTTACAATAATGATCAGGTGTATTTTTAATATATTGTGTATTGTCCATGCTTGAATATTCTTTCTCTGACAGGACCATTATTCTACCTAAAACTAGCAGAATGAGGTTCTTTCACTTGTAAAAAATTAAATTGCTATTTTCTAGCTCCTATAACAAAGGAAAAGGCCCTAGAATTTCACTTTTTTAAACAACAGATCTCTGTACAAATAGAAAATTAAAAATAAACAAACCACCCTAGTGAATATCTGTCATGTAAATTTTAATTTTGCACTTTAAAGTCTTGATACATAATTTTCATACTATGAAAACTACCCACTTAAAAGATATTTATTTGTATTACAATAAGTGCTAAGCAAATTGAAGGTTGTACTAGTAGTTGTATTATAACTAGGTACTTTCAGAAAGTTGCAAATTAAGTTTCCTATATCTTTTGGTGTGAGAATGCAATTTTTTAAAATGTAGGTATAATTGCTGAAATCATCTTCAGATGCTGCTAGGTTCTGCCACTTACCTTCATTATGTGACATCATACATCAGTGCTTTTTGGAAGACAATTACTTAATTGGTTGTGGTGATAGTTGATTTCTATTTCTCTCCAGACAAAGACCATTATGAACTCCCCTCTCTGAGCTCCTTTGTTCCACGAGGCTTTTGCATTGAACAAGGATTGACAGAAAGCTGTAACTACATTACAGCTGCTATCATCTACATCTTCTTCCCCCATGCCATTTAACTGGCAGTATCAAAAGGCAGATCTTCACAGAATCTGGCTCACCTGGGATTTAGTCAACCCAATCTAATTTTTTTTTTAGCTACTGTTAAATTATGCAAGCTGAAGGCAGGATAGCATAAACAGAAACAGTTTTCCCATGTTATTGACATTATTTGTGCAACTTGAAGACAGAAGATGAGAATTCTTCAACATTGTCAAAGTTTGGTATTGTAGAGAGGATTTCAATGTCTGGCTAGCATCCACAATGATGAGGTCGTTGGCTACCTTTAAAGAGGTGAACGTTGAAAATTAACATCCATGGAGCCATAAACAGGGAAGTTTTATATGATGAGTAATAGGCCATCATGTTAGAAACCTAGCCTTCACTTCCACATGGATAATTCTGCCTGTTAAGACACTACTGTGCCGTTATTATCACTAACCTATGCTCAGGCAAGTAATTCATAGACCACACAACAAGGAGGAAGTGGCAGACAAAATATTCTGTAAGCAGCTGGGAAAAGTCTCACAATTGCTAGCCTTTTTTTGTCATGGGGGACTTAGAGATGTCTGCTGGAAATATAACACAGCTGAGAGAGGACAGTCTAGGAGGTTCCTGGAGTGTGTGGAAGAGGGGCCAGAAGGAGTATCTGGGGACCTATACACCTGTCAGTTGACCTTGCTGTTGGGGAAGGTCATGAAGCAGGATCATCTTGAGTGCCATCATCTGGCTCGTGCAGGACACCAGGGAATCTGGCTCAGCCAGCATGGGTTTGTGAAAGGCAGATCCTGCTTGACAAACCTGATCTCCTTATATCACAGCAGACTTGTGGATGAGAGGAAGGCTGTGGATGTGTCTACCTGGACTTCAGTAAAGCCTTTAACACCATTTCACACAGTATTCTCCTGGAAAAACTAGCTTCTTGTGACATGGGTGGGGGTTTTGTTCACCAGGTAAAAATCTGTCTGGGCACATGGGCCCAGAGAATGGTGGTGAAAGATGCTACATCCAGCTGGTGACTGGTCACTAGTGAGTTTCCCAGGGCTCAGTACTGGGGGCAGTTGTGTTTTACGCCATTATCAGTGATCCAGATGAGGGGATCAAGGGCACCCTCAGTCAGTTTGCAGATGGCACCAAGCTGGGTGGGAGTGTTGGTCTGCTGGGGGGCTCTGCAGAGGGACCTGGACAGGATGGGTAAAAATGGCAAGATCGAGGACATGAGGTTCAACAAGACCCTATGCCAGGTCCTGCACTTTGGCCACAATAACCACATGCAATGCTACAGAATGGAGAAGAGTGACTGGAAATTGGCCAAGTGGAGAAGTACCTGGGGGTGCTGGTTGGCAGCAGCTGAACATGGCCCAGTGTGTGCCCAGGCTGCCAAGAAAGGCCAGGGGCATCCTGGCCTGTACCAGCACTAGTGTGACCAGCAGCAGGACCAGGGCAGTGACTGTCCCCCTGTGCTTGGACACACCACAAGTACTGCATCCAGTTCTGAGCTCAATATAGGTAGAAAATTGAGGTGTTGGAGTGAGTCCAGAGAAGGGCAACAAGGCTGGTGAAGGGTCTGGAGCACAAGTCCTGTGAGGAACAGCTGAGGGTACTAGGGTTGTTTAGCCTGGAGAAATGAGGCTCAGGAAAACATTACCGCTCTCCACAGCTGCCTCAAAGGAGGTTGCAGTGAGATTAGGGGCTTGGTCTATTCTCCCATGTAACAAGACAAGACTCTTGCGAACAAATATTAATAATTATATTTGAACTTTAATAAACTTATAACCCATTTCACAGAACTGTTGCATGCATTCAGTGGCTTTCAGTAACTGAGTGCAGTGCATGATGACTTAATATCATCTGTCAAACAGTATAATTTTTTATTCTATTATTGTCTATTCCTGAGCATGTCACATAATGTGAGGTGATGTGCAAGCACAGAATAAACAAGAGTTCTCACTCTGAACTTCCTTCCATTTCCATATAACACAGCCACACAGGAGAAGCTGCAAGGAAACAATGAGATTACACTGAATGGCAATGATCTTGGCATACCAGCAACTTAACCTAAATAAAGTTATTTTCCTATGCACTGTGACCAAATTTAGACAAAAGACTAAGGAACGCATCCTGTAAAATATTTCCCTGGAAAATGCAGGGAATTGTGATGGTGGTGTAAATGGTAACATGAAATCACAAGTCTGTTCTGGAAATGCAGGTGGACAGAGTGCTTTTTGTTTGGATGCAAAGTTTATTGATCTACAAAGTTAAGAACAAAATTTCAGTAAATATTTTGGGAAGAGATGAAAAACAGAGGCAGAAAAAATATTGAAAAGGTTTATTTGGACTTTTTAGATTAAATTCAGAAGAAGATTTAAGAGGCATTCAAGCAACGGAAACCTTTGTGTTCAGTAATTATGACACACAGTCCTTGTGCAGATGGAGCTTTTCCTCAATTCACTTTGTAAGTGAATGATTAATGAATCATTCCCTTTTATTCTTTTTTTTTCTTTGTCCAAAACAGCGTTTAACTCTTCTATCAAAATGCAAGGGTTAAACTGGAAGACATCTGAGAACATCACATAGACCAAGGCCAAACGCTGTTCCAGCAATGTGATACAGAATGACGAAAATGTTGGTCTGCATAGGGTAGGTAGTTTTATGCTGGAGAAGATTCACAGACAATGAACTGCTGAGCTTGGGTTTGTGAATACTGTTTAAATCAACTTTAAGTCAGCCTAGCACTTGCTTTATTACAATTTCTACTTGGGAGCATATTCAAGTCAAAATTATTTTCTTCCATTTAAATACCTTGATTATATTTTGTACGTTTTAAGTTGCTTTACATCAACACTAAACTGAAAGTAGTTGCCTGGTGTTTCACTGAAAACAACAAGCATCTCTTCTTAGAAGTCAGCATTGTTATAATGCTTCTCATCCATATGATACGTAAAAAAGGTATTGATAATCCATGAGGGCATGGGGAAGGAGGATTTAACTTGTGTCTGAGCAGGGAGGTGGAGCAGTGGTGGGAAACCAAGAGCTAAAGTTCAGCAAGAAGAAATGGCCTTAATGACAAAGTTCCCACAGGGCATGAGCAAGACAAAAGCAAAGGTAGAGGGAAGACCATTGCAATTGTGTAATGGGTATTTAACGGGTGAAGGAGAAAGGCTGGGCTCACAATTCATAGTAGGAGTGGTCCATATTTACCTTCAGTCAACATGTATGGAATACGGCACAGTTCCTAGCTTCCAGTTAAGGGTAGGAAGAAGAGATCTGTGTTCCCTTTCCTTTGTTCATAGGCTGCCCTTGCATTCTACTGAGTTCAGCTGAACTGAAAAACACCAGTAAGTGGAGACTTACAGAAGCCACACTGAGATTTTCTGGCCCTGGCTGTTATTCTGTGAGGTTGTGAGAAGTTCTAGTTGGAGGCACGAGAGAAGCTTGAATTTTCAAAGCTCAGGAAAGTAAACATACAGAGCTGGTTACAACATTTGCAAATTAAAGATTTCTTTAATCTTCAGTGACAGATTTATGAAATATTGCTTTAAATTCTGCTTCATGCTTCACAGCCAACTGAGTTTATTTCAGAAACAAAGGCAATTTAAAAGAACCCATAGATTACTTTGGTGACTGAAGAGTATAAATTATCCCTAACTAAATTTTGTCAGTAGAGTATGTTGAGATATTTAGATAAAACACGCATTTGACATTTATTGCAGAATGATCCCTTTCCAAACACTTCAAGTCACAAAAGGGGAACGTGGGGTGAATTATTATGGGGACGGTGAACTTTTTGCTGACATATATGACAATCGCTAAGGATGGAAAGCCTAGACTTTTTAATTAGTTGTTTTGTTTGTTTTGGTTTTCTTTTAGTATGGTGCAGTACTATGCAATCAGACAGCATTGCTTTAAAAGTCCAATGTTAAAAATACTGTAAACGTGTAAAAATGTATATTGATGTGGCAGATGCTGTTGCTAAATATATATTTACTAGGATGCAGAAGAAATCTTTCTGAGGTAAAAGCAAGAAATCTAAGAAATCTCTTGCTTAAGTTAAATGTTTAGCAATGACTCCTGCCCCAGATTCTCCACAAGTCAACAATTTTTGAACACATAGTCTCAGTAAACTGCTATCTTCAGTCCCAGCCTTTTGTGAAGATTATTTGTCAGAGTAGAATTGTGATTTTCACAGTTAATTTTGCTGTTAAGTTTGCCTCATTGTCCCCAAGATTAAATACAAAATTTATGGTGGGAAATGAAATATTTTTCACCAGCTAAAACATAACTGTGACAGGTATCAATAGCATGCAGAACTATGCATGAGCCAAGAAATCTGTGAGTGATCCTGGCCTGGAAGCACATTCTATTTTGCTACTAGCTGGTGGGTCTGGACTCTCTGCAAACCACCCTCATGTTCCACATCCAGGCTGCTGGGGTACACAGGAGGCATGTTTTCCACCCTTGATGGAGCCATGGCTCTGATTCCCAGTTTATCCCCAGCCTCGTCCCAGAGCACCTGGAGCAGCTTTCTGGAACAGGTGCATGCCATCAGTGTTCCTATAGGAGCCATCTGTATCTGTCCATACCTGTTGGCTGGAGACAATAGCTAACCTAGATTTGCTGCTGTCTGGGGCTGCAGAAAGAAGCCTAATGCAGTTATAGCAAACTGTTAACAAGCTGTTAGCAAACAATTATCTTATTTTATTAAATGTAATTATATACCATATTCCTCCTCCTGATCCTTCTTCCTTTAGGCTCAAAACAGAAAAAGAAAAAAGAAACCTCCTTAAAAACCATTTAAATATATTCTCTCAAGATTGTGTCTAATGTGTGCCTTTGCAAATTGCCAGATGTGAGGGGAGAGGTAGTTACAGTCTACAAAGTCTTATTTCTGTTTATGCAAGTGAACAGGCAAATACAGATGGCATTGGAGTGAGAAAGGCAAAATATAATTTCCAAAGCACAGCTGGTTCTCCAAGATATGTGCAAAATACTATTTCTTACCATGGCTATAGAAGATTCAACTACCTAGTTCACAAAACTCAAATTTTCATGGTTTTTCTGTTTTCAAAGAAAGGGTTAGGTAGACTATTTGTTCTCCAATTAATACAGCATTTCCCCAGTTTCTGTCCACATTGCCATTTTAAACACCTCAAAACCTGAAGAATACTATGGTTTGCTCCTCTGTGCCTTTACTTGCCAGTTTCCCAGCTCTCATGCTTTTCCCATGAGGCACTGTACTATGGATGAAAATTCATAATTGACTATATTTAATATAAGGTGTCATTTAGCTAACTGTATGTTTCTAACAAAAGGTGCCAATGATTACCCAACACAGTACTTCAGGACAACTTACCAGGGGCTTTGGTTAAATCAAACACTGTTTTCAGTAGGAAATTCAGTCCTTCGGTGCTGGCCATTTCCCTGTTATTTCTTTATTCAGGAGATTCTCTCTTTAATGTAATTCTTTTTCTGTGGGATGAATCACAGACAACGCTTCTGCCCTTGATTTTTCAGTTTTGCAAAGCACATACGAGAGCCACTTTAATCTCATTAATCTTCATATTCATATTTTTTACCTGACAGAATTGAAGAAAACAGACTAAAGAGTTATTGGTTACCTTTGAGACTTCTACTTCTTTATAAAAATATGTATTTTCTAACACTGCTCGAATATGTATAGAAACACAAATAGTCTACTTTGGAAAAAAACCCCAAACAATCTAAAGTCCTACCATAGTTACAGGACGTCATGGTTTAACCCCAGCCAGCATCCAAACCCCAGGCGGTCACTGGCTCATTCCCCCACCAGTGAGATTGCATAGAGATTTGGAAGAGTTAAAAGTAGGGAAATATGTTGACATAAAGACAGTTTAATAGGGAAAGCAATAGCTGTGCACACAAATAAAACAAACCAAGGAATTCAGTCACTATTTCCCAAGGGCAGGCGGGTGTTCAGCCATCCCCAGGAGAGCACAGCCCCATCACAGTAACAGTTACTTGGGAAGACAAAACACCATCACTCCAAATTTCCCCCCTTCCTCCTTCTTCCCTCCCATTTTATATCCTGAGCATGATGTCACATGGTCTGGAACATCCCTTTGGTCACCTTGGGTCACCTGTCCTGGCTGTGTTTCCTCCCAGCCTCTTATGCACCCCCAGCTCCCTTGCCAGTGTGGCTGTAAAAAAGCAGAAAAGTCCTTGGCTCTGTGTAAGCTCTGCAACAACAAAAACATCTCTATATTATCAACCCCATGTTCAGCACAAATCCAAAACACAGCTCCATGACAGCTAGCGTGAAGAAAATTAACTCTACCCCAGCTGATACCACCGTATTCTAATGATATAACACACAAATTAAAAACCCTCCTGTGGTACTACTAATATTGCACGACTTCTTCAGGCAGACTTCCTGACAGTGTTTCTTAATTTAAATCAGGATGGTATCTTGTAATTCAATAAGACAGAACTATTTCTGCAACAGAACTTTGATTTCAGGAAAAAAACCCACCACTGTCTACAGCTCTCATCTTTATTAGCATACTGCCCTTTAAATGCTCAAAATACAAAATAGTCCTGCATACTGTGAATAACCACTTAATTTTAAAAGCTCATCATGAAGTGTAAATAAATCAGTATCCACCACATAATGATACTTTACTGTCAATTTGAGTAAAGCAGAGAGCTAACCTGCACAATCAAATAGCTGTTCAGCTGCCTAACACAGAGGCATCCTGCTCTTGACAAGGGCTTTGGTCATCTTGATAATTGCATTAAGGCTTAGTGCATGTGCCAAAGCAGAACTGTAGCAATACACAGTTGTTTTTCTGCTGAAATATTTCTTTAACTAACACTGAAATGATATAAGCTCTGTGTTCTTGGAATGGTATGTAGCATATTTTTGCCAAATGAGTTGCGTGAACGCTACTTATATTAAGGTTTGCAATAACTGGTCTTCAAAGACTGTCTTGAGAGTCCTTCTTTTGCAATAGGGGAGCTCAGGAGGCCCTTGGCACCATCCCTTGGAGTGGATGTGCAACTTATCCATATGCTTCCATGGGGGCAGTGCCAGAAGTCTGTGCACTGCTTTTCTGGCTGCTCTCAGCTGTAACTCTGGGACAAAAAGGTCTTGAGATGTGTTCTGCATTATTCCTTTGTAACCCATGCCCTTTAGATCTCATCTTGCTTCTTCAATAAGTAATTTTAATATCAGTCTCTGGATTTCAGACACAGAATTTTAAGTAACAAACTTTCAGAGAGTTTACTGAGTCAAAGTCATTACTGAATTGTCTCCCATGTTTACTTTGCACTGATACTTTTATTTATTTCATAGGAATGAACAGAATTTTCGGAAAACCAAAAGTTGGTCTCATGTTGATTCTATCCCCATATTAATTCTAAGTGATATTTCTGTACTGTAACTGAAACAGAATTCAGACAAAATACCAAATCTTTCTTATCCCGCTTAAGTAAAATGTAAGACGGATGCCATATCTTTTTCAGAGATGCATCAGAATAAAAGGATGGTACCTAAATCCTTTTCTTTCAGAGATGTGGTAAAAAAGACTTTTAAACTATCTCCAGATGAAGACATAAATCTCTTGACCTTTAAAAACTAAGAAAAATACCAGTGGCATGATATTTTAAACCATGTCTCAAGTTACTATAAATGTGTAACAGTAATAGAAAAGAAATCAATAAAAGAAATCTACAGGATCTATAATTCCATTTTGGATTACAGATGGTGAAATAACTTGACCTGGACAACACAGTACAAAAATTTGGGTGGAACATCACAAATATTTTTTCCTCAGAAAGGCTATGTGCGTTTTAAAAAATAATAAATGTGTAATGCATGTTATTGAAATTTGACCTCCCTTATCTTTCCACTGTGCCCCCCACCCCCCCAAAAAAGAAAAAAANCCAAAAAAGAAAAAAAAAAAAAAAAAGAAAAAACACCAAAAAAACAAAAACAAAACAAAGCAGAAAAAAAAGAAAGATTTATTTTGCTTTGGAAAAAATTAATTTTAAAAAGATACAACATCCCCAAAGAAATGAAATATTTTGTTTAATTTACAATTAAAGTCTGAGAATGAATTTATAGAAAGGCTGCTGCTTCAATTTCCTACCCTGTATTTTTCACTTTCCTAAAAAGGGACCAATGTTGATTCCTTCTGCTCCTTCTGCTCCTTCTGCTTCATTTTTCCTTGAGCCCTTTTAGGATTAAGTTTACAGGAACTTCTGTTGAAAATTGAATAAAAATGGGAAAGAACATTACGATTTAGCTGACTTCTTCCAGCATCAAAAATTGTAATTGTAATGTAACTTGTGTTGTTTGATGCTCACCTATGGCTGCCAGGAGCTGCAATTTACATTAGTGTGGTATTTTTTTGATAGTGAAGGGGAGGCAATGCAATATTTTTTTTTTTTTTGAAGACAAGCAAGTTGTATAACTCATGAGAAACTGCTGATGCAGACAGCTTAGCAAGTTTCAAGGAAGTGATTGCATATTTATGTGGAATAGAAGAACATTCACATTTGCATTAGGTAGGATATAAATAAATCTGAAGGGCTTGTCTTCCCCTAATTGTATAGCATTTTATCTTTATCAGTAGAATTTAAGTAATAGAACCCTCAATTCAGAAATAACCCTCCATTTAGAATGAATGAAAATCTCAATGTAAAGAACACATGGTATCTATTTAATGGGAACAATCAAAACCACAGTAATCTTATTCTCAACTATATACCCATGCCCATGCCTACGATCTAGGAATTTATAATTCTCAAGTGGCTGGATTAATGAACCACTTGCCATGTCTGTAATCAAACACATGTATTTTTGTTAACCACTCAATTGCAGAGCACAAAAGGGTTAACTTATTTTCAGGTCCTGCTGCTGCATGAATGGTCTTCTTCTTCTTCAACATTTCAGTGGTAAAGCCCATCAAGGTATACCAAGAATTTTGGGGAGGCACAGAGGTTGTATGTAGCACCTGAACAAGACCCATCTTTGCCTTTGCCACAGATTTCTTTTGACACAAAACACGTCCTTCTTCACTACTATAAATACATTTATATGCCAGCAGTTTCAGATTGAGAACTACAGCAAACATCTGCCCATCAAAAATCAGTGTTATGTTTTGTGCTTTCTTCTAAACAACATGAAAAGATCTCTGCCAAACACTTTCTTAAAAACAAGAAGCAATGTTGAAAACGTAGTGTGTAAAAATCAGCTATGATGAAGAATGTCCTCTTATAATTAGACAATTACATAGCCTATAATGTTAATGTATTTTCAAGATATGCTTCTTTTGCTGTTAACTGTAGTTTTTAAGTTTAGAGATTTGAAGCACTTATAAACATCTCTGGCTAAGTTTGGTTATTTTTTGGAAACATTTTAAAAATTAATAAATACAGATTCAGCTTGACTACCTTATTTTCCAAGTATTTGTAGACTGAAAAATTATTTAATATGTCTGAACACAGAACCACAGGACAGTTAGGGTTGCAAGCGACCTCTGGATATTTTCTAGTCGAATGCCCATGCCCAGGCAGGACAAATTTTGATTTGAAATATTTTGTTCTGACAGCAATGAACTTTGCAGAATTTTATTTAGAAACTCAGTTAATCTTTCTGGATTTAGTTTATTTTCTGGGACTTTTTGGAATTAGGAGAAATTAAATGAAAGTATTTGTGGTATGAGTTAAGTCATAAGCTTGTTCACCAACAATCTGTCATTTGAATACTAGATGCATTACAGCTGAAACCTCTGATACATTGTCATTTTTTTTAAATTCCCTAGATATCACTTTTGTCAGCTATACATCTGGCAATTTACCTCACATTTTAAAGAACTAGTTGAAAATTAAAGATTATGTGGATCCTAAAACAGCTCTATAACGATATATGAAATAGGATGTCAACTTCATATGTATACTTGTTTTCTACAGAAAAAAAGAGCATCCATTATTTCATATACAATGAGAAATACATTAAGAACTTCAAATTTAATTCACTCTTACTAGTGAAGGCATGCAGTAGTTGTTCTGTCTCGAGATACTGTCTACAGCTGTGACCCAGTTCCTCCTCACGGTCTGGCTGTTCCTTTGGCTTCTCTTTCACATTAGGGAGCTTTCTATGTGTTTTCAAATCTTGGGATCTGCTTAAATAAATAAATAAATAAACAAATAGATAAATAAGCCCAAGTAAACCGTGGTCACACAAACCATGTCACCACTAGATGGTGGCTCCAAGCAGCAAAGGAGTGATGTGCAGATGAAGTCAGTATTTGCAGAGTGGGTCCAGGCAGAGTGTTTGTACATGGCTTAACAGTACATCTAAAGAGATTTTCACTTCTCTGTATTATCGAACTTGTTCTATGCAAACATAGCATCACTGAGTATCAAAAGTATCGAGGTCCTCATAGTCTCTCCTTTCTGATTACTTCCATGTCTGTCATATTGGGGTAAACCTAAAAAGAACCTATTGTAAACCAAAAGGTAAATCAATTACACTTATGTTTCAAATTCTCCTCAAAACAGCAAAATAGTCAGTAGCAAAGAGGATGTGAGGGAAAAAAATGAAGCACCAGAAAAAAAATTAACCTTTTCCCACTGAAGTTTTACATAAAAGAAGAAAGCACAGGATAAGAACCTATCCATGCAGACTCAAGGGATAAAGTTTTTGAGCTTTTGGCAGAGAGGAAGAGCTGTCCATGGTCTGTCGGCTCATGCAAAAAACCCAAATGAGGGCTCCCTTGTTTGTCTCTGCTTCAGCATCAAAACAGTAAACAATATTACAAACATGACTTAATAAGCAATTTTAAAGCCTTTTAGTGGCAAATATCATCCTGTGTTTTCTGATGGGGGTCAGAGTGAATGCCTCTGAGAACAAACAGACCTGCACTCGTTTCAGATGAAGACATGCTTTATTTTTGTTGGCAATAAGTTCCAGAAGGCTTAATATAGGGAAAGATAATTTCAGGATATTATATCCAAGAGGGTGGCACCCATCTGACTCTGGCAGCCATCACTTTGTATGCTTTTGGAGAACATTGTATCAGACATCTCCACTTCCAACAGATATGTGATTCAAAACAGTATCTGCAGCTTTCAGTAATTCAAATGCAAATATGAAGTTGCTGCATTTTGAAATAACATTGGTTTGAAGATGGTTTGCTATGTTATTACTCAGTTGACTTAAAATAAATTAATATTATAATATGTCACAGTTGCATACCATTATTTTTATTGCTTTCTTAAATATGTCCATAAAATTTTACAGTGCCTGTTGTACAATACCCACCATTTTCCTGATTCCTTAATGAGTGATTCTGAGTGACAGCATCTCCATCTTGTGGTAAACTGGAGAAACAGATCATCTTTAATGCTATCTGCCAGAAAGTTATCTCTGAAAACACTATGGTAATAAAGATCTATCCAGATTGGAACATGGCTCCAGGTCCTTCAGGGAGTTTAGCGGGATTTCTCTTTACCTCCATGTAGCATGCTGTCAAGTTATTCATGGGTTTAGGTCTTCAAAGAAACAAGAGCAGTTGTATAAAGTCCTGAGCAGAGGCAGCTGCAGCAGCTCTCTGGTATAGAGTCCCGAGCAGAGGAGGCAGCTCTCTGGTATTTCTCCTTCTTCTTCTTCTTCTTCTTCTTCTTCTTCTTCTTCTTCTTCTTCCATGTGTGAGGTGGTAGTGATGATGATGATGGTGGTAGATGGTGGAGGATGCATTTTTCACATAAATACAGAGTTTTTATTTGTAAATCATCCAATGAGCTAAAAACACAAGCCTAAAACATTCCTTCTAAGCCCATTAGAATTCTAGTTCTGTAGCACAAAAGTGGTGTTAATTCTTACACATAACTTACACATATAGCTTTATCTATTCATGCAAATAGTTCTATCTGTTCTATCTAGAAAACGTAAGCAATGTTCTTAAAAACGTAAGCAATGTTCTTACTCTGTTTTCATAATGTCTGGGACTAAGTTCCTGAGCATTTAACTAGGCCTAAACTTTACACTAGATTCTAGGGCTTTTTACTCTCTTAAGGCACTTAAAGCATATCATTACTTTCTTAAAATCGAGACTTACACTTCTATTTCATATCTATGTGGCTTAATATATTTTAATTTCCCCAGAAGGTTTAATTCAATCCCTGCATCCATTTCTCTCTCTGAGGGACTCAGAGATGCTTCTGTTTTACACACTCCAAGAGCATGCCATGTGGGACAGTCCTGTTTCTTACAGGCAACAGCAGGGGAACTTGGCCTCCCCAAGGAATGAGGGAGGTACTGTCCCTCTGTGAAGGGAGAACTAATGCTTTCAATGAATACTGTAATTAGGCATTGAGGATTTTAAATGTTTATAAATACCTGACACAGAGGAAACTTCCAATTACCATAATTCTGGTGCAGTTGTAAAGGGTTTGTTTCCTGAAGGTGTAATATCAAAGCAGTTTTCCACTGCCATAGTTGACTATGAGTGTGAATGAGCATGTGTTTGTACTGTCTGTATTTTGGGTTTAAAGTTAAATTTTATAATTTGAACAAATCTAATCTGAAAAGAGAAATTATTTCCAAGTTCAAGAAAAGATCCTTCATGGCTGTCCAAAACTTAGCTAATCACTGATCCTATCTGCACTTTTGAAAGCCACTGAACACACAGTTCAAATACCTGCACTGGGTTATCAGATGAAAGTCTAATTTACTCTTTCTGCTTTGTTTCCATTGTTTTTTCCGGTTTTCTATCACTCAGATACTGTGTGCTGTGAATGCAGAAAGTGAGACATTTAGCAGGCAAGTCAGCTGGATGCCAAAAATGAAATTCCTCCCACTTTGTACTGTGCTATCCCAGCAGTGCCCTGTTTTACAGGACAGCTCCAGATAAGTCGTGTCATCATACCCAGTGCCCTCACCCTCTCATTGTGCCCTGTATGCTACAGCACCATAACTCTCTTGGATTTACCCCAGTATATTAAATTCTTGCTTATTTTGTGAAGTTCAAAACTAGGCACTGTACTCAGTGTGGTCTCACAAGAGAAGAGTAGATGGAATTAATCACATCCATTGATCTGTTGCCCACAATCTTGCTTGGAGAGGAGTATGCTGGTAGACTTCATTGCCATAGGGACACGCTGCTGACTCAATTCAGCTTTCTTCCCTAGGACCTCCAGGTCTTTTTCTGCAGATCTCCTTTTCAGCCTTTTGGCTCCCAGTCTGTGCTGTTGGATGGGATTACTGTGTACTGGCGGCTTTTGCCACTGGTAAACTTCTGTCAGATTCTGTTTTCAGTCTGTCAAAGCCACTTACATGGCAATTCTAACCAGTACTCACAGAAGGAGTAGCACATCATTTGGACCAAAAATTATAACTGCATATTAATTTAAGAACTTAAAAACTTCTGTGCTGTGATGTCCAATATTTTATTTCTGGCTGTGGTCCTCAGAGAAAACTACATAAACCAAGAAAATTTAAAATTGTTTGTGCTCTTCTATAGCTACTGTCCCCAGCAAATCAGTAGTTTAGGAACCTCTTAATTTGATATGTGCATTTCAACCTTTTCTCTTCAATAGCAGGAAAAGAACTGACTTCATCTATATTTTTTTGCTGACACACCTCATTAATTCATAATGGTGGATGATGATGGATTGTGAAAAGAAACTCTTACTGTTCAATTTAAGCTTGCTTCCTCAAAATGTTTTTCTTATAATTCTTTGTACTGAGAAATCGGAAAAAGTAATCCACATTTCAGCTCATGAACCATGCATGCTTCTCCAGTCCCAGCCTAGTTCCCCTTTGCTTTTAGAGCAGAACGTGTTGAAACATTTTCTGTTTTATTCTTCAATGCTTTCCTCGCAGTTTCTAACATCAGACTGGCATTTTTGTCTGTTGCTGTGCCATGAACTGGCATTTTTGTATAACCCTATCCAGAAACTTTAACATTTCCTCCTGGAGTGGCAATAGGTGATCAACCAACATCTTGGGTGTGTACTTTATTTTCCCCTCTACCTGTTGTTTTCTGTTTATTGGCACTGAGTTTCACCTGCCATTCTGCTGCCCTGTTGCCTGCAAGATGCTTCTGTAGCTCTCTGTAGTTTGCTTTTCTTTAGCTTGCTTGGAGCAAGGGAAGGGTGTGCCACAGCAAAGCCTTCACAGGAAAAAATTGGTTTGACTGAAAGTCATTTAATTTAAAATCATAGGCTGAAAAGATTTTTATCCTTAAACATAGCTTCTTACTCATAGCTGCATACCATGGTCTCCCTGTACACAGCTCCTATGTGAGTTTTGGCTTTGCAGGGTGATGGAATCGAACACACAACATAACCTGCCTGTTTCTCCTGTTTTTCTGAAGGCTGAAACATTCCTTACCCAGATTCAACCTGTTTCCAGCAACTGCTGTTGGCTTTGGCTGTTCCTAAGTCCATAAACACATGCACGGTCTCTTAACATAGCACCAGCATCACTTGTGAGGCATCTGGATACCCACAACCGCTCCCACAGCCACGAGTGGCTGGAGCAGGGAAACTCCTGTCCTTCCCTTCCTGCATTCCTACGTTCCCGGTGCTGCAGTATACTTAAGGTAAGTCTTGAAATCCAATTTGTGCTCCTGGAGCAGCCCTCAACAACCAGCTTTCATAATACACATTTCTTCAGCTCCACGCTGAGATTAAAAAAAAAAAAAAAAGGCTGTCATCACAGGCGTCTGCTACTTTATATTAGGTTACACGCTAGCAGCAGAGTTAATTACCTCCAGGAACTCCAGTTCAGCAAAATGTTACATAAACACATATAAATATGTAAAATACTATATACCTGTGAATATATGTAAAATGTTATGTGTAAAAAAAGTTAAATGCACACATATAGAAATGAACAATCAGTCTCGAAAGAGCAGTTGGAAACAAAACAAAGAAGAATGCGTGTGTAAGTAGAAATTTCACCATAAAAGTTAATGGTGGCATTGCAATACTTTTTATGGTCTACATGGAGCCCTTTTGCATTTATTACTCCAGATTAGCACCTGAATGATGAAATGTAAACTGCTAATATCTCCAGCTGGTTTTACACCAGTGTTACCATTTGAAATCATAATTTAAAAAAAGGCACACACTTGCTGAGTGGACTGTAGTGCTGGGGGGGGGGGATTAATGATAAGAATTGGTTTCCATGTTATCTCTACCTTTCTTTTTTAAAGTCAACTTACCTAAAATAAGGTTTTATATGCATAAATCCGTAGTACATTTTGCATATCCTTCATAAAATGTTTATATGTTTTCAGAAAAATTGTATATGTCATTAAAAAAAAATAAATTATTCCCCGTCTGGATGGGTTTGACAAAGCATTTTATTCTCTTCCATTTTCACCTCAGGTTCAATGTCTCTTTCAATTTTAATAAAAAAAAATAACATATTAACATTATCCTTTCAAATATTACTTAATCTTTCGCATATAAAATATGTTTTCTTACAGAAGTTAGATTCTACCAAGGGGCACTAAAACACAGCACACAAAGTTTCTTGTCTTGAATTAATTCATGCTCAAGCTCTGGGTTTGCATAAATTATATATAGAAACCATACACCACCAAATCTTTGGAGTGTTAAGTATCTGTAATTTATATGGAGGTCAATGAATGTTGTAACATCCAAGAGAAGGATCAGGCCATCAGTTTGGAACACCACAATGGCTTACTGCACTTTTACTGCCATGCTTCATATTTCTGCTCTGGGTTTACATATGTGTTTGCATGGTATTACACTCCCAAAAACAGAAGGTGCAAAGGAAAGTGCATTGGTGAGGATCACAGGTGGAAAAGCAAAAATATTGATTGTTTTTCTCTCATTTACTTAAAAGGCAATACTTCTGGTATTATTCAGCAGTCTTTGGCTCACTTCCCCCTTATAATGGTGTCTGTTTCCCATTGTTAAAGATTCTTCATCCAGGCTAGTCTGTTATTTCTGGAATTTGTAGAAAGGTTAGTGAGTCTCTAGAGTTATGATTACTTCTTCTAGCTGACATTTATTGATCTCATTACCTTCATGCTCATATTTCAAAAAACTTTCTTTTTACATTTTGTTACTGTTTCAAAGATGACAGAAATGCTGCAGTGCTCACTGTATTAGAACTGTATGTAATTAAAATTTGTACTCTATGTTTCATCAGAAATTCACTGCCAAACCTCAGCATGTGTTGTTTACAAATTAGATTGTTATAATTAGAACACCAAATGACTGCAAAAATAGAGACTGAATTTATATTTGAAACAAACATTTATTTTATTTCTGCACAGAAAACTCTGACATTTTTGGCCATAAGCAAGTTTCTAGATACCATACTTTGGAGGAATCAGGTGATATCCATCCTCTGCAGGTGCCAGCGAGCCCATGAGACAGTTAAGGAGATACCACGGGGGAGGTAGATGTACAGTTCCTGTGCTAGCTTTTTCTAAGTAGTGAACTTCACCTTTTGATTTTACTGCATATTTCCTTTATTATTAATTAACACTGAAATTCATGTGATTACAACAGTATTAGCCCTTTTCTTTAAGGTACACAGCAATTTTGCCACTACTTGAGTGGATTTTACAGAATTCTTGAAATATTTAAACTACACTCAAAAACTTCTTAGTATATTTGTCTGTTTTAGAGAAAGTATGTAGGTGTCAGTCTTAAAAAGTACTACAGCTTCATAGATACCTAATAACATGAGGGACTCCTGAATTCCAGAGGATTCCAGCTGACAAATGCTACTGTCAGTTTGAAATTTCTCCTGCACCTTTCATATCTTTTTTTTAAAGCCATTTTAAAGGTTGCCTGCTGAAGTATTAATGTGGACAGATGATGAAATACTGACAACAGGATATATACAGAGCTAACAGGGTGATCTTGCCATAGTGCATAATAAATACATCCATGGAAACATGAGGATCTGAGATCCCTTAGGTAGTACAGTGGTTTAATGGGTGTGAACAGCTCAGACTCAGGTTCTGTACTGCTTTGCTGAAGACTGCTAAATCACTTCCCTGTCACTAAGCTCCCTAAAATAATAGAATAAATTGTCACTTTGCTGAAGTGGGGAAAAAGGAAAACAGCATGAGAAATAAATTGGTATAGGTGTTGAGATTTAAAGCATTTAAATATCTGTATTATTCCATTAATATATGGACACTAGACACATTTATATATCTATAAAAATAATCCATATGTAATATAGATATATATTTATATAAAAATATATATAAATCTATAACAACATATTTTATCACTAGCAGTTCTCCAGAACTTATATCTATTTATTTCTTCTCAAGTTATGCAAAAGAGTTGCTTTCTCCTTATATTTTTGTGTATCTGGAATGGTTTAGTGAACTACCATACTAAGTGGCCCTCTACATGGAGAATGTAGTTACTTGTCACTTGCTTCTTATGATCAGCATACATAGAGTTCCCAGATCACTGATCTTTATCCAACTTATGCGACATCTCACAATTCCTCCTTGACCCTCTTTTCCCAAGAAAAAGGGAATTATCTTTTACTTCGTTAAAAACAATGAGTTTTTCTCTTGACAAATGTGACTTAAGAGTCCTTTGTAAACTCTACATGATCTTATGCCAACTGATAGTCTTCATAGGCTGAAGATGCATCCAGATTAAAAAGTAACACATATGTGCCGACAGTCTCTGGGTGACTTATGGCAATGCTAGTGCCAGATAAAAAGGGTGATAGTAACTTGCCCAGCTGGAATTGTCTGTAGATATCACTGAGGTGTAGTGTGGATTTGCACACAGCAGGTGCAAGCATGTAAAAATGTTACTTGTGGAATGGAAGTGTAAGATAAAATACTTTTGCAGACAGTACTGGGAGTAAGGAGATGTGAATGGAAATAACCACGTGATGGAAGCTGCCTTCATCATTCCTTTGCAATGAGCGTCCTCTCCTGTTTCTAGGCTGCTTCATTACAGTTGTCCTTGGAGCCCTCCTTGAATTAAATGAGTATGAGTTGGAAAAGGGATTGACAGCTGTGGTCATGTTAGTTATTGAAACTAACTGTGGCTGAAGCATATGCTAGCAGCCTTGCTGGCTGTGGATATAATGGGTAACTATGCAGAGTTTAGGCAGTATTTTCTATCTCTTTACATTATTTTAAAATAATTTCAAGATATCTGTTCTTCAGTTAATATTCAATTCTGATCCCTAATAATAAAAATGCAGTAACTTTACTCACTGTCTAGATTCTAAGGCCACTAGCACATACAGTGCTAAACTCAGGAGATCAGTCTGATGACCATCAACAAGCAACAAAAAACATGAATCACCTGTACTGTGGATGTCTAGCATATAATTAAAGTTTTGATAGGATTTAGCAGAAAGAAAATCTAACAAAACTACAAGATTTGAAATGCAAACCATATTCTTCCTTTAGAAAGAGATTGATGTATTAAATATTTATGCAAACATAATAAATTGGCAAGTGTATGAAAACACTGCTACATCTTCATTTCTTCCATGTATCATCTTCCTGAAGAAAAGGATTTGCTACTAAAATAGAATTGGTGTTCTGCTATATAATTTTCATAACAGCAGCTACTTGTCATTATTCCTTCCATATCCATCCTAATATAGGTGAAGATTATAGCTAACAATAAGAAGAAACCAATGGATACTATTTCTGAATAGACAATGGAACATATATTTACATCATTGGTCACATACTCTGGAAATACTGAGCTCTTGTTAGTACAAGGTTAATGTCCTATTTGCACTACTGAGCTATGAATTAAAATGAATGGCATGTCCAGCAACCTTCTGAAAATAATAGATCTATTGCATATTTTTAACTGATCACGAAATTAGCAATTTTTCTGATATCCCAGTACCAGTAATACTTAAGTTTCTTCTTTATGACTGTAGTGACAGCATTGAGTAATTCTCACAAGAACTCCAAAGGAAATATTATATTGTTTTCTTAGTGATAGAGAAAGTAATACGAAGGGGCGCTGCTGAATGTCACATAAAAGGTGTATCTAAGTAAAGTTAGAGTAAGGATGAATCAGGAGTGAGAATGAGATTCTTGTTCAACTATACGACTTTCCTAAAACCAGTGGTGCACGAGCCTACAGGGAAAGTAGGGCATGATTTTCTGCTCTTCACCAATGTAGGCACACACACTTTGGTTTGACCATCATGCTGTATTTGCTGGCTGCACAATTAATAGCAAGCTGTAGACTATAAAGTGACTGGTCAGCACTTAAGACATTCCAAAAGGCTGCATCCAAGGTAAAATGGTGCCATTGATTCTGCATGGACTGGAGACTAGAATAACTTAACCATCAATGCTTTAAGTGTATAAACTTTGACAGAGTCAACTTTTGCGTAACAGAAAGCTGCTTACGTAAGCGATTCGCAAGACAAATGTAACTATTTAGATTAAAATAGTCAGCCTGGGATTAAAGATGCTTGGATAAGCAGTATTATGATTACTTCAAATGGAATAAAATACGGAAGGACTAAAATATCCTAAACTAATTAATGACATAAAGACAGATACAATGAAGATTTTTCTATTACTTATTTCAGGAAAAAATATAATTGCTGTATTTTAAGATTCAGGGTTAAAAAGAATGGGGGTTTGAAGTTGCCATTTCACTGAAAACAAAACAAAGCTTTATGCAGACCAGCTTACCTTGTATTTTTTACATTCACCAAGATGAAATTTCATAAAATGTTCCCCAGAATATATGGTTCACTAAGAAAAACAAATTAAACATTCAGACTAAAATTTATTCATGAGATCCACAGAAGTGTTGACTATTCCTAATATATGGTTCTCACTTTCAAATAATTATGAGTCTTTTGGGATATTAGATTATTTATTTAAGTAAAATAGCAGGACAACTAATGTAACTATACATTTAAGGCTCTTACCATACATCAATATACCTAATAGCTGAAAGTTTCTGAGGAAACTCTGATTCTGCCAACCTCAAAAAGTGTCACTGGTTTTAGCAGGGCAGGAGTTCACTCTTCATGTGAACCCAGAGGAATTAGCTGTAGCTATGGACCCCTAGAATGGAGAGGAGTGAGAGGTTGGATGTATGGGTTAGGGAAAGAGTGGAGGGAAAGTTCAAGCCATTATAATCCAAAGATATGCACATATATTTCCAGGACTTAATTGACAGCCTTAAAATCTCCTTTATGTCCGAATATACTGTAAAGCTACTAAGACCTTTCTGTTATACGTCAGGAGCCTCATTGTGTGCTTTTATACCTGAGTTGTCTTGCCAAGATGTTGATTTCCCCCACTTCCTTCCCTCCGTCTCTACTGTGGGGAAGACCTGTAAAAATCACATCAGTATGTAGAGTATGTTTTTACTGTAGGGTTAATTTGGATTCTTCTACATTGGAAAATGTGCTAAATTAACTTAAGTGAGAATAATCAGATTGTGAAACAGTACTCAAGCTGTGTGTCTACACACCTTCTGTCCTTGTTTGCTTGTGAAAGTAAAATTTCTAGAGGTGTAGTGCCAGAAGATGCTTTGCACTCTTTGAATTTTCTCATATCTTGATGGGGAAGGATGTCTTTGTTCTTTCTCGGCACAGCAAACGGATTGTGGAAAACATTTTAGAACTCGGGCCCTTACGCAGATGTAGCCTGTATCCACAGTGAGGAATGCTTAGGTTAGCAGCTGGCAAGTCATGCTAACTGTAGTTTTTACCTATATAGCAGAGAACATCAGTAAAATGGACTTCGTGTGCAGGTGGAACTCAGACCAGGAGCAACACTTAAGTTACAATTTAAATAAAATTCACAAAGCAGACAAGGTTTTATAGGTATGTCTATACAGTACTGTCTAATGCCACAAAGAAACATATGAATTAGCTCAACCATTAAAATTAATATGACTGCATTAATATAGTTCTAATATTCAGAGAATATTTATATCAGAACTAGCATCCTTAGATCTAGGCTAGGTACTTAATTTAGACACTGCATTGTGCAATAAAGACAATCACTACAAAGAATAATTAGAAAATGCTTACAGACTTTTTTAGGGGGGACAGTAAATGCTACGAAATCTTTATTAATGGCAAAATGTTTGTAAGCTGAGTGGATAGATGAACTGGAGAACCTTTCATTACTCTGATCATCATCTCTTAGTGACAGCTGGCCTGCTTCTCTACTTTCTTACATCTTGAAAAGTCACTAACACTTCTGCAAAGAAAGCATAATTTTCTGAAAGGTAGTATTTTACATTCACTGTGCTCAGCTGAAAATTACTTTATGAGATCTAAGGTAGTGAAGGATTGGACCCAGATGAAAGTACTAATGGTTAAGGCTCATATTTCTACATGACCTGTGATGAAAGACAAGAAGGTGCTGCATCTCCAGAGACTTTGGGGAATATTCAGGGAGTGATATAATTAATAACTAACCGTTCCATTTGACAACTCTTCATCTCATTTTCTCAGGCTTGCGTCCTACAGATTATTTATAAATTAGATTGGTGGTCATAGTAACTATTCCCCTGAGTTTGCAAAGTGAAGGGAGCCCAAAATGACTTCTACTTTTCACAGCAGGGTCAATTGAGCACATCATCCTCCTCAGCAGGATAAAATGAATACTGTGCAATCTACTCTGGGGAAAATAATTTCTCTTTCATATAGTACTAGTAAATGAACTGGGGAAGACTCTTTAAGGAGGAAAGTACTGTCCCTTAAATCTACAGCAAAGCACTTGCACCATTTCAGCTTGTGCTGAACCTCCTCTGCAGGTGACCTGGCCAGTCTGACAACACCATAATGCATCCCCAGCCTATGCACGTGGCCTGGGTCTTTCACACCCTCTCCCTCACCTTGGAGCAGAGCATCAGCAGCCTCATGGAGCAAAGGACTTTTCATGTCTCTTCACAATAGAAAAGGAACAGAGACCTCTATGCAAGTTGTTGAGATGAGATGTAAATTCTCATTCTGTTTCTATTCTGAGAAACACCAGCTGCATCACAGAGAAGCAAAGTTTTTGGAAGTTCATTTCATTGCCAAAGAGAAAAGGTGCTTGTCTTTACTTCCAGATACATATTCAGCGTGGAGTCGGAAAGTTAAGATGCAGACAAAAATTCAAAGTGAAGACAATACTTTTATCTTTAACAGGCTTGCAGAGGAATTATTTTAGGAAGAACTTGCAGTTAACAAAATATATATGCCAACAACAATAATTTTCAAGTCACTCACATAGCTGTGACTTCCGTGACTTGTAGGAGGAAATCATAAAAGCTCCCTTTCACCACCCAATTAACAGTGGACTATTTTTTTATCAGTACAGTATCACAATTTCTCAAACTCCACTTTACAATGCAATTTCTTCCTTCAGAAAAGTCCTCCAGAGGTCTTTTGCAGGCATTGTATTGCTACCAAGCTTTAAAGCCTGATCTGTACTGATTCATAGGACTGTTTAATCTATGATCCACAACACCCTTTGGCAAAGAGTCCCACAGCTCAACCACGCATAATGCAAAGACCCAAGTTCTTTCATTTATTTCATATCTCAGTTTTACCAACTTAATTTGACCCCCCACCTAAAAGTTTTTTACACTGTAATACAACATATGATGGTTAACATAGGGATGTTCTTAACACATTACTTTCACCTTTGGTTATTCCACATTCAGAATTATTATGTTTTCTTTATAACACAGTATATTTATTAATAAAATACATAATAATATATTTGACAATTTGTATATATGTACATATACACATGTAGTAAAACTTAATATGGTATGTGAAACAATATACAATGCTGAATACTAGGACTGTACAACACTATTTTACACAAACAGTCAAAAAATAACATTTGAGTTGTCATCTCTTTATCAGTTTGGTGGACTGTGTGAGATTTTTCTTTTATTTACATTAGGTTCATAGAAAAAAGCTCTTGAGAGTCTAAAATTAGAATGATTGTGGCTTATCAGTTTCATTCATTAAATAACTGAAAGCATATGCTTTTAGAATATTAAGTGAAAAAACTGAAACAATTGTTATCTGCAGTTTAAACCAACCTACCTCGAAGAAATGAATGATCTGCAGGTGACTACTAATGCTGTGTGATTTATGAATTTATTTTATCGACTTAGCAAGCAGCAGAGCAGAGACGATACTTGTGACCTGATGAGAAGAAACTGAGTCTGCACAAGCGGGTCCGAGGTACCTCGCACCTCTGTCTTGCAGAAGGGGAGAGGAACAACCTGTTCCAGCTATTTAGTGGTGGAAGATTTTCATACCTGCGACTGTGTGTAAATCACTTAGGTGGTAAATGACGCCACGCACCTAAATTCACACGCTTTCAGGGGGGACGATGGAGACAAGCCCAGGCACAAGCCGGGGGTGTCCGGGTCCAGCCCGCGCTCCCAGCCGTGCTTCCCGGCACCGCGCCGGGATGCCGAGCGTCCGTGGCGTCCACGTCCCGTGCCCGGGACAGCGGAGGGGAAGGGGGCTGAGGGGATGCCGGGGACAGGTGGAAGCGCAGCCAGGGCAGGCGGGGAAGGGACGTTACCTGCCGACATCGAGGACGGCAAAGTTGGGCGAAGAGAAGGAGGGCGGTCAGCGCACCCCGCTGCCCGCCCCGCTCCTCCCGGCGCTGCCGGCATCGCTGCCCTCCCCGCGGCGGCGAGGGGCAATGTCCTCCCTCCCTCCCTCCTGCCGCCGCCCCCGCTCCGGCCCTACCCCTCCTACCCCTCCTCCGCCCCCTCGCACCGCCTCCGCCCCCCGCCAGCGGAGGTGAGGGAGGCGCAGCGCCGACTGCGGCGGCCCTACGGAGGAGAGGGGTGCCGGGGACCGTGCGCGGCGGCATCCACCACCCAGCCCGGCGCTGGGGACAGCCATGGGGAGCAGCCGCCGCTCCAGCTGCCGCGGAGAAACTCCCCTCCGGATGTCGGCTGCGGGTGGCCTGGTCTGAGCAGGAGGAGGAGGAGGAGGAGGAGGAGGAGGAAGGGCCGTAGCAGCGGCGGACTGTGCAAGTTGCGCTCTGCCCTTCTTCTCCCCGGCCCGTCTCCCACCCGCGGAGCAGCATGCGGACTGGCCTCCGCGCTCCCTCAGATGTGCTCTGGCTGCCGCCGCCTTCAGTGCATCCTGCTGCTGGCAGCGCTCACCCGGGCGCTGGATGAGACGGGAGCAGGCAGATCGCTGCTGCGGTTCCGCCCGCTCCTTCATGCGGGCTTCTGCTCCGGCGGAGCCAGCACCGCGGCCGCGGAGGAGCCGGGCTGCCGTCCGCCGCCGCGCCCGCCCGCCCGGGGGGCCCGCATGGCGTGCTACCTGGTCATCAGCTCCCGGCACCTCAGCAACGGGCACTACCGCGGCATCAAAGGCGTCTTCAGGGGACCGCTCTGCAAGAAGGGCGCTCGCTCGCCGGTAACTGCCACCTCCTCGCCCCCTCCCTCACTTGCCCCCCGCACGGTAGGAGCGGGGCGGGCGGATGCCCACGCTGGGGGCGGCCGGCGCGGCGCGGCTGCGGGGGGCGGGGGGCGTGGGCGCCGGCTCGGTGCCGCTCTGCGGGGCACCGCCGTGGGCGNCTGGGGGCGGTGCTGGCGCTCGGCGGTGGGACGGGGGGGCTGCGGCTTAGCTGGGGTTGTCTCTGGACAGCGTCTCGGGCTCCTGCCCAGGGAGAGGTTAATTTCTGACGCTTTGGTGAGAAGTTGGAGGCTGGTAGAGAGGAAGGAGCCGTGTCGGCTCCAGGTGTCGCGGTTTAGTACCTTGTCCAAGGTTTTGACGCGGCGGAGGAGGGAAGCGATCGTCCTTGTGGTTTCGTCTGCCAAAAGATGCACTTGCGAGTTTGTCTGCCGCGCGTTGTGAGCTACCTGTCGAGACCGACAGCTAGGTAGAACACGCGTGAAGTTTGGAGCGGTCCTGCGGGGACTGCAGAGCCGTCGAGCTACCCTAGACGGTGTCCGTGGGTCGCTAAGGGCGTTCCGTAGGGGCGGCGGGAGCCCTGTGCTGCGGGGCAGCGGGGCCGGGGGAGCCCCCGCAGGTGCCCCGGCAGTGACCGTGCCCCGCTGCCTCTCCTGCGCCTCTCCGCGGTGGCTGTGCTATCGTCACCGCCTCCGCAGTCGCGACCGAACTTTCCCTGTCCCTGCGCCGGGTGTCAGCGTATGTGTGACACACGGAGGGGTACGGACCTGCCACCCGCAGAGCCGGCCTTGCACGACACCAGGGACACCTTGAGCCCACTGCTGGGGTTTCCTGGGCTTCGGCAATGCCAGGTTGTGCCCCCTAACACACCTACATCCTAAATACCTTCCAGGAACTAAAGTCTGCTTTCCCCTTCTTGACTTTCAATGACGAAAAATGACAAATACTTCACTATGCTTCCAAAATCCCTTCTGGATTGTGCACCAGCGCTCTGATAGAGCACCTGCAGGTTCTTCCCTTGTACTGCTGTGTCTGTCGTGGGCAATATAACACAACAGCACCGCAGGTATCATTGATCAGTCATTGGCTGAGCTGCGTTTGTGTTCTTTGACCCATGAAACTGATCCACTTTCCACTCTCGTGTGTGGAACCCCCTGAAATGCAGGCAACATTTACTGAGGTCTGTGTTCAAAACTAGGTCAAAAGGAAAAGATCTCAAAGATTTAAAATGGGGAGAAGCTTGGTTGTAAATACTTCTGATTTAGTAGAGCTTTAACAACTGATGTTCAAGTCGAGTAATATCAGAAGCATGGGAAGATACTACCCTCCAAATGCTATGTTCCAAATCCTTCAATTTCCAATTCTTTGCCTTTTTAATTGCCTAGTGAGTATGCACACCACTCCTCTACATCTAAATACTTCATGAAATAAATTTCTCTGACTCGACTAACAAAATCATCTCTTCAAACACAGTTCCACTAACAAATAGTAAGTTTAAACATAATTCTGCTACCAGGTGGGAGTAATATTTTGTTTGTATGTAAGTAACAGAGAATAAGACCAATGAAAATTGGTGTTCCTTGTTCTTTAAAGGTG
Source organism: Rhabdornis inornatus (assembly GCA_013397075.1). Classification (NCBI taxonomy): domain Eukaryota; kingdom Metazoa; phylum Chordata; class Aves; order Passeriformes; family Rhabdornithidae; genus Rhabdornis; species Rhabdornis inornatus. The sequence continues at coordinate 2,584,418 of VWZS01006228.1, read as the reverse complement.
CATTTTTTTAAAGGCTTAAAATTAAAGCATCTTAGTCTTAAGCGAACCATCTAGGGTTTAGTGAAAAGGGAAAAAGCTGTGAAGTTGAAAATTAATCTCAAGTCTCTTTTACTGTATAGTGAGCTTTCATGTGAGCTTTCCAGAGTTTGAAAAAAGTAGTAAGGGCACTTTGTATTGTTTTTTTCACTAAGACACAACATCTTGTTTCCTAAATTGGTATTACCAGGAGTTGGTATGTTTTGTATGTTTTGGGGCCATGTCTACTGAAAGGACTGACTTTTAGCAATCCTTAGCTTTCGTTCTGAATTCTTGAAGGAAAACTTTTATTTCTCTATATATATTTCTTTAAAAAAAAATTCTTTCTTTTCTTTTGCCTTCTTTTTAGTGGCAACTCTTTGAAGCTAGTCAGGCTTTTGAGGTCATAGGCTAAGCCCTTTGTAGAGTGTTGGACAGCTGATAGGAGTAAAGTTGCATGATAAAGTTTTATTGATGTTGGGTAATTGTAGTTCTGTAACTTTTCCATGTGCTTGATACTTTGAATTTCTATTGGTTTATATATGCTATTTTCATATTTTGATATGGAAGTTCAGATTTTAGGAGATAAACAGAGGATGCTCAGTTGGCACAGAGGGTAACAGTTTGCTATGAAATACTGAAAGCAGTGAGTAATTTGCATGTACCTACAAGTTTATAACTTTACAGACCATATCCGTGTTGCTTATCAGTGTGCGTAAAGTTGGGAACAGTGAACAGCAAATAACACCACCTGGATACATTTTACATTATGGATGCAGGAGTCATGCATATTGAGATTTAGTATTGACTGAGAGAGTAACCTTGTTTTAAACATGAAAAATGCCACACACAATGCAAACAAACTTTCCAGCTATTGAGTTAAACTTGGGACCTCTTCTTATGCTTAAGAAGGAAATCTTAAGCAAGTGGCATTTATTTGTATTCCCTGTGCTGTGCTTTTATTTAATCCCTCTTGATTATAACTTTGAAAGATACAAGTTATGTCTTGCAGTCATTTTTAAAACTGTTGAATTGGAAGCAGCCTTGAAGATTTGATTTCACCGTTTGTACCATTAAACAATCTTCTGTTTGTACACTATGAGTGATCTTATGCATGAGTCTACATAGCCTTTAATGGGTAATATGTACCTTTCTATATTTAAAGTGTTCTGTATTAACAGACCATGAAATGTCAGTAGACTTAAGGCTATGCTTTAAGAAATAAGAACAGTGGTGAATATTTTAAACACCTTTATCAAATTTCATGGGTTTATGAACAAGGATTTTTTCAGTCTGGGTGTTTATGTAGTATTTATTTAGCACACTTTGTTATTACTGTGGCAGAAACAATTCTGGTCCTTCTTCGTAGTATGCATTGAGACCTTTAGCTGTAGCAGTTCTAATGAGAACAAGATATGTAGAACTATAAGGATAACATGCTTTGGGTGTGTAATGAATTTGTCATGATTTGTCATAAAATCCTTTAAGAAGTTTACCTTTCCTTTGCCCACTTTTACATATTGGAGAAGGGACTAGCTATGAATATCACAAAGTTAGTGGTAATGAATTCAGAAAGAGTGGAATTAGCAGCAGTCACCGGTGAATCCTTTATCAGTGGAGTCTGATGAGTTACATGGGGAAGGAAATGCCGAGTTTGAGCATGATGCCAACATTACTAAGGATAATGGACAGTAAGCCAATGAAGGAAGCTGCTTATTTTAGAGACCTGGTTCTGTGCTTTGAGCTTTTATATTTTATCTGAAAAATTATGTTCAGGAACATATTATGAGCAAATTTTCTGTCTGAAAATTGCTATTTAAGGAAATGCATTATGATACAGAGATATTAATTATACTTCAGAGTGTTGATATTGTCTACAGGATTTTTGAGTCCTGAATAGATTACATTGATCAGTGTACTGGTTTTAAGTCATGATAGATAATGCTGTCATAGTCACCTGCAGCTCAACCTGCTCAGGGGTTTACTGCCATGCTTCACAAATCTGGGAAAGCTGACACTGAAAAGGACTTGCCTGCAAAACTTTTAAAGAAACTTCCAGGATACAGCAGAAAATGGTACTGGGAATTCAGCAGATGGCCCCCTTGCTTCTGAATCATTTCTAAGCCAAGGATGTTATTAAGGTGCACTGTTCTTCCTGTGGCTTTTTAAGATAAGATATAAACAAAGTCTCGTTTACTACTCAGTATTTAAAGATCCCTTTGTATTTTGAAGGAAGTAGAAGGCTTAGAAGACCCAGTGCCTTAGCCAATTTCTGACTTGGCTAATTATTTTTCTTCCGTTGTTCCCTGCAACTTCAGCTGAATACAGTATTTTTCATGTACTTCTCTAAGCTGTTCTCAAATAAAGCTGTCAAGCAGCTGCTCCGTTGCACTTGGTGCTTGCCTGAGTTCTTTGAGTTGTTGGGGATGGGAAAGGCTTTTCTGTTACACAGACTTGCCTTTAAAAAAGCACAGCTCTCACCCCATGTCCAGAGCCTCCAGTAATTCTAATTAAGTACATTGCAGGTACTTGAAAATAATGATGGTTTTGTTGATACTGAGCCATATGCAAGCTGTTTTAGCACTAAAGCAAATATAACCAGGACTGAGTAGCACCTTAGCACTCTCTGCAGCAGATAACAACTCTAGGCACTTGGAAACTTGAAAACTTAAGTGAACCTGAGGACTGAATGACTGTAAATAGAGGACAGGAGGGTCATGGCATGGGCAGCTGTCTCTGTCTGCCTGAGATCAGTGCTAGAAACACTGGCATAACCAAATCTGCCACAAAGTGACAGTGTTGTGTTTGCCACCAGCCTGTGCTAGCACAGTTGTCAGAAAGCAATTTAAAGGCTAGACATAGTGGATATGTACATGTGAAATATGGTTTAGGTGACAGCAAGTTAAAGGAGGAGCCACCATATACCTGGATGATTACTGGAAGACCAAATAACTTGTGAGTTTCTGAATGTCAGCAAGTCATCCTCTAGCACTGCAACTGCACTCTCAACAGCACTGAAAGCAGAGAGGAAGGGTATGCTGGGGCATTACAAGGAAAATGCATGAAAGTAAAATTTAAGTCAGGAAATAGAGTCTAAAGGGTATACTAAATAATAAATAATATACCGATAATAAATCAGTGACAAAAGGAAAGGGGGAGAAAACCCCAACTGCACTAACAAAATTTTGTGGAAAGAAAAAAGGGAGAAATCGTACAGAAGCTGGAAAATTGTACTTTGACTATTCTGTGCCAGAAGTCTCTGGCAGCTGCCTCCAGCAGAAGTGGCTGCCAGCCAGGGGGAATTTTGTGCACTCTTCTGAAAGCTTGGAGCTGGCTTACAGAGGTATCTGCCTTACACAAACCAAGGGCAGGCACTCCTGTTTAACTGTTTCTGATCTCATTGATTCCTGGCAATTTGTGTCTCAGAGTGGGCAGAGTGTGTTTCCTACCAGCCATCCTGCCTCCGCTGGAGAATATGAGCATTCCTGCAGCCCACACTCCACCTTACAGTGACCTTATTTCCCGATTTCATGGTTCCTATTACAATGCTCTTTGTGCAATTCTACAACATGTGAGAGACAGAAAGAACTTTCAGAAAATGGGAATGTGCTTTTTTCCACTTGTAGTCTTGCTGCTCATGCCTTGTATTAAACCTGTTTTTGTGGAATGTATCACTTCCGAGCATATTTTGATTCTAATTCAGTGAGTGGGTAGCACTTTGTATATAGCATTGCAATTAAATTTAATCATCTTCATCCAATTTCTGCTGGGCCATTTCCTTCACCCACAATTAGCAGTAATGTTAAACAGGTGCTTTATGTCTGACAGCACCTTTCCAGCAGTCTAATATTTTTATTGGTCCCTCAATTGAGTTTGTAAACTCAGATCAATTTCTCTGTTATTTTGCGCTTGGCAATGCTTGTTTGTCCATTAGTTCCAGAATTATTGCCATTGCATCCATTTACATTCTCACTTTCAGTTCATATGCATTTTACTCACACACAGCATTTAGTGGGTTTTCTTATTATATTTTTTTTTTAAATTCTGCACTGTGTACAGATTTGAAAATGAATGTAAGGACCTAGTGATTATGAAACAGGTGCTCCCTGGGATGGTGGTTTGAGCTGTTACCCAGGCTCTAAGCATTAAAGGCTGTTCCTCTGCCTGTTCAGCCCTGTTTTCTGGACTCTTGCCCACATGTGCTGTCCATGGTAAGCTGTTGCCTGGCTTTGCTGGGGAGGATGTTCGAGTTCCTTCCTCTGTCTAAATGAACATTTTGTTTTGACCACTTTACAACTAAATAAACAGAGTAACTTCATTTATGTGAATGGTTGCATGTGAGATTAGACTCCTTGAAAAGAAAACTGTGGTCAAAACAATCTAATCATCTGAATCTACTTATTCCCTACCAAAGCTTTGCAAAAGTCCCCTGTAAAAGGTACCTAAATGGAGAAGGAACAGAAAGCTTTTAAAGGCTGGCCAGAATGTAGGCATTTTTCCCTACTTGGGTTTTTCTAGTGGACTGTATAGCCTTTGGCTGCAAGGCTAGGGGATTTTTAGTTTGGGCATTGGGGGTTTTTTGTGTTTGTTTTTGTGTGTGTGTGTTTTTCTTTGCTTAGTTTAGTTTTGGGGTGTTTTTTTTGGTTTTTTGTGGGGAGAGGTTTTTGGGGGGGTTTTCGTTTGGTTTGGTTTTTTGTTGTTTGTTTTGGTTTGTTTTTTTGTTTGTTTGTTTCTTGGTTTTGTGTTTTTCTTTGGTTTTTGTTTTGTTTTGTTTTTTCTTTTTGCATTTAACATGAAGAACCTTTGATAAGTCTTTTTATTATGTCACAGCTGATCACTTTAGGAGACTCAGTCATTACCTGCAAATGTAATTTTACTCATCTGTCCTGGGGAAAATGTTGAATTCTCTGTGGAAAAAAATAAACATTGAAAATGTTTTTATCTACCTGCTGAAATACTTTTATTTTAAAATGTGACTGTGGTACACTGTGAGAGGTTTAGTTTTACTGCTTTTTCGTCTATCCATGAAAAACAGTGTATCACATTTGTTAAAAAACAGAGCATAAACTGTAGACCCTCTTTAGAGCTCAAGAGTTAGGATCTTGCTATCTAAGTTTTGTACACCTACCATGGTAAAAAAATGATTAGGAATAATTTACATAAAAGGTCAAATTAAATTTATTGCAATATCAAGTTAAAGAGAACTTCAGATGCATGCATGCATGCACTTGGGGGAGCCAGAATTCCCAACATAACATGCATTACCATTAAAATCCAGTTTGACTCTCGCAAGAATCAAGCAGTCTTCACTGGAGAATAAGCCATTTTGCAAACATTATGTGCATGCAGCAGTCAATACATGTAAATATTTCTGAATAGCAACAAGATCCTTTAAAAGAACTTTTTCACATTCACATTGACAGTTGTAAGCACTGTTTTCTGAAAATTCAATCTGCTCTGCTCTTAGCCTTTGAACCTTCCAAACTCTGAAAGAACAGTATTAAAATGATTTGTTTATGTTGATAATCTGCATAGGTGATATGGCTACTGCAATATTAGAGCCAGATATACAGAGTTCAGTCCTGTATTTCTGTATTTTGTTTGTGCACATAGCACTGCTTGTCTTCTACAATCAACTGCAGTGTTCAAGTATCCAGATTAGTCATGGGGTAGGTACACATACCTGAAAGTGCTCTTCACTGTGCACAACATATTGTTCTGTACCCAGTCATAAGGCACTTGAAGGACAGCTTTTTATTTTTTCTTTCTTTTTTTTTTTTCTTAATACTAGACTAAATTTATGTGCATACTAGATAAGATGTAAACATCATCAAAATTTTGTCCCAGTTTCATAGTTATGCATAATGATAATTGGCAAGCTGGTTCAAGTAAAAAAATAGAACGATTGCTGGGAGAATGCATGCTGCTCTGAAACAATTCATGCATTAATCAACTCTAGTTGATATCAATTTTTCAATTGATGTTTTCTGTGGAACACATTCTAAAACAGATTTAGTGCTTTTGTGTCAACAGAAATATTCTATCAATATTCTGCTCAGACTGAACTGGAGAGCTGTATTTGGTGTCTTTGAGAACATTCTCAGTTGTAATCAGTTATAAATCTGCAGCCCTCATTTCCAGCTTAGACAGCAACATGTGAGGAAGGCTCGTGAAACTAGATTAGAAAGTATAAGAAGAAAGTTCCCTACCACCCTTTGATAGCAAAATATTTGCTAGATTATATTTTGGGGTTAAAATTATAAATGAAATCTGTATGAATGCTATGATCAGAGGGTCTGCTAGAAATGCAAATTCTTATTAAGGTGTTCTGAGTATTTTTTTTTCAAAGAAAAGTTTTCATGTTCAGATATTTATAGCTCTACTTTTATTAGCTTTTGTGGGTTCAAGAAGTAACCAGTATAAATTATTCATCTGAACCAGTCTTCATTTTTCTGTGCTAATCATTAGATTTCAGTTCAAGTATAACTTCTGTGAGGTGTGTAAACTCTGACCATGGATTTTAGTGGGAGATCTAAGAAGAAACAGAATGTGTATATTTATCCCACCCTTTGTTAGACACTGAAAAACTGAGTTATGATCTTGATGTATTGAGCCTGCTCTTGAGCCCTTGTCTTCAATTGCAAGAAGCTTCTGGTGATGCATTACAGTCGACAGAGAATGACTCTGCAGGATCCTCACATCGGTTCCTTGGTGAATATTGTGGTCCAAATGCTGGCTAAGGCAAGTGGTCAGTGGACTGGATGATGACAAAGATTTCTCAGCATGGGAAAGGCACTGCTTACTTCCAGATGCTGCACTGATGGTTCCTCTGTGCTGGGAGGCATTACGATGTAGGAACACAGTATCCAGGATTCCTACAGCCCATGTGGCCACAGGTCTGTGCCAAACAGCAGCTGAGAGCCATAGAGCCATCTCCACACGGGGAGTGGCTGCCTGGTCTGATGGGCACAGATCAGAAACTCTCACATAACTATGGAGGACTAGTTCAGGAAATGAAACTAAAAAAACATCAGGAAATGAAACTAAAAAAACAATCGTGCAGGTCCCCGTAGAAAACAGACTCACAAGGTGATGTGCATGCAAGTAGTTTGTGTACCAAATAGTAAATAAACATCCCATAAATGTCACTGAATACATATGCAGCTTCTCTAAGCTGTCTGAATGCTTAACTGCTGTCTTAAAAGCTGTACTACTGCTCTTCCTGTGTAGAAGTCCAAGGCTGCTTTATTGTATACATCTACAGGATGGACACTAGCATTTTTCCCCTTTTTAAAAAATGTTTCAATATACACTTACTTCACTTTAAAGAGAGGTTAGCAAAACCCATATGAAAAAATAGTTTAGTCAGGCAAATGAAGAAAAATTAGGTTGGTACTACATACAAAGATGTCAATTTTCATTTGAATGATAAATATATCCTTGGCTATGAAATATGGAAAAGAGGCAATATACAGAACAATGTTGGAGACACTGCTTATTCTCAAATAAGCATCACTTTTTAAGAGATCTTTTTCTGGGAGTGTGTGATAACTTTGTGATGACTAATAATGGAAAAATCACAGATTTGTGCTCTTTGACACAGATGTATTCATATCCTATAAACCAAAAATTACACTGAAATAAGTATTGAATATGTAAACTTGCTGATTTTATGCTTTGCCTATCTTCTGCTGAAGACCTATTTATAACCAGTGTATGCTATAACATGTACAACAAGAAATTCTTATTGTGTATATATACAGCACAATAGATACATTTTATTGCTTAGCATTATAATAAGCATCTTTTATAAGTTAAAAAAATACAGATCCAATACTGTGCTTATTTATCTCAAAAGTAAACCCTTCCCAAAAAATAAACAAAAAATGGCCTTCAAATTTATTCCCTAGAGGACATGTCTTATTTGAAAATGATAACACTTGGTGGAGAAAGATACGCCTTTCATTTTGGCTAGGTTAATAAATCTCTGCACTGGGATTTTTATTATAGAAAGAAGATATGATGACTTGAAATAGAGGGTTGTATCCATATGCCATGTTATTACTTTTAATAGGGAAAGGATAAATAAATTCATTGTTTGTGGTTTTTTTTCTTTTTTTTCTTTTTTTTTCTTTCTTTCTTTCTTAAACAGATATCTGCTGTTTATATTATTTCTTCACCTTAAAGAATCACTGATGTTGTATGTGATTGAATTTGATGTCTGTGGGTTGTGGAGTCAGCCTTTAAATATTTATGTTGATTTGCATACATGACAGCTTTCATCAGTAAAGATCATTATAAACAGCAAATTGGAAGAAGTTAGAAAATTCCTTTCCTTGAAAGGGATTTAAACAAGTTTACAGAATGACTTAACAGAGCTTGCATAATCTTCATAGTCAATAAAAACCAAAGGCAGAGAAAAGTGCTTAAAATCTACAGCAAAAATGTTTTGTTTCCACTGTGTATTCTCAAAGACTTGCTCATTAAGCTATAGCAAATGAGGCTTACTGAATATGTACGCTTAGAAATATTCCACTAGAAAAACAGTTTCCAAGGCCTTTCTTTTTAAATCTGTATTTCATCTGTAAACTTCACTAATGAGGACATTGAACACCTTTTCCCTCTACCGAAATACAGTTCCTTATCCCAAACATTTCCCAAAATATGTCTTGTAGTAGTATTTTTTCCTGATGTTCTGAGTAGCACTGTCTGAAGAACAAAATTATGATTAAAGACGTGTTTGAAATATGTAATTTAAAAAACAGTTTTAACTGCTGTGATTTATTATTGTACCAGGCAACACAATAACCTTTGATAATAATATAAAAAAATAAATCCCAAACTCAGCAACACCCCAAGACACTCCAAACCATGCCCCCAAACATAGCAAAATATATATATTATAGCAAAATTAAAATATATATATTGTAGGAAAATAATCAGCATGTGAGATCACCGTGAATTGATGAATCACTGACAACCTTTCTTCCTATGTCTCAGGTAAAGATCAGATCTTGACCTTCTGCTTGCTTGGGAGCCATTATAGAAACCCTAATGAGCTTCCTGATGGTCTTTTAAGAGTAATAACTGATTAAGTAATTGTAGCACCTTATGCTGAAGTGTTTTAAATACTTAAAGACTTCTGAGCCTCCTTCTACAGAAAAAGGCATGTCTGCTCAAGTTATATGATAAAAAAAGAAAATGTTCCTTTTCATCACTGTTCGGGTACTTCTCTATGTTTATTCTTCTAACCTCTGGCTAATAAGGATGGTGACTGCAGGCATCAGGTGTTAGACAGCCCTAAAAAGATTCTTGCTTCTGATTATAGCATACTGTAGGATAAATTATAGGGTTCAAATCTCTCACAGAGTTAAAAGGGATATGTGGTATCTGAAGAAATGTGAAGGTGTCAGTTTTCTACTTGATGGTACTAATATATTTTGATAAGATCTGCATATTAAGAATGGGCCCTCAAATACAGTGATTTAGTACTGCAATTGTACACTACTTCGCAGTGAGAACAAACAATAAAAATGTGAATCCTTGCCTCTGCTCTGAAGAACAGTGAACAGAGACTTGTAGGCATTAGAGCTGGCAGGCGTGGAGAGGACTTTGTTTTCAGAAGTGACTAGCAAGAGGAATGGAAGAGGGATAGTGAATGTGAACAGGGAGGTTAATTGCAAAGTAAATGAGTTTGCTACAGAAAGCACTGAGGTTCAGATCCTCAAAGACAGTGTGTGTGTATTAGTAAACAGCACCACGGACTGTGCCAGGCATTGGAGCTTAATCAGCTAAACAATGAAATTGTGAGCGTTGATTACAGTATGTTTGTGCTGTTGAACAAGTAGCACTGCCCCAAACATCTCTTGGAGAGAGTTTGGAAACTAGGATAGGGCAGAAACATTAACATCAATGCAGTTTCAATTCCAAGAGAATTTAACAGCATTGATGAACTGCTCAGTGACAGGTAAAAGCCTCCTTTTTTTAACTGGCTTTGAAATCCTACCTGTGTGTGGAGCTGCAAATCACCTGCAGGGCAAACTGCTCAGGCACTGTTGTTCCCAAAACTGTAACTGCATTGAGAGAATGGTGGGTGTCACAAGTCAAAATTGTGTTGGGAAGCACTATGGAAAAACCAGAATTGATGGCACCACTAGTGCTTGAGCCTATGTCTGGATTCTGTTCAGTTACTAGAATAAGTTCAGCCTGGGCTCCAGCTCCATCAAGCTCTGCAGAAATTAGTACAGTATCTTGGGATGTTGTGACTTCTGAAGACTGAAGGGTAGTGGCTGCATCTCCTGACAGCAGTCTCTTGGTTGGATCAGGTGAAGTGGCTGGATTTCCTCACAAATCCCATTACAAATCAGTCTTGTCCTCATGACAGGAGAATTCCAAGTAAATGTGATATGCATATGTTGACTGGAGGAGAGAAAGTTCAGCTTCACCGTTCAGTCAGCAAACTTCAAAGATAAAGAGCGGATGAGAGATTATTGGTGAATCATAATGAACTTCTTGGAGTACTTTCTGTAGTTTCTTCAAGCATTCTTAAAATTCAAAGGAGCAGATATGCAAGTGACTGTTCAGGGTAGAATTTTAGCGTGTGTAAATCAATCTGTTAAATTGATTGCATTTTCTAAGGCTGTTTTATGCCAGCAGGATTTGGTCCTCAGATTTTATTTAGATTTTGTTTAGTAAGTAATGTGGCTAAAGTTAGTGAATACTAGTTGCTAGGACCTCCTGGGTGGAAGCATCACTGTGATTCAGCCACAGATTTTCAATTAGAAGGAAAATGTAACTGTGCTCCAAACATAAAACCTTGTATATTTTTGCTGGACCCTATTAAGTGACTTCTAAAGCCACTCTTAGAAAGGCTAGAGAAAAGCCAAGGTCTTTTCTGTATTACTGAAACACAAATAGTGTTGGTTAAATACAAATCATGCTGCTATAGCAAATGTATTCAAGCAGTTAATATAACACCTTTCTCTTTATGGAGCACATCTGATTTGCACACTTCCCTGAGGTAACACACACACACTTTGACTCAGAACTTGCTGCCACATTCCTTATCCTCACAGCAGGTAGGTGTTCATTAAGAAGGACGATTATGTGTTATCCACTGTGGGATGGTGTTATACTAGATATTTTAGGGGCTCATCATAGCAACATTGGGGTCACTTAGTTTTAGGATCCAGATTTCTGGTTGAAATAAATCAGATCTTGTTAAAAGACACATATAAATCACTTTTTATTTTTCCAGAAGAGAAAAAGCTCCACAGTGGTACCCTTAGTACCTGCAAGGCACTGCTCTCTGTCCAAAAGTTCAGGAGGAAACCAGCATAAGAATAATGAGGATGGAATGGTGAAGGGCTGGGTTGTTCATCCTGACAGAGATGCACTTGGAGTTCATCACAGTTCAGCAGCCAGGGGGTGATGTGAAGAACTGCCTTGGGAAGGTCAAGGGGAAAGGAAAAAAAAGGGGAAGCAAAATATGGGAAAACATTTTTTTCCCCATTGGTTTAGTTTGCATAATGCTAGTAAGCTAGGGAAAAGGTATTCATCCATGGCCAAAGGTCTGCAACATGATAGCAGATCTAAAATAATTGACACAAAGAGGTAAAAGCTTTGGAAAGCAGAATTCTGGCAATTTTGAATGAGGATATTTTTGCTCCCCCTGTAGCTGGTTAATGAATTAGTCCAGAACTGCAGCTGGAAATCAAGTCAGCTCTTTCACTGTGATATTTAGCCTTCTGGCACTGGTTTAATCCCACCCCCAAAGCAACTGAAACACAGATATAGATTACATAGGATTTTAGTTAATTTATGTGTACTTTGTGTACATGTATAGGTTACAGGCAAGGTGATGGAAGTAGGGCTGGTTTTAGTACGCAGATGGGTGAACTGTCTCCCCTGCAAGACTGTAATTCCAATGTTTTTATTAGTGTGTGTAAACTATAAACTGGTGCTCTTTTATCACTGTGAGTTTGTTTATCACAAGCTACAAGTTGAAAAAATGCTGCTTTTGTCAGAGAAAAAAGAAGTACCCTCTTCAGGTATGGTGCTGAGAATGGTTTTGAGTAAAGGAGGGAATGAATCAATATCTTTTCTAGTTGCAGGACCACAACTTTTAATGGTAGCTATGTCCCTAGGAAGTGTGGTTTTCAGGCAGGCATGTGCAATAATTTATGTCTGAGCCATTTGTTAATATTGGCGAAGTGTCACAGGTGCTCAAGTGCTGATGGCAGGCTGGGGACAAGAAGGCAGCTGCAGGTGTCTGCTTCATCCCTGCACCGAGGGCTGGCATTTTACACAGCAAGAGGTCAGAACGGCACATTATTTACCTATAACCACCAGTACAGCAATGAATCTGTGCTTCTCTGAGCTCTCAAGGAATTTTACTGAGTTTGAATTTCATTATTTTCAGCAAAATCTCTTGAAAAAAATGTTTATAGAGAATCTTTGCTCCCATGCAATTACTCTGCCATATGCAGTGGCACATCTTACTCATTCTATGAATGCTTTATGCTCCCAAGGGGATTTAAGAGTAAATACAACCACAAGTAAAAACTTTAAATATCAAATTAATTTTGTGTTATACACACAGAATGATGGCTAATGTCAGTTCAGGGCATATGTTGAAGTTGAGAAGATTTTTGGTGTTATTTTGGTTTATGATTGGTGCATAAAGGTCTTGATTTTGTTCTAGTTGTATAAAACCCCATGTTATTAAATAAATATAGGTATAACGTATTAACAAAAAAAAATGGCAAATGAGGATTGCTTCAAGTTCTTCCATAAGGAATATAACACAAAATTTGTAGCAGGATTTTTTAATTTTTTTTTTGTATGGAGAAAAAATACATTTGCAATCCTGTAATTATGTTCTGAAACAGAAAATCAGTCAGATTACTTTCGAGTCATTATATTATCTGTGTTAGAAAATAGTAATTGGGGATTACTGAGTTTCTATCAGGTTTGGCTTAACAGCAAACAAGGTTAACATAAGTGGTTGTATAGCTGAGTTAATTTTAAATGATCTTTTGGGCTGAGATATTAAGGCTGAAATGCCTTTAAAGGAAGCTAAATGGGACTTGTGTTTAGAATGTGATCTGATGTATAATTAGATTTCTCCTACAGAAAGGTTAGAACCTGTAATCCAATGTTCAGAATCAACAGCAGAACTGTGTCTTTTTAAATTTAGAAATGTATAAAACTTAATACAAGTTGATTTCAAAGATTTACATGCAAGTAAATGTGAGGGTATTGGGAGGTACTGGATTTAAAATATGGAAAATTTGGAATTATGCAGGATATTGTAAGTGATGTGAGCTTTTACTCTGGATGGTTGGGCTGTTAAAGAGTGTGTGTTTGGGCAGTCGGTATCATTATACATTAAAAATAAATATGTAGGGAAAATGATTGGGGTGAAGGGCTATGTGTAAGAGTCAGCACACCAAACACTATCCATTATAGTGCATTTAAAGACTGCTGTAGCTTTCGTAATATTTTGTAATTTTTCAAAACTGAACTAGCTTAACACATTGCAGAAGTTGGTTAATTAATTTATTGAGAGTTTTTGTAACCAATTGCTGACTATTTCTCTCTATCCTTAATAAAGAGATTTTTGTAACTACTTTTTTTTTTCTCCTTTTTGTTCTCTCAAAAGAAGGAATGCTCAAAATGACGGCAGTTTCAGCTCAAAATTTAGGCCAGCTTCTTTTGGCCGATTGTTGAAATAGAGTTGCTGTGTTCTCTCATGAAGAGAGAACAAATGTCTTTTTCACATGAACACTTCCCATGCTAAGTCAGTTTGAATTAAAGTTGCTGAATGTTCTATGGCAAAAGGAGCTTTGAACCTAAATTTAATTTTTGCTTTCCTTACTGCAGCCTGAGGATAGGAATAGGACATGTAGTATTTTCAAAGAATACAAGAAATCTTGTAGACGTTTGGCCACCTTCCTTTCCCTCTGTATTTATGCAGTAATATGGTAAAAATTCACAGAATTCACAGAATCACTAGGTTGGAAGAGACGTTCAAGATCATCAAGTCCAACCCATGCCCTCACACCTCAACTAAACCATGGCATCAAGTGCCACATCCAGTCTTTTTTTAAACACATCCAGGGATGGTGACTCCACCACCTCCCCAGGCAGACCATTCCAGTACTTGATCATACTTTCAGTGAAAAATTTTTTCCTAATATCCAACCTTATTTTCCATTGACACAGCTTGAGACTGTGTCCTCTCATTCTGCCAGTTGCTGCCTGGTTAAAGAGACCAACCCCCACCTGACTACAACCACCTTTCAGGGAGTTGTAGAGAGTGATAAGGTCAGTGCATTCAGAAAGCATGGAAAAGGGAAAGTCAGAAGAAAAGGAAGGTTCCAATGGATGCTGTGTGAAGGAAGTCTTTCCTCATGTCCATATGTCTCCCTGGTTGCTCCTGGGAATCTCCAATGGGCAATGGGTCAGGGCAGAGAGTACATCCACAGAGAGTGACTGACAGAGAAGGGCAGAGCCCTTCTCAAAGGTCAGGAAAGGAAGGCACAAGGAGGAATGACCATGTCCCCTTCCTCCAAGAGCACCTGTGCAGACAGGTCTGCACAATGCTGCAGCAGCAGTGTGGGGAAGCTCCTCCATTGATCTTGAAGGGAAGTAAGAGGCAAATAGACAGCCCTTGGCTTCCTGTTTATGAAATGTGTGCAGAAAGTAAAGGGACACTCCCTGAAGTTAGGAGAGATTAATGTGGATGTAGACACTTAACATGATCCAGTTTCTAAGCCACAATATGTAATTACTGCTGATGTCCTCACAAGATATAAAAATAGAGGGAAGTACATTTTCACTAAAGCTAGAGAAGATGTGATCTAGTATTCTCCTGATAAAATGCAATATTGTTACTGGAGGGGGAAGGAATGTGTGTGGGGAAATTAATGTTTAAATTAAAAATGTATATTACATTTCTATACATTCATTTTATGTTAATATTAACAAGACTAAAAATTTATCACATTAATATCATGAGAACAATTTTTCCCTGGGTCCAGTGGTAGGATATCTGTACTTCACTTGACACGTCTTGGCTCGGAAAATTTTAATGAGATTTTTTCCTTTTCCAGTCCGTGAAACTTTCTGTGCACCTAAATGTCTAGCTGGTACTTGACTTTTGAAAAAAAATAAAAATACATCAACCTTAATGAAGGAGAAAATTCTGGCAGAACTTAGGTGTTAGTCACCTGTATTAAACTCGGGATTATCTAAAAATGGCAGGCCACAGATACTGTTATTTATTATTCAAAATAGTTATTGTGACCAATCCATCTTAAGTCAACTGTTCTGAGTTTACATGGTGAGGTGCAGTTCCAGGCTGGGGCCTTTCAGCACAGGTCTCTCAGCCTAGGGCTGTGCTTGAACTCAGAAGTTGCAGTTGCAGGTGGGATTCACTTGTGCAGGTGCATTTGACAGGGAGTGTCTTTGAGCAGCTTGTTGGGTTTTTATGTTTTTATAAAAAAAATAAAATCTACTCCCTCTTAATCAGTGGGCAAAAGAGAAAGGAGTTAGATTATGTAGAGTTTGCATGAGAATAAGTGAACAGTTTTGTAAAATCTACCAGAATTTTTTTTTTGTTGTGATAGGCTATACTTTATTTCTTCTCCAAAACAGTAAAAAAAAGAGTAAATTTTTAATGGGCATTACAACATGTAAATGGATTGTTCATGTAATGCTACACGACACCTATCCTGGAAATGAAAGGACAGGGGTATATTTTCTACCGTTATATCCTTAATTCTGTCATTTATAATGACAGGAAAGGTAATGAAAACAACTTGTTGAAGAGAGCTCACAAAAATGATAAGTGAGAGCAAATAGGTGACACATTGGAAAGAAGAATTCCTGGTAGTTAGAGATGAGAGAGGAGGTCTTATGTGCACTATCTCTTTTGGTTCTATGCCTGCCTCCTGGATAACTTCAGCAATTCAATTAACCGATATGAGCCTGTGTTTCATCATCTATAAAAGGTAGATTATACTTACCCACCTCATAGCATCTTTATAATTGATTTTTGTAAAGTGCTTTGGGATTCTCAGATGAAAGGCACTATACTAGTGTCAAGTGTTATTATTATTGCTACTAGTAGTAGTAGTAGTAACAGTACTTGTCATTTATTCTGCTCTTGCCTGTTCATGTTTTAAGTAATGCATTCCTGCAGTGCCTCTGTGAAGTAGGCACATGTGTGCTTTTAGAGATGAAGAAATTCAACAATCATCATCTAGCTTTCCCATTTTCACAGTGTTCCTAAAGTCTTGAAAAAAAAAATAAAGGTGAAGAAGTCCTAAAGTACAAATATCTGTGTGATGCTTAGGGCATTTCTGGGAAGCTGTAGATTAGGTTTGGGATTTGGTCAGTTAGAAGGACACAAAACACACTGCTCACAATTTCCAGCAAGTTTCTCAACCATTGAAATCTAAAAAAGCTTTCCTTCTCTTCCTGTATTTTTGAATGCCAAAGTGTAGTCATGTTTCAAAGGCAGGCTGGATGGAACTCTGAGCCAACCTGGTCTACTGAAAGGTGACCCTGTCCACAGCAGAGGCACTGGAGCTAGATGACCTTTAATGTTCCTTCTCACCCAGGCTGTCCTGATTCTATGAGTCTATGTTTCTGTGTGTTTATCCTGCTCCCACCAAGCCTGTGTTTCCAGGCACTTTCAAGCAATAGTGCCTGGTTTGGCAAACATGGGGAGCTCAGCCAAAGGGTCAGTGCTGGCTAACAGGGAGTCCTGGGTGTGTTCAGAACTCTTGGCAGAGCTCTTAGACAATCTTGACATTCAAACGCATTTCTGGTATCTCCAGGCTTAGACTGATCAGGAGATTTTGGACTGTCTTCTGTTTTAAAGGCTTAAAATCCACTAAATTCTGGTTTAGATACTTAATACGTTGTGCAGGGATTGGGATTTTTGTTTTGTTTTGTTTTAACTTCACTAAATCTGTCTTTTATCTGAGAGTTTAGATTTTTTTTTTTTCTAAATGTACACATTTCTCTAATCTGTGGTAACTTGGAAAACCAGATCAAATATCACAGTAAAGAATACTTGCCCTTGGTTTCATTGCTGCTTTTGGTGTGGGCTCAACAGCTACAGATGTCATTGCATCTGGACGTGCTGTCTTCAAAAGCAGCTAATTTCTGAGATGGCAAATGGTCTTTGATTCACAGCAGCAGTGGGTTTTGAGGCTCAGGCATTCTTCCCATGTTCAGCAGGTGTCTAAATGTCACTTACTGGAATTGAGATGTATCTGTTGCTGCACACATAGGCAGAGATTATATAAATGCATGGTGTGGACTCAAGCAGCAAGCCACAGTTTTAATGCATTTCACATATTACTATAATCAAACATAAACTCTGTTCAGCTTTTGTGGATATAGCATGATTATACTGACACACCATACAAGGTGCTGAGGTATTCTGGTCTGTGCAGAGACTCTTGTAAGCAAAGAATCAGGATATGAGATCTGCTTTTCAAAAGCCTTTTCCTGAGGCTTCACAGGAGGAGAGCTGCAGTGTGATCACAGGCTACAGCTTATGGCTTTATCCCATGGTTTGCCTCTGAGGACTGCACTGAACTGTCCCTGCTATGGATGTCCTCCAGTGAGTTTCTACTTGAAACAGAATGAGGTATAAATAGTTTTCAATGCAAATAGCTTAAAGGGCATGTTTGGGTTTTTTTGCAATCAAAAACTGAAATCAGATTTATCAAGAGAACTTTTTGGCCGCTGTGATCCAGGAGACCCGTCACAGCTCAGGATCATGTGTTTGGGATATATGTGGTTTGGGGAGTGGGGAAAACTTGTTTTTGCAAACAAAAGTTCAATAGTTATTTATATGCAGACAATCTCAATGAGTCGTTTATGTAGCACATTTGTAAATGAGAGCTAAATGTGACTCAGCGGTTTGTGATGAAAAGCGGATCCCCAGAAACATCTCATTTTCCGAGTGTTGCATTCCCAGGTCATCTCTAATTAGAGCTTTGGAAATCTGGAAGTAAATGTTTCTTCCTTGTGTCCTAAACATTAAAGATTATCAATAGCAGCAGACTGCTGAAGTCAGCTTGTATGGCAAGAATGCTTTTCATAAAAACAGTAATGGGTGAAAACAGACTGAGTTTGGAATTCAGTGCAGGCATGTGCTTCAGGCTTGCCTGAGAGGTGAGCTGTTCAGAGACCTCTGCGTTGCTCATGATGGTGAAAAACTGGAAAATGACTAATCACAGAGCTGGTTAAATGTGCTTGTGTTCTGCGTGTCTCTGAAACAGCCTTTTTGCTTTCTGCAGGCTGGCAGGTACAGGGTCCTGCTATCTCACACAGCAGAAGAAACGGTACAAGAATTAATGAAGTATTATGCATAGAAATCATAATATAGACAAAACCAGGAATACTGCCTTGTGCCCCATATGGGGTCTGCATCTTCCTGCTTCCTTACTTCTGCTCACCAGTGGAACAGCTCCATCCACTTCCACTGCCACAGGATTTGACTTTATGCTTCAGTAAAGAGTATTTCTGTAACAAATGGTTGTCATATATTCTCTATGCCTAGTTTTCAGGATACTATCTTACTGTAGTTTTTAAAAATAACATTCAGCCTTGAAAACATTACCTGAATCAATAGCATTACTGGCACAAATAAAAGCTAAATTATTACTTAGAAGCACATAGTCAATGTATGAAATCATTAGTTTTGATATAATCCTAACTTCTATTTACAGCATTTTCCATAATTTCTTTTAAGGACTAATTATCTCCTACTTTTAATCAGATATATGCAAACATGTTTTAAAACCAAGTCTGAAATATTTCTTTTTCATACAGTTTAAAATTTACCAATTTATAAAATTGCCTGTAAGTATTACAACTTAAATGCAATTTCACTTTCAAGCTCGTACAGTAAGAGATTTAGAAATCTCCCATGTATATGGACATACAATGACAAACTGTGTCATTAAACTGCAGAAAACTGTATTTGATACTTTATTGCTGCCACGAAAGATGTTCTAAAACTTGTTTAATTATCTTAAACCTCCTTTCAGGTTTAAACTTTTGAGGACAATTTGGTGCATTAGATCCCATTTGATGAAGCTAGGTGAAGTGGAGCTGCACCAGGAGATATTTCTATGGCTATATTCTACGGCGGGTTTTATATTTTTATTTTCTTTTTTTAGATTATTTCTCCTCCATATTACCTAAGAAAATTAAATTAAGGCACATATTTCTCAGTAATTACTTTTTAAATGTACACCATGAAGGAAACCTCATGCAGGCCATCCTTTAATATATGAGTGTCAGTAGTCATCTGAATGTTGAATTTTACATTTTTTATTTTAACTTGCATATGGTTTTAAGGCAGCTTTTTATTTGCTATTCATAAAAATAATTTGTATTTTGTTTGTAATACTATTCCTCAGTTCATCATTTTTCTATAGCCTAACCAGCAGTGTATCTGCCTTAATATTGATGAAGTCTGAGTGATTCAGATGTGGTGGTGATGTTTTCTATTTTTCCCCTTTCCAGCAAGACTTGCAACAGGGACTCACTCATCACTTAAAAGTATAATTGCTGAATAGACAGAATGTTTAATGTTACGAATATGAAAAGTTCTTTGTGCCAAATGGTCTAGACACTTAGATGTGTAATATTTGGTAGTCATTGGGTTCTTATAAATGAAATTATGTCTAGATAGAAAACACATGTCCAGAATCTCATATTCTTTCTTCCACTTTTATAACCTTGTATCTCTGTGGATGCCACAGCTGTTTTTCAAGAATATTATGACTGTCTCTTAAGCTTGGGGAGTGTGGCTTGCACACACCTACTCATATAACTTACATCAGAGTATTATTACATGTCCTTTAATCTGGGATACTGGTGCCTGTGTAGCACGTGAAAGAATATAGGGTGCTGCTGCTGTGCCATCATATCGGGCATTTTTGCATTTTTATACAGCTAATCTGTATATGCAAAACATTCTGATGGTGCTGTTTTGGCTGGGAGTTGTTTTCTTCACAGTGGCTAGTATGGGGAGGCATTTTGGGTTTGTGCTGAGAACAGCTGATCATTTGGGGCTGTTTTAGTTATTGCTAAGTGGGGCTTGCACAGAGCCAAGGCCTTTTGTGTCTCTCACCCCACCCCACGAGTGAGTGGGCTGGGGGTTCCTGGGAAGCTGGGCAGGGACACAGCCAGGACAGCTGACCCCAAAGGGATATCCCATACCACATGGTGTCATGGCCAGCATATAAAGCTGGGGGAGGAAGAAGGAAGGGAAGAACTTCCGGAATTATGGCATTTGTCTTCCCAAGTCATCGTTACATGTGATGCAGCTTTGTTTTCCTGGAGATGGCTGAGCACCTGCCTGCCCATGGGAAGAGTAAATTAATTCCTCATTTTGCTTTGCTTGTGTGTGTGGCTTTTGCTTTCCCTATTAACCTGATTTTATTTCAACTGATGAGTTTTTTCACTTTTACCCTTACAAGTCTCTCCCCTGTCCTGGCTGGGGGAATGAGCGAGTGGCTGCATGGGGTTAAACCATGGCACTGTGAATAAATACACTTCCTCCAAATGTGTGTGAAGCTCCTGTACACAGTCTGCAACTCTAAGCTGGTACCAGGCAGGAGGATTTAGATTACTCTGGAGTTGGGAAAGGAGCCTGCTTCTGCCTGAGGACATAAGTTGGGAACTGTACAATGTTCTTTTATGGATTCTTTTCAAGGTGTGATATATCAGAAGAATATTCCAACCTTTTAAGACAGAGTAACATACCAGCAATCTTTTCAAGTCATTCAGACAGAGAATTTTGCAGGGTAAAGGTAAGAGCTGCTCCTCACACCATTTACTGTCAGGGATTTACAACAGATACAACATAACCTTTTCATGTTTTCCAGATGCAAGCTTCCAGTATTTATAAAAAAAAAACCACTAGAAGTAATAAAGTCATGCTCATAATTAAAAACTGCTGTGTGTATTAAATATGTTTTGCAATTAAAAGAAGCAGTTTCAGTGAAGTTTGTCATCATCTGCTAGATGCTGGTAGCTTACATAAAATGGTGTAGTAATTCCAGGTTGATTCTTGTGGACAAATGCTTAGAACTCTAGATCATTGTGCAGCACTAATTGGTCCCCTGACTGGAATACTGCTGGGAAGAAAATAAATGGGAATGAAGAGTAAAATAATCTCTGATCTCTTAGGCGGTTCCTAATATTAATATATTTGTTGCTGTCTTTTCTGTGATGGGGTAGACAAATTTCCAGGCTGTTCTCTTGAATCATTTACATCTGCTTTAAATGTTTACATAGAAGAAATAAAAATGTTGAAGTTAGTTATTAGAATCCATATGCATAATGAAAGAGAAATTTAATACTAAAGTGCACATATATATTTTTTCTTTTTTTCTTTTTTTCTTTTCATCCAACTCAAGGGATACTTATCTGACTTATTGCATATTGACTGATATGAAAAGCTGCTCCAATTTAAGGTCAGTCTGATATTTTTTTTTTAATTCTATGACTCATCTCTAGTTGTACAAAATCTGTCTCCAGTTACATGCTTGAGAGCAGGGTTACTAATCAGTGCTTTAGAAGAACCTACTCTAAGACACACTGATGGTCATTAGCAAACTGTTAAGTAAAACTTGTCCTTCCTCTCCCCGAGGTTTAGTCTAAGCCAGGCACCCGACCTGCCCCTCCTAGTCTCCAATTCCTTTATGCTCAGTGTAGGTCACTACACTCCATCCAACCCAATTCCTCCAGACAGGCAATGGGCAGTGCCTGAGAAAGGTTGTGTTCCACCCTGGCTTGCTGAGGGAAGTACTTGTTTATTGTGAGTGGGGTGGTGCCTACAGAGAGAGGAAAGCAGATACAGACACTACTGAGTGAAGTGGGAGATGCTGTTTGCTCTAAACCCATAGGTTAAGGGGTTTAGGGATGTGCCATCTCATAAGACCAAGCCATTAATTTTTCTAGGGGTCTTTTTAAAAAACACATTTTACAATGGAGCAAATAAATAGTCTTGTTTTTGCAGCAATGAAAAAAAAAAGTGAGATCTTTTTTCTGTGTCTTTCTGTGTTTTTCATGCCTGGTAAATCCCATGATCATTATGAAATCAAATATCTTTCCATTAGGGTATGTTGTTATTTTTTTTTTTTTTTTTTTTTATTTCTTCAAAGTGATTCTATTATGTACTTGTAGGCAGAGTTAAGCTTTTTGTTATTTGCCATCAAACCAAGAAATTGAAGTGGGATGAAATCAGAATAACATGAGTTTAAAGTTTATGTATTAAAATAAATAGGAAACATTTTTTGTCTATTAGGCTGATGGCAGAAGTAAAATTAAATTCAGCCATGGAGTGCAGAAGAACAAGATTAAATCTGTGATGCACTGTGGTTTGTGAGTGGAAAAGAATGATTCCTGCATATGTTTTACAACATCTGAGTGGAACCACTGATTCTGCAGCTTGGGATAGGAAATACAATCAGTGTAGCTGAAGCCAGGCATCTATTTATCTTAAATTAATCATTCTCCAAGTAGGCAGTTGATATCCTAGTGCTATGTGCCATCCTTTTTTACATTCACGCAGCACACATTAAACCAAAGAGCTGTTATTGTAGGAGCTGAAATATATTGCACCACACAGATTGTAAATGTTTAAAAATACACTAACACTTCTGTATGTTCAGTTGGCAATTAAACTGTATTAATATTTTTTCTTTCAATACTTGCAATTATTAGACACTTGGAAACAGATATAAGTACAAAATTCTAACGTCTTTCACAAGAATACAAATTAGTTTTATGATGTTTAAATAGGGAAGAAAAGCTAGAATATTTTTTGTTTGTGCTTTTTAGTTCAATGAAATTTAGTTCTGATTTTCTCCAATATGTTAACAAACAAAAATCTCAGAGTTATTTCTAGTGTTTGAATTTGTGAGGAACAAATTGAATAAGAGAAGGACTATATTTTTTTCCGTTTCAGTTTGGATACATATAGTTTAATACAAGAAAAATATAATTTAGTCAATAGCAATGCTAAAGAGAGACCTGCCTTTGAGGCACAGTTTCTACAAAGCATTTAAATTTTAATTTCATTCTAGGACAGAGCCTGAGGTTTTGTTGGATTTGACCTCAAATGTCATAAGAACAAATGAAATAATATGATAATTTACTGTGCCCTACTGCAGATGTAGTAATTAGAAGAAACTAAAGGGAAGAGGAGACTCATCATTAAGCAAAAAGCAGGAAATTAAGCAGACATTTTCTCTTAAAATATAATTTTTTTTCCTCTTAAATATTGATATCTGACAGTAATTGCCTGCCAACAAAAGTATTGTGACTGAAATCTTATTTTTGTTGATTCTTAAATCATCACACCTTTTTTAAATCTTCCTCCTCCAAGTTTTCTTTGTTTCTGGTTTTAAATCAAAGCTACTTTGAAAAAAAAAAAAAGATAGTACGATTTAGAAATCCTAAATGGCAATTTTTTAACATTGTTTTATCTTTTAATATTTTCAGCAGCTTTTTATCTGTGCCATGCAGTATGTATGCCCACAAATTCTCATTTTACAGGGAAGTTTGCATTTGAGCTATAAAAGCTCTCCCAGATATTCACTCTCTTCCAATCCTGACCACTAGACGTGCCACACTGTAACAGGTTTGAAGAACTTGCCATCCCCAGATTTTTAACCTTCCATGGGAGAGTTTGACTGGACATTTGGAAGCACCTCTTTACTGAGAGAGTTGTCAAACACTGGGACAGTCATCCTAGAGAGCTGGTCCATGCCCCCAGGCTGCCAGTGTTTAAGGGGCATTTGGACAATATCCTTAACAACATGCTTCAACTTGGTCAGCCCTTAAGTAGTTGGGACTAGATGATTGCTGCCTTTCCAACTGAAGAACATTCTATTCTATTCTATTCTATTCTATTCTATTCTATTCTATTCTATTCTATTCTATTCTATTCTATTCTATTCTATTCTATTCTATTCTAACTTAGTATCCAGAGTTTGGAAGTAAGTGGAGCTATAAGTGGAACTACTCTATCTACGAAGTGTTTGAAAAAAATATGTTTTTTATAGTTTGATGAAAACCCTATTAAGTGAGGGGGGTGAGTGTCTTTATTTTGACTTCTGGATTTTTACATATACAGGGATGTTGTTAAAAAAACTGAATATGGATTAAAGAAGTACAATTTTCCATTTGTTAGCAGCACGTGCCAAGGAAGCCACCATTTGGGAGAGGAAAAACCCACAATGGAATTTTACCATCCAGGTAACAAGGCAGGCCAATTGTGACTGAATGCACAAAGCCACTTAAAAGTCTGCCATGCTGTAGCTGTTCATTGTGGTATTTCTTTTGCCTGTGCTGGAGACTGCTGTCAGAAAAGGTAGCAAACTGCACCGCTCATTGGGCTGTTCTGCTCTGGTTCTGGAATCTATACAGAGACACCTTATAAAGTTTAGAATTCTTACAGTAATTGAAGACTTTTCCCTTATGTCTGAAGTATAAGTGAGGGCCTGTTCTGTGAACAGATGGAAATGAAAAGAAATCTTAGGCAAATTTACTTCCTCAAGTTTTCATTTCAGCTGTAACATTCATTTGTAATTTTACATTCCAAGGGTAAGCAAGACAACTTTTATTTTGAAAACACCGTATTTACTTTTTGTCCTCTATTATGTACATTTCAGACAAGCACAAGGTAAGGCTTTGTACATCCACAACTAAATTTTCAGAATCAGTGAGTAACGTAGATTTCTATGACAACATCTGGAGCTGTATGTCTTAAAATCTCTGAAAAATCAAGGCTTCAGACATTATTGCTTCATTTCCCCAGGCAAATCGTCTCAGAGTACCTCACAAAATGAATCAGAAGCGCAGAGTGCTGCAGTTCAATTTGTACTAACATTTATGTCTTTAGAATGTCAGGACGGCTTTATAATGTTTCCTCATAAAAGTAAGTCCACTGTCAACAGTATTCCTCACTCTGATTAGAGGAAGTACTTTACAGCTTAATAAAATCCTAAACCAAGCAGACCTGCCAAAGTTTCAGAAGAAAGTATGTGAAACCAGCCTTGCTTTTCTCTGAGCTATAGAAAAGTCATGGTGCGGCTAAATGTGTCTATTGGGTTTGTGAGGCAAGGTTTTGGTATCCAGGGGTGATGTTTTCTGTGAGAAGCTGCCAGAAGCTTCCCCCATGTCCAACCAAGCCAATGCCAGCCAGTTCCAAACCAGACCCACTGCTGGCCAGAGCCAAACCCATCCAGGGTGGTGGAGGTGCCTTTGGTGTAACACAGGTAAGAAGAGGGGGGAAAAATTGCTGCACAACAGCAACTGCAGCCAGATGAGAGAGGAGTGAGAATATGTGAGAAAAAAACAACTCTTCAGACACCAGTCAGTGCAGAAGGAGGGGCAGGACATGCTCCAGGCTCCAGAGCAGGGATTCTCCTTCAGTCTGTGGTGCAGACCATGGGGAGTCAGGCTGTGTCCTGCAGCCCATGGAGATCCATGGTGGAGCAGAGATCCACCTGCAGCCCACGGTGGACCCCATGCCAGAGCAGGTGGAAGCCCAAAGGAGTTTGTCACCCCACAGGAAGCCCATGCTGGAGCAGGCTCCTGGCAGGACCTGGTGGACAATGGATAGAGGAGCCCACTTTGGAGCAGGTTTGCCAGCAGGACTTGTGTCCCCTTGGAAGGGACCCACCTGGAGTAGTTAATGAAGAACTTTAGCAGTTAATGAAGAACTTCAGCTAATGAAGAACTATGGGAAGAACTCAGAGAAATTCATGGAAGACTGCCTCTGATGGGAGGGATGCCACCCTGGAGGAGGGGAAGACTGCGAGGGGTCCTCCCCCCGAGGAGGAAGGAGCAGCTAAGATGCTTGTGATGGACTGGCCACAACCCCCACTCCCTGTCCCTCAGTGCCCCTGGAGTGGAGGAGGTAGAGAATACTGGGAGTGAAATTGAGCCTGTGAAGACAGGAGGGGTGGGGAAAGTTGTTTAATTCAATTATTTTTTCCAAATCAAGTCTGTTTTTCCTGTGACAGTAATTGGTGATGATCTCACCTTGTCCTTATCTTGACCCAGGAGCTTTTCATTATACAGCAGAAGTCCCAAAATGCGTGTAACATATATTTTTCTGATGTAGATTAGGGTTTGCTTATGCTTGCTTTGTTAGTGACTGTACTGCACAGAAAAGCCTCTTCTGGGGTAGCATTTACATTCCCCTGTCTGGTGAGTCAGATTTCTTCAGAACAATATGTGAAATAATGGCTCTGGCATGATTACTCCAAGTGTGGCTTTCATCCCAAGTATGTCAAAGCCTTTGGTACAGAAACTTGAATGTCATGATGTAAACATGCCCCTGTTCTGGAATGGTGCACAGGAATATCATATTCTGTAGGTTAGAGCCAGTCTGCTGTTGGCTGAATGTTGTCTGGAAAACAACTTTCTCCATTAAATTATCAGTGTAATGGTTTGCATTCTCTCCCTTTCTTTTAAATGAGCACTTTGCCACTGTAAGTCTTTCACTTCTCATTCTCCAATTTCCCTCTTCTTCCGCAAGCTCCTGTGCGGAGTCCCTTTTGAGAATATTTCTAGTTCTGGTACGAGCATCAGTAATTCTGACAGTGCTTCTGATATGGCTTCTATACAGTTTCAGGGTATCCAAAGCATTGGACCTAAAAGGGACAGTTTGGTGCTGTACAAATAATAATTTCAATGGTATCAGTCACTTTGTTCTGTTAAGTGTCTCTATTCCTTTCCCTATATCATATAGTTGCTTGAGCCCGTAACAAAATTCTTGTGGTTTGACAACTTCAGTTTATAATATACTTAATTTTAGGTTTGAATCCAGAAAAATATTGATATGTTTTTGTATGTGATACCTGTATTGTTGTATATATAAGCATAGGCTATGCATTTGCTAAGGGTAGAGAGGGCAGAGCTCTAGAGAAATTGAGTGGAGATGAATTTGCAGCTCTTGTTTATATGACTGAGCATAATATACCCGAAGACATGAGGCTGCGATGCTCTGCTTGTCGTGGAGAATGTGTAATGAATAAAATGCAAATGTTGTGGGAAGGAAAAGCTGTACAACAGCTCAATGGTACAACTCCTGTCCAACAGTAGGGAGCCACTGTATTGCAATGGAATAAAACAGACATAATTATTTACTGATACATTAGTGCCTGTGCAAGGGCAAAATTAGCAGGGTTAGGAAAACAGCTCACACCTTTTTTGAGATTCTCTGGCAAGATAAATACCGCAGTATGATTTCTCTTGTCAAAAAGGACAAAGAATCAGTCTAAGTTACCAAAAATATTGTGAAAGGTCACATAAACTTAGGAGAATTAAAGAAACTTGGTAAAGGTACTTATAATAATTTTATTTTGTTGGAAAAAAACAGATAACATTTCTGGCTAGAGTCTTGGGGGGAGATCTGTCTGGAATGTCTTCTGCCGACAAACCTAAGACGTAAAGTAGGTTTAGCCAATGAAACAACTAGAAAAAACAAAATATCTATAATCTGGCCAATCAGGTGAACTCACCAGAGAATTACTTGTTGTCTTAGTTCTGCAACAAATGGTAAGTGCTCCTTTCTTGTGACCTGTGGTTACATAGGTGAGTATGTATAAGGCACTGAGTCCTTTAGGAGTCTCTGAGACTCTAGATGCACATAAAAGAATATTTATTTGTTCATGAAAAGTCTAACATGGCAGGCTAGAAAAGGTGGATGCAGCTGTTTTTCCAGATGCAAACTTTGTTCTGTTATCAGTAATGAATTATGGACTCTGTTTAGATTGCCTATCTATGGTAATACTGAATTATAAAGAAAAAAGAATGAAGATTTAGCCTACCTTTTTAAAGTATATTTTTAAAATATAATTGCTTCTACTACTGAAGAGCCCCATTTGAGGCAAAAATATTGTCTTAGGGCACAGAGACATAAAATTGGGATACCCACCTGCCAAATCTCATGTGGTGTAATGGTTATTTATGGTGCACAGTGTGATGCCTTCCAGATCAATGGCTGCACAGGAAGATTCAGTCCCATAACGTGGGCTATGTCTGGAGGCACCAATGATATTCCTCTGCCCAGATGGTCAAAAGCACTCCCTGATTCTTACTTTTTTTTTTTCTTCCCTTAGTTCTGTTAATGGAATTGAAATGTATTCCACAAAATGACAGAATGGGGAAGATGGAAAAAAAGACAGCATTCAAAGAGGGATTTAGAAAGATTGTCTGGATATGCAGGAGGATTTTAGGAAGAGCAGCACTCAACAGTGATCGAGGCTTGTCAAGGTATCAATCTTCTGCCACTGTATGAGTAATAGTAATGAGGACTAAATGAAGAAAATTTGGCCCGTTGCTAAAAGAATGGGAAAATTAGTGACAGCAGACAGAGATGCAGCTGAGGTGATCACTGTTGTCTTTGCATCGATCTTCACTGGATTAGCTCTAGTGAAATAGAACTAATCCACCTTTGATGTCTGACAGTTCAGGATGCAGATGATGTGGAAGTGTTTTCCAATGTGAGGAAGCTCTTGCTTTCAGAAGATGGTATCTCACACTCTTTAATAGTGGTGTTTTGGTGGATTTTTGTTAAAAAGATGTTGGCAGATCATGAGAATATCTTAGTGCTTCAGAGCTGGTGCAGCTGTCAAGGAAGTACTTAAAGAAAAAAGCTTTGGTTGTTGAAATATACTGTGATGCACTAAACAGAGTATTAACATACAAAATACATTTAATTTGAATGTTTATTCTAATGCTAGCACAATGGAAGGGTCACAGCAACAGAGACAGCGGCAGTTTTTGTCAGTGCTGTGCTGTTTATGTCCAACCAGCCTGAAAACTACACTTCTCTCTGAAAACATTATCTTTTTTCCAATTAATAGTGTTCTACTTGTTGCTCAGCCTAATGCCCTACCCCATAGTCATACATTTCTGCAGTAGACACGTGTTTCTGTTACTCTTTATGGAGCATGATAAGCAATGCAGTTGATGTTTCAGTTGAAGAAATACTTCTTCAAGACACCCATGCCATGTGGAGTGTCTTCCAGATGCCTAACTGAATCTAGTCTAAGGACCAAGAGTGTGGATTTGTCACAGGAACAGGTGTGGTGTTAACTCAGTTTAGAGACTTGTTACTCTCGTTCTTTATTGGGTGGGCTGATTCAGCCCCAAGTTTTCCAATCACAATGATTGCCTTTGCAAATACACAGCAGAATAGATCCATGGAACCTGTGGAAATAAAATACAAATGAATCAGCTTCAACAAATATGGCATATGTATAGAGGGTTAAAATCTACTTCATACAATTAGTGTGCTCTCAGAAAAGGTTGGGTTGAAAAAGACACCATTTACAGGAGAAAAATTAACATTTTCAAGTATAAGGAAAATACTGGAAAATAGTCAATAAAGTCAAAGCATAAGAAACAGAAAGAAATGTTAAAAATACATGGAAATGTAGAAGAAAGAACATAGAAGAAAAAAGATTTTGGAGGGTTCAGGGCTGCTGTAGGAAGTCGAGACATTCACCTCATATACATGTGCACACCTTTTTCTCATTTGAACAGCTTGGTGTTAAGAGCAGCAGCAAAGGAAAGTTTAGTCTGTTCATAAGGATAATGCTCTGAGGACCAATAGCTCAAAAAAATCATCTGAAAGGTGAATGCAGATCTTTTACATGATGTAAGTCAAAATCTGGTTTAGAACTTGAAATCCTGAAATCTGCTTTAAGACCCAAACAAACATGGAAAAACATAGGAAAAAAATTAAAAAGTATCCTTTTTTTTTTGTTTTGGTAATATGCTGCAAAATTTCCAATGTATTTTGTTTTTTTAAAAAATTAAAGGGAGCCAGCTCTTGTGATAGCTTTGTAGTTTGCATAAGAGTCATTAATAACTTATGCACCTTCCAGCCTAGCTTCTTTGTCTGACACCTATTCAGCCGTAACTATGAAAAATTACTTTCACACAAAGGCTTTTCGGTCCCTGAAAGTACAGACTGAAGTTGAAACCATTAATTTTTCATGAAATTTAAACTGACTACTTGGCCATTGCCAGATGTATTTTGTAAGGAAGGCTTTCTTCATGAAAAGTTTAGTCTTTCTTTTTCCTTTTCTGCTTTTAAAGTGCTTTTTAACACCTACATTTGTGGGTCTATGCTAAGAAAAAGAAAAAAAAATACTTTTTTTCCCCTCCATAAAGTATTTAAACAAAATATCTTTTTCTGAGTATATCTCATTCTTTCTCATGGTATTATCTGGCAGGAGAAGCTGGAAGCTATCTCCAAGGTCTGAACATTATTCTGAATCCGTCTTGTCTTTAGAGTTGATCTAAACTATTACAAAAGATGAAATGGTAAAAATACAGCAGTATCAGCACCAAAAAAATAATTTGGCCCATTCCTTTTTTTTCTGGCAAAGAATTGAATGTCAACACTATCCAGTTGTCCGGGTCTTGAAAAGGTCTGAAGCCCTGTTTTTGACTTTGAAATAATTTTCCTTGAAATTAATTTTGACTTCTTTATATTGTTGGTCAAGAAAGCCTTAAATTTAGAATTCGAGGCCATAAAGCTAAAATATCTCTGAAAGGGCAAGCACACATCATTTCAAAACCTATTGACCATGAATAAGAAATACCTTAAGAAATAAACAAGGATATCCTTTCTCCTTTCTTTGATATGATTTACAAAGGTCTCGAGAAAACCTTTGTATTGCTCTCTCAGTATATTAAAGAAATATTTTTTTCTAGTAACAAAGTTTTTGTCATTTGATTTCACTTTTTTTCCACTTTTTAAAGTTACTTTCTAGTTCATAGGTTTTCCCATGTTGCAATTAGTATTAGAATTAAAAAATAAGATTGTGACAAATACTAATTTTTCATAATAATTTCTTAAAAGTTTTTCCTTTATTAACTGTTTTTTCAAAACCTTAGAAAAGGGATTAGTAAAAAGGGATTTAATGAACTTTGCAATGACTGTCTGTAAGAGTTCCTTAGCAAATTACTCTGTGTGGCATAATTTTACTTACTTATGTATTGATTTCAGAGTCTGTGAAGTTGAATGGACTTAAAATGAGTGTTGATCTTTTGTAGTACTCTGTTGAATAACATCATACATAACATACATCACGTGTTCAGGCAGTTTGGTTCATAAGAGCCTAGAAAAAAAATACTGCAGTAATCTCAAAACTTAAGTCAGTGATGAATGAGAGAGATTGAATTTAGTTTGGGTTGAGAAAGTGTTGAAAAGCAGTGCTCAAAAGTTTCTTCATATGCTCTTAAGAAATGAATGTCACTTTTTTTTTATTTTAGGGGGCCCCCTTCCATTCTGAGCTTTTTCTGACTGGATGGAATGTTACAACCCTGTGTTGATACTAAGAAGTAAAATAGCCCATTTAATGTTATAAATGGTAGGTTATATATTTAAGACGAAGCTGATGTGGAGGTGTCTATGTTGATTTTTTTTCTTTATTTTCTTTTTTATTTTCCTTTCCTTTCCTTTCCTTTCCTTTCCTTTCCTTTCCTTTCCTTTCCTTTCCTTTCCTTTCCTTTCCTTTCCTTTCCTTTCCTTTCCTTTCCTTTCCTTTCCTTNTTTTGGATAAAATATTCTGAATTTTATGGAGAACACATCAAACCTTTTAATTAAACATAGGGTATGACTTACACCCTTTCTCTAGCCTGTTGACCTTTTCCCCCAAGTTTCGTAACCAAGTCCTGTACTTTTTGTGTCAACCTCTGCACATGTTGGATGGTGGCAGAGTCAGAGAGATATGCCAGCTGAAGACAGCATAGCTGTGCTTGTCTTGCTGTCCCTTGGAAAGGCTTCTCCCACGTGTTAAACCAGAAGAGCAGGCTGTGGGACTAACTGTGTTAAGCCAGCTCAACTACCATCTCGACTTCATCAGGAATAAAGCTACTGAAATGGTACAATGGTACCACTCTCCATGTCCTGCTGAGACCTGAAAATGTGTGAGGAAAAACCTGTGATCCCAGTTTCAAAAGCCAGGGAGAGTTCTGACAAATGGCCTGCATTAGTTTACTGCAAAAATGAGCCACTGATCCAAAGGAATCAGAATGGTTTTTGAACCAGAGAGAGTTTCAAATCAAATCAGCTTGGGATGAGTGAAATCTCAAAATTGTAACTTCCTCCATGGTCCTCCCTCTGGAAGAGGGAAAAGAAAATCACAAGTCCAGCCTCAGAAATATTTCTAAATTGCTAGCAAAGTTGGTGCTTTAGTCTTTCTACCCATGGCTGGGCCTCATCCCCATTGGGCTCACCATGGGCTGGATACCACATCATCACCAGCCCCTAACAACTCTGCTGCCTTTCTGGTTGGCAGGACCACAGCTTAAGAGAGTAAGAGAGGATGGCTTGCTCTTCAGGGCTTTCCATCACTTCTCACACAGATCTCTAAATATTACATAGGTACTTTAGATAGGGATCTTTAATATAGAAAATAATGAAACCCAGTTTCTAGCAGGAACACTAAGGCTGAAAAGGAAATTAACTCAAGTATTCAGAATTAAGTATTTTGTCTGAGTGTTGTGGTTTTTTCTTAGTATGAGGGAAGAAGAAATAGAAGACATGCTTAAACTTTTAGAATGTAAAGCTTAAACTGAAACCTCAATTAGATGGAAAAAACTTTCTTTTAAAAGCTATGAATAAATGTAAATACAGTGGAAGCTATAGGTCATGTAGAAAGTACTTGAAGTCTACTGCATACATAAAAATAATTTGCCAAAATATTCAACCTGTGAAAAATTCATGTTTATGATTTTACTGTCTGATGCCACCATAATGTAATGAAATTATAAGAGGAAAATTCAGCAATGAAACCAAAAAAATCAGTAAGAATTTGTTTATATAAAAAGGCCTGTGTTTATAAATATGAACTGTATGAATTTCAAGAAGTCTGAGAGACAATTCTTGTAGTGTGATAGAGGAACTAGTGTAACTTCATTTACTGCCTTTACGTTTTCTGTCTGTAAGAATACCTGCCCTGTCTATGTAGTTCTCAATGTGGCTTTTAGTGACAAAATAAGTACTAAAATGAATGTACCCCCCAGGACAGTGTTGTTCCATATGTTGTGTTGAAGAACAGTTCAAGGCAGATCCACATTTACATTTCAACTATCTTTTGTGCACCTTTGAATATGACATCTCTGGTGGCATGTTAATTCCACTGTAGCTTCTAAACTGCTTTCCCAAAGCACCTCCCATGTGTGTGGCAGCATGCGTGATGATCCTGTTATTAATTCTGTAAGCAGCATGGCTTGTTGAGGCAGTACCAGTATGACCTTATCCTGGGTTCTGTTTACTGCATATTGTACAGACACTTCCCTGATTTAGACACTAGTTTGATTCCATTGCTAAAGCTCATGGGAGAGTATCTGTAGAAAGTAGGAATTGGGTGAAAGATAAGAATATAATACATTTTTTGGCAGATTGAGGAAGTTATAGCTGAATAGATTTTTAGGTACAGCCTTTATTTTTTGTCCTGTAAGAAGCAAAAGTAAAAATGCCTGTGCTTTGTCCTTTTTGTGCCAGTTGCATAAGCGTACTTCAATTAGAAGTTCTTCTAGTAATTTAAGTGAGTAAATAGAAACTTATATTTTTGACTTAGCTCTGTCAGCAGGGCTGTCCATGCTATTATGTAAATTCAATATCAGTTCACTAAGTGATTTTCCTGATTTAATAACATGAGTTTATGCCATATTTTTATGGAAGCACAAAGGGAAGAATTGATATAAGAGGTCCAATATAAAAGGCTAAAATGAATGAGCTAATAAATAAGCTTCTGGCAATGTGGAATTATTTAGTGTATTTTGTTGCATAACAAGGATCTAATTTTTGGTGTTGCCAAAATATGCAACATCTTATGTCCTTAGTAGTGAGTCAGAGTCATCCTACTAGCCAAAATCTTTCATATGAAACAAAAAAACCTGTGAGTTCAAGGTACATTAGAAACTGGCAAAAGCATCTTAAAATACTGAAATAAATTCTAAATAAACTGTTTTGCCTAGGAAAATTTTGTCAAAATTAAGTGCTTGCAGTGGAATCTCAAATGGTTATTATTATGGGTTACTTTAGGGATGGTATTTGATATATCCAGTATGTTTTGTTTACTAGGAAATATGTTTCTGCTCAATTGGTTTATTAAGAGTGAATGGATATGGCATATCCTGTTACTCATATCTATGTTGAATTATATTTAAAATTTATGCGTGATTTTTTGTATTTTTTATATTATAAAACATTTATTTAAATTAATTTTTTTTAACTTGCTCAGTCCTTTCTGTCAGTACATTTTTTTAAGTACATTTTTTTAAACATACAGAAAGAAAAGCATCTTTCACAGGTTTGGAAGTTAGTACTAAATAATGACAAAAATGCCAAACCTGTAAATATTTCAGATATGTATGTATGAATGCTGTTAAGCATTCAAACTTCACATCTAATGCTGTTTACTGGCTGGGTGCATTTTCAACTTCTTGCATCAAGAAACACGGTCATATTGTGTGTATTATACCAATAGTGCTATGGATTTTGCCAAAACTAGGGGAACTGAATTTCTCATATAATAAAATGATCAGGTAATTTTGTACTGGGATACTGACCCCATTATACATGTTGTTTATAAAAGGTGTCATATACTGTCTATTTATGCTGAAGGAAGTCTCTGCCAGACTCTTTTCCTTCAAATGATTAGGTATTAATATGTTTAGGTTTTGGGGTTTTTTTGTTTTTTTTTCATATCTGCTCTTATCTGCTAAGCTCTCATGATACGCAGACACTATTCTTTTTAGATGAAGTACCAGCATAAAATATGATCTGCTAACTTGAGTCAGCAGAACTGCAATAGTCATATGCTGTTTGTCATTCCTCACCAGCAGGTAGCAGGGTGTCATCATGTGTAGTTTATTACCTTGCTGATAGCACTGTATCATGCACTCAAAACTTGCATTAAAGCAAGGTTTTTAAAATACAGAGAGAGCATAATAGTAAAGGATTTTCCTCTTCTAGCTTATTAATTAAGTCACCAAGGCCATTTGTACTTCAGTTCAAATTTCAGCACAGACATAAAAGCAGTTTTCTCTTAAAAGCTGCTGAAATAGCACCTTCTTAGATTTTTAACTCTTTTTACCTCTTCTCCTTGTTAAAAAATTTGAAAGTTGTTCATATTCTGGATGATGCTTTTCTTGCTCCTTCCTCCCTTTTTCTTAGATGTTGTTTCTGGCTTACTTTGTTCCATTGCATTCTGAAGTTCACAGTGACATGGTAAGAAAGGCTGACAATAACTTGAAGTATATGAGACCATTAAACTGCTTAAGATTTGTTTTCAATTTAGGTCACAAATAAACCTTTCTGCATAATTAGCCCACATGCTTGGATACTGTGCTCATTAACATTGCTGATACTGAAACCCTAATCATTGTATTCATTTAGATCTGAAATTGTTATTTCTTCCTAGAATCAGAGAATGAACTAGGTTGGAAAAGACCTTTGAGATCATAGATCAGCCTATGACCTTGCCAATTAGACCATGGCACTCAGTGCCACATCTAGTCTTTTCCTAAACACTTCCAGGGATGGTGTCTTTGCCAACTCCCTGAGCAGCCCATTCCAGTCACCCTTGCTATGAAGAAATTCCTCCTATTGTCCAACCTAAACCTCCCCTGGCACAACTTAAGGCTGCGTCCTCTTGTCCTATTGCAAGTTGCCTGGGAGAAGAGACCTACCCTCACCTACAAGGCTACAACCTTCTTTAAGGTTATTGTAGTGAGTGGTGTGTTCTCCCCTGAGCCTCCTTTTCTCACTCCTTGTAGGACTTGTGTTCCAGACCCTTCCCTTGTTGCATTTCTCTGGACATGCTCCAGCAGCTCAGCATCCTTCCTAAGTTGTGACGCCTGGAGCTTGACACAGCACTCAAGGTGTGACCTCACCAGTGCTGAGTACAGGGGAAGAATGACCTCCCTGCTCCTGCTGGCCACGCTATTCCTGATACAGGCCAGGATGCCATTGGCCTTCTTGGCCACCTGGGCACGTGGTGGCTGAGGTTCAGCCATCTGTCAGTCAGCATCCCCCAGATCCCTTTCTGCCTGGGCACTGTCCAGCCACTCTGTACTCCCCAGACTGTAGTGCTGCAGGGGGTTGTTGTGGCCAAGTGCAGGACCTGGCACTTGGTCTTGTGGAATCTCATATTGTTGGATTCAGCCCATCTTCACAGCCTGTCCTGGTACCTCTGCAGAGCCCTCCTTCCCTCCTGCAGATCAACACTCCTATCCCACTTGGTGTAATCTGCAAATTTGCTAATGGCAGACTCAGTCCCTCCATCCAGATCATCAATAAAGATATTAAACAGCACTGAGCCCAACACTGATCCTGGGGGGACATCACTGGTGACTTGCTGTCAACTGGATGTTATGCCTTCCAATGTACTGTCATGTCAATAAACTACAATGTTAGCTTACAGCATAATATCTCTCTCTTTCATAGGAAAAAATATGTCTTTCATCAGCGGCACCTTTCCACAATGCTTT
This sequence comes from Rhabdornis inornatus, assembly GCA_013397075.1. Classification (NCBI taxonomy): domain Eukaryota; kingdom Metazoa; phylum Chordata; class Aves; order Passeriformes; family Rhabdornithidae; genus Rhabdornis; species Rhabdornis inornatus. The sequence goes on along the minus strand of VWZS01006228.1, from coordinate 2,547,827 downwards.
TTATTATGACAGGATTCCCTAATATTTTTATTATGCTTACACTAGCTGCCTTGAGGTCTGTATCAGTAATTTGAACACCTCCATTTTGTTGCTTTTCCTTTTCAGCAGTTGAGTTACTTCCTTTAGGAAGTAGCAAATTTACCTTCTTTTCAACTGTGCAGGCTAGGCCAGCTCATTCCTTTCATTATCTATGTTGATTGCATATTTACTGTTCTCATCAACATTAATAGTTTCCTTCTTATTGCACTTTCAAATTTTCCCTGGTAATCATTCTTCTACTGTCATATTCTTACTTACTCATTTTCCTCTTTCTGTAAACTGCAGCCATGCACAGACCTCCATCTGCTTTTAGAGCTTCATATGTTTTCCTTTTTCCCTCCACACTGAAAAACCAAGCTAATGCAAATAAGGCAGATCTCTTTCTAATTTTCCCCTGTACTCCTTAATTTAAAACTCATCTCCTTAACCCCACTATCACTCATTTCATCTTGATTCAACCTTCTCTATGGATTCACATCCATGGAGCAGATAGCCATTCAATCAGTGCTCATGCTAATGTTTTCTGATCTATTACTATCATTTTTCCACAGCACTAAATCTTGTTCTTCATTATTTTGCTGTGCTTCTTGCTTCGTTTGAGAAAAATTGCAAGAATTTCAATTAAAATTGCCCGGGATTCCCAGAGGCATCATCTGTAGCCCCTTTAACATGAGTTTTATGTTGTCTGCTTTGCTGATACAATGGATAGTCAGTGGGTTTTTCTGACTCTCATGGGTGTTTTTCAGATTCCCATCCTCCTCTCATGGCCTTGCTTGTGTAGACAACATATCCTCCTTTCTTCCATGAGTGTTATAATGACAAAACCACGTCCTCCTCCTCATAAGAGCAACACTAACCAAATTAGGCAGCCAGAAAATGGATTCTTTTACTATATTTTTTTATCCAACCTCCTCATCTTTTCATAGTACCATTCTTAACTTCCTGAAGCTCAGGGGCTCATTTTTGTTCCCCCCCACACACCTTGACCTTTCCAGTCCTATTTCCAAGGCAGGGATTGGTGCAGGAATGTGTAATAATGTCTGTTGGGTAAAACTTAGAAGTTAATGTTTTTAGTTATTCTTCAAGACAAGGAAAGGAAAGAGAGGGAATTTTATGAAGTTCGTTCATTCTGCAAACCCAATATGCTCCTGAAACCCCATGCTATTTTTGTGTCATGGTCTTCACTAGGAGCTTCAGAAACCCTTTGTAGGGAATGGATTGTTTTCCAAAGAAAAAAATGAAGAGTTAAGAGATGTAAAATCCTCATCTTGATCAGCTTTATGAAAAGCTTCATATGCCACTGCAACTGCAGTAGCAGCTAGTTAAGATATTATTTGAAGTTAAATAAACATTTTTCCATTTTATAGACCTTTTTATTTTTTATTTTTATTAGATTATTATTTATTGTTATTCTTATTTCTTGCATAATCAATAACTGAACAAAAAATAAACATTACTTCTTCTGTACCTAATAATCTAGTATGGTAAATTGCAGCAAGCCAAGACCTTTTCTTTGGCATTTACCAAACATACAAATCATACTAGGTTTATTGGGAGGCTTATATATATATATGAAAGAATCTTGGTAAGAACACACTCATAGGAAAACTGGGATTGTTGCATGCAATATTTTTAAACCCAATACAAACCCAAAGTTTTTTCCTTTATCAACCGAAAAATAAGAAATTTAAAACAGAATATTTTTTCTGGTAAGGCAGACAGTGCAACAATGCAGAGAAGTTTGTATTTATGCTCCAGCATTCGCATCAGTGAAATTCCCTCTTTGATGCTTTTTGTTACAGATGATGTTTAAGTGTATGATTGCATAAAAATTGTTCAGTTGTTGGTGTTTTTTTCAGTTTTGACGTAAAAGGGGTCATAACTTTTTCTTTTTTCCCATTCTTTTATCTCATTACATGTATTTGAATAGACCTTGTAGCTACAGCACATAATTTCAAGACCCAGCAGGTGCCACGTAGCATGTGCAGTATATGACATTATTCACTATATTGGTGGCTGAAGAGTTTTCAAACTTCATATCTCAAGAAAAATCTAGCAATTGATGACCCTTTTGAGGGATTGATTTAGAGGGGCAACTACAGCTAATGTAGTATGAGTGTGATGAAGAGATTGTGGAGGAAGATTTCAAAGTGGTTGGCCAAGTTAAGTGAAACAAACTGCAGGAGTACTGTCCCCTGATTCCCAATTTTCAGAAAAACTTTATTCCTCTAAGGTACAGAGAATTTCTGCCATTTCATGCTTGGAATATTGCTTTGGGCTTGTTCTTCTGAAGTGTAATCTTTTTATTTTTTTCATTTTTATCTGGTTGACTAGGCAGAAGGCGCAAAAATCCAATTTTCAATGGATGAAAGTAATTCTGTACAAGTGGAGAGTTACACCTGCTTTATTGGAGGAGTAAGGACTAATTTTTTTTATTTGTATCCTTGGGGAGAGTCATTCACATAGAGGGTGTTTCTAGTCCTTGGTTAGGGTCCTGTTCCTATTCTGGCTCCACCAGTAATCCAGGGTGAGGTTTGTCATTTGGGATGTAGAGAATGGCTGTCTCTGTCAGTGAGGCTGTGTCTCCCTTCAGTAATCCCTCCCTTACACTTCTGAGCAGCTGCACACTGTGGTGGTGATTCTCAGATTTGGTGTCTAACTTAGTGACTGTCCCTAAAACTGCTCTAACTTAGTGACTGTCCTATATCTGCTCTGGGGTGTGACAGCCTTGCATTTTCTGCTGTATGCTTCAGAATCACTTTTGGGGTCAAGCTAGTCCTGCAAATGTGTCATGATCCTGAGCTTAGGCTGTATTTGACTTAATGTTAGAAAAGCAAGGAGAAGGAGCCAAAGAATGTCATTATATATACATACAGGACTTTTTTTTACCTGAACACCAAGAAAACATACAGTAGAGACTCAATTCATTTCTCAATTACTTGTATTTGTTTACCTACTACACATTATCAGCAAATCTACAACTATAATGACTGAAAAGATATTCTCACCCCATAAGGAGTGTAGCATCACTTAGAGAAGGTACTGGATCACAAAGCTGGGATATTCTATAACATGCTGGTGAGAAGACTGCTGGAATATACATGTGCAGTTCCTTCTCACCTACAGGTATTACTAAGAGGGTGGTCAGACAGAACTGAAAGAGAAAAGCAAATCCTGCATATGCTGAAGACAACTGCATGAGGTTCAAGAAGGTGAAGTGCCAGGTCCTGCCCTTAGGTCACAACAACCCTGTGCAGTGCTACAGGCTGGGGGAGGGGAGGCTTGAGAGCTGCTGAGCAGAACAGGACAGGGGATGATGCTTGGCAGCAGCTGAACATGAGCCAACAGTGTGCCCAGGTGGCCAGCAAGGCCAGTGGCATCTTGGCTTTATCAAGAATAGTGTGGCCAGCACGACTAAGAAAGTTATTGTCCTCCTGTACTTGACACTGGTGAGGCCAGTACTTGGTTTGGTTTTGGGCCACTCACTTCCAACAGGACCTTGTTTGGGCATGTCCAAAGAAGGGCAACTATGCTGCTGAAAGGTCTAGGAAATACATTCCATGAGGAACAGATGAGTTAACTGGGGTTAGTCTGGAAGGGGCTTAGGGAAGATCTTAACAGTCTTTACAATTACTTAAAGTTGTAGTGAGATGGGGCTTCATCTCTTCTGCCATGTCTCAAAGTGGAAGAATGAGAGGAAGTTTGTGAAAGGTTCAGAATAGATATTAGAAAAAAAACATTCCAGTGAAAGAGTGGTTAGACATCTCAATGAGTTCTCCAGAGAGGTGGTAGAGTCACCATTTCTGGAAGTGTTCAAGCGACATTGAGGTGTGACACTTGGGATTTGGTTCAGGGGTCATTATGGTGGTGCTGGGTTTGACAGTTGGACTCGATGATCTTTACCAACATTGGTGACTCTGTGATTTTATGATTCTGTATAGGTTGTCTAAATAGTGAATAAAGGCACCTAGAGAAACAGGAATTATGTGAGTACTGGGAGGCAGCAAAAAGGTGGTTAAATGCTCTGCATTTATTAGGATAAGATTGTCTTTGTACTTGCTGCATGTAAAATGTGGCAAAAGGAATGTGACTTGATGTAAAGGGATATAATTTAGTGAAGAAACAGTTTAGATCAGTAACGAGACAGCTACCTAACATGGAGATCTATAAATTGCAGAAGAGCTCTTGTAAAAAAAAAAATTAAAAGCTCCATCCTTCAAGACATTTAAAATTATAGTAGGAAACATCGGGGGAAAATTCCATTTTGGCAGGCAATGTCTCTTTCTCCTACTTTCTCTCTAAAGCACCCACAAGTATTGCTGTAATACCTGGGTGCTTCAAGATGGACTAATGGGAGTTTTGTCTATAATTCATATAATTTTCTGATATGGCTAGGCTTTTGAGTAGCCTGAGTACTTTTGTGATACAGCCTACTGATAATGGTTTTTCTCCACTGAGATAAATGCTTCTTAAATGAACCCTATTTTGAAACTGTAACACTGTTTTCATAATTTTCTATCAATGTATTTTCTTGATAAAATTTTTAGTTCATGTGTTTAATTTTTTTTTGCCAGACGTATTTTTTGTAAGCGTATCAGTTTTGCACTTACAAGCACTGTGAAAAGCAGTAAAAACAGTCATCTTCCTTTCTTCTTTTTCCTTTTTCTTTCTTTTTTTCCTTTTTATGTGTTGGAGTCTAATACATGTAAACTAGTAATGTGTAAATATCAGCATGAGCTACTTTTTGATAGGAAGAGCTGAAATGTTCACTTATGACTGTTAGGTTAATGGTTGGACTTGATGATTTTAAGGGTTTTCTTCAGCCTAAATGAGCCTAAATGTGATTCTTTGGAGAAGTATGAGGAGGGATAATTTCTGTTTGTTTCCACTAGGCTTGAAGAAATTAATAAGTTTATATCCAGAGTCTGGTATTTTTGTGTTTTCACGCAACGGTGATAAGCTGCCTTGCTTTTGAGGTAATTCTCATCCTCAGAAAACACGAAGAAAAACAGAAGCAGACATAAGGAGAACTTGAATGTAGAGGACTGAAAGTACAGAGGGAAAGCAATGGCAATATGAAGTGAGGGGCTTGGGATACCAAATGTTCTGGGGAAATTCCTGCTGGTATTAATGATACTGGTACACAATCCAAACTGCTGCTTAATTACAGGATGTTTTTAATATAAATGAAAATATGTTAGTTCAAACTCCTACAAACACTGGAAACTTCCACAGTACCAGGTTTAAACTGAGGATGGGCCATTTCAGCTTGGAAAACAAGGGCTGCATTTACCCCAGGGGCATCTCCACCACTCTTAAGCTTCAGCAGCCAGGAGGGCCACCTGCCTCCCTGCCAGGACTCGGGTCTCACACGCCACAACCTGCTCACTCTCACAGCACACTCACAGCCATCCTCTAGTTGTTTATGTACTCAGCAACTTTTCCCTCCAGTTACTCTTGCTCTTAGACCAGCTGGTTATCACAGTAAATTGTTCTCTGTTTCTTCTGTTCAGTCCCTGTCCAGCCCCCTCATCCTTCCATGAAAAAGGTGACTGCTTTGTTCTCTTCTTCAAAAATACACGGTGCCACTTTTTGTTTCTTAAATCCTGCACAGATGATCAGAATAATGTAAGAATTCTTTATATGGTACTAAATCATATATATATGTACTTTTTGAAGTATTCTTAAGAAGATTAGATTTAATTTGGTAACTTTTATTAAAGCTCTGAAGGAAAGATGGAATGAGCTCACCAGTTCATGTACTGATTGCAAAATGTGTACTTCAGAAAAATACAGGTTTTAAAAATTAAATTTATGCATTTTGCTTCCTGCCTTTGTTAAAAAATCTGGATTTTGCTTCTTGCTACTTGTTTGGGGTTTTTTTGGGGTTTTTTTGTTTTTTTGAGTTTTTTTTTCCCTGGTTGTTGTTTTTTCTTTATTTTGTAGTTTTTCTTCTAGTGTATACTTCATCTAATTTACTACTATATCAAGAGTAAAAGGAGAACCTATCTGTAATTTCTGAGTCTTAACCTTGAGTCTTAATATTGTTCTGCCTGGTTTGTGCAGCATTATTTCAAACATTGTAATAATCTTGCTATGACTAGGTAATCAAAGAAACAGAGTGTACTTGACATACTATGTTATTACTTTATGCAGCAACACTGCCATATCTTCTGATTCACTACTTCTTCCTGTAGAATCCAATTTGCGTTTGCTTTTTCCTTTATTTCTTGTTCTCATCTAAATGTGCTAATGTTTTATTCTAGCTATGTGTATGTGTATCTTCCTGGATTTAAGATATATAATTTTCTATTGTTTTCTGTGTTTCTTTTCTTTGGCTTAGGTTTTGTGTTCTGTCCTCCTTTAAGCTCTCTGCTGTGAATGCCTTGTACCTTGCTTTGGATCTGAATGTGTTTCTGTTTCAGTAATATAGTATTTTTTATTTTGATGCTAATGAAGTCTTCTGTAGATATTTTCTTCAAAATTGTTAATCTGGCCTCCCCGATGTAAAGAGTTAATTCTGTCCTAGAATAGGATGTTTAGAGAAACTCAGGATTTCCTAATCGTCATCTTGTTTAAATTTGGAACAATTAAGGCAGAATGTTGTTTATATACTACTAGTAAGTTGTGTTTGGTTTTCAGCTGATAATAAATTATCAATTGATTTAGAAGCACAAATTGAAGAAAGGAATTGAAACTTTATGACTCTTAATTGAAGGTCTGCAAATATTGATATTATACTTAGAAATGAAGAAATTAGTAACCCATGGTAATGCAAGTCAAGCCTTGGGTTTGCATATCTGCTTCATAAGATTTTATAAAAGCCATGTCAAGGGGTACTTTGTTAACTCACAATTTTATATTTGACTAAAAGCCAAGGATTTACTAAATCATGGCAAAAACCTTCTGTTCTTCTCTTCTGTCTGTGAAATCTGGTGTGTTATAAGGCAAAGTCCTGTGGAAGGATATACTGATAAGTAACAATGAACAAAGCTCTGATCAGTTCTTCCAGCTAAGATCTCCAGTAGACAGCTTTTGTATTACACCTCTGAAAAGGAAGTGGGACATGGAAAGTACAGCTGAACATTTTTCTTCTTTCCTGTTTCTGTGGTTCTTTCAAGGGATGACAAAGAATGAGAAGTGAAAATTCTGTCATAAACCCTGTATTTTTCCTCTCCTTTACACAGAAAAATCTTTGCAGCTTCATGGTGAGAAGAACTGTTGAATGTAATTCATGCTATGTATTTTTATTATTTTCCAATAATACAATGCAAAAGATTTTTTAAAAATAAAACTGCCAGTACACTTGTAATGTTTCAGTTTTATATCTATTTATGAAGTGTAAGCCTATCCAAATTTAATCATGAACAGCTTTTTGTGTTGTTGCTGAAGAGTTTTCTCTCTTGGTTTGTTGTTTTTATAAAAATCAGTTTTAGTATATTGCCACTGTAACTAGGCATCACTAATATTGGTTATAAAACTTCTCACATTGTGAGGGTTGGAGAAACTTACTGATTTTAAGAGTTTTGGGGACTGTTGTGCAAGCAAAAATGTTTATTACACTTACCAAGGTTTTCAGAGGTATGGAAAATAATTTGTATCAACTCAGGCTAATTCATTGTCAGCTTTTTAAGTGTAAGGTACATAATTGCTACATACAACTTTCTATTCTGTTTTCAGGGGATGGTTAATTCAGTCCCTAATAAACTAACAAAACAGGTACTAGTATCTTTAAGGACACTGTCATTTATATAGATAATTAGAGGATAGCTGAGCCCATACTGGCACAGGTTTTTGAAGAAAGAAACCAGAAAAAAACAAACCATGATCAAATTATAAAATTAAGGGAGGAAAGGAGTATAATAAAGACAATATATTTACATTTTAATAGAACATTTTATGGTGTCTTTCTCAAAAGCTTATTTTGAAAGAGCTCATTTCAGGTTGCCACCTGCATTTAAACATAAGTGTGTGAAAATATGTTGCTTGTTGCTAATGAATTGAAGGGAAGTGGCCAGATTAGTGCCAAGGAACCTTGTGTTGGGGTTTTTAACCTGCTCTCTGTATGAGTCTTTGAAAAGTGGGAGAAGATGATGAGCTAAATCATCATCTGGGGGCTGCTAAAAGAGCACAAGTCACTCGTCTTCCCCATTCTGGAGCTGGACTAGGGAGTCTATTCTGTGCTTCATGCAGGTGGTCCAGTGGATGCTGGGGTCTCCTGGCTGGCACAGAGCTGCTGTCTGCCTGACGAGGCAGGAGAGGAAAATAAAGGAAAACAGCTTCAAGTTATGTCAGAGCAGTGCTGTGTGTGAAGGTGAGTGGCAGGCTGGAAGCATGAACCTTAGGGTAGGCTTTGAAGGAAGGACAGGTCAGTGGCAACCTGACCATTGTGTTTGGAGTCCAGGAAGCTCCTTCTGCAGGGAGCAGACTACTCTGGCAGCAGTGGAAGGAGGATACTGGAGGTTCCTTGCCTATGGTTAGGCTCTGCTAGTGAGGCAGAGGAGGAAGGAGCTCTCTTGAGTGCAGTCTGTAAATGGGCCTGAGCTTAATGGAACAATAAATAAGCTATGTCAGAAGCTTTATTCATGGAAGATTAGCCTGGGGAAAAAAAACTAGTGTATTACCTGAATCTCTGTGCTTATAAAAAGTTAGTAAAGGCGTATATAATCAACCTAGCCCTCAGGGCATGGTTTGCAGTCTCATTGTTGCCTATGGTGAGTGTCCAGCATGCAGGAATTATTTCTTCCATATAATCAGATAGAGCAAGATGAGAAACATTGCACTTGATGGCAGATCTATAGCTTAATTGGCCTCTAACTAGGGAAATGACGGATCAGAAGAAGAAATTAAGTATTAGAAAAATAATGCTAGTTGGATATGAATGTCTGATAACTACTGCTGTAAAATCATAGACCAGAATTAAAGAATATGCTGAGTTGGAATACACCATCAAGATCATTGAATCCAACTCCTGTCCCTGCACAGGACCCATCAAGAGTTGCACCATGTGCCTGAGAACATTGTCCAAACACATCTTGAACTCTACCAGGCTTGGGGTTGTGACCACTTCACTGGGGAGCTGTTCCAGTGCCCAGCCACACTCTGGGTGACAAATCTGTTTCAACTTTCCCTTGTGAGGATATTGAAGACTGTAGTGAGGTCTCCTCTCAGTCTCTTCTCCAGGCTGAACAGCCCAAGTGACCTCAGCCACTCTTCACTCAGCTTCCCCTCAAGGCCCTTCACCACCTTTGTGGCTTTCCTCTGGATGTTCTCTAATAGCTTTGTGCCTTTCTTACATTGTGGCACCCCAAACTGCACACAATATTCAAGGTGAGACCACCCCAGTGCAGAGCAGAATGGGACAATCCCCTCCCTTGCCTGGCTGGGGACCTTGTACAGGATGCCCCTCCCTCCTGGCTGCCAGGGCTGGCTCATGTCCAACTTGCCATTGGCAAGGACCCCAGGTCCTTTTCCATAGTGCTATTTTCCATTTGCAGCTGCTTCAGTAATCCCTTCATATTTTCCCAGGCTGCTGTTACCTCACATTTAAGTCTGAATCAAACTGTGTTGATTACCAGCAAAGATCATAGTAGGTGAAACATACTTCGAGACCTATTTAAGATCTATGTGAAGTATCCCCGGCCTTTCCTACAAAACTTCAGGTCAACATCAGCACCTATGAGGAGTAAAGGATAAAATCAGAGATTTAAAGCAGAGGTGCCATACACAGCTGAATAAACAGCCAAGCACCTTTGCTGTGTCTTGTGATTTGAACTGCAGTTGACAAATGACAGAAAATAGGCTGTTTCAGAGAGAATTTTTAAAGTAATGTGAAAATGAAAAGGATATCTGTTACTTATTCTTCTTTTCTGAGTACCAGTAAAATCAAATGGGATTAAGAATCCCTGGAATATTTATTGATACACATGGCAGCTGGAACCTGTGTATGGACATGAACTAATCATCATATATATGTTACCCCTTTCCTTTGGTCAATCAAAAAAATAGGAAGACTAGGAACATCAAACTTCAGACCCCTGGAGAACAAAATACACAGAAGGAAGCCATGATTTCCAGACAGCTATCTTTTCCTAACTGAATTCCAGTTTAAAGTTTTTAAAAATTGAATGTAATAAAAGATTCTTTTCTAAAATTTGATTTCTCCTACAGTCTATCACTTTCTAATTCTTGGCTGTTTTTCAAAGAGCCAGCAGCTGTGTGTTTTGTACATAGACTTTATAATGGCACTGATTTGCTGGTAAAACTTCAGGGGTGTTTTTTGGCAAAGTTGGGCATGTGATTATTTTTGGAAAACTGAGCTCAGCTACATTGTCCATATTTTATGGAATCAGAAAATGCAGAATGTGGCCTAAAGCAAAAAGTGGAATTGAAATGATGGCTATGTTATGAAAAAAACATGGAAAGACTGTGTTGTTGGGGTTTTTTTTTTTAATTTATGTAAAAGCATAGAAAAATTATAATCACAAACAACTCAAATTAGTGTATATAGCATAAAGTTTTTACTTGCAGCATCCATCAAGTATTTCTGAAATAGATTAGTAGAAATAAAAAGTTCAGAAAAATCTTCAGAATGTGAAAGGAAAGAAAAAGGATTCAGAAAGTCCTAGAGAGTTTGTTGCAAGGTTCATCTACCAACTGATCTCATCATTTTGACTTCCCTTTTTGGTTACTGGAATGGAAGAACAAGGACTGAAATCCACTTGTTTAACTCCTACCTGAAATGCATTTCATCTTAGGTAACATGACTTTACTTACTAGGCCTTCAGTGACTACAGTGGATCCCTTGGTGTGAAAGGATAATATATATGTCTGGATTGTAGAAACCTTTCTTGGTTTGATGGATTCCATCCCAGTCTTTTCAGTCTTCTTTTTTAAAAATTGCTTTAATATTTCTTTAATCTGACTCCTTACCTGTCCCAGTTCTGTGAGGCTAGACTACAAGGAGCCTGGTTCTTCAGTGACCCTCTGCAGTGAAGGGTCTGCACTTGGGTGTTACTTATAGAATTTGTTAAATTTTAAAAACCTGATGTTTAAAATAAATTGCAGGCTATGATAGAAGTAAGCAGATTCCAGGCAACCTGATTTACTTCACATCTGCAACTAAAAAGTTGCTCTTAAAGTCTAAAGAGACGGAGGCATGTCAAAGTGGAATACATAGACAGAGGCTCATGCAGCATTCAATGAAATAATATGATTTTGAGTCCTAGTGTTTGTGGATAGGAGTGTAGGTTCCTGATCATGCATTTCCTGGAAATGACAGCAGAAGTAAACTTGAATACATTAACAACTACTTTATGTAGTCCCCAGTTTTTGAATACATTAACAACTACTTCATATGGTTGCCAGTTCTCATGGTCAATGATAAAGCCTGAAAGTTTCCACTAGAGCTACTCACTTGTTAATAAAATGTCATACAGATAATTCCCATTTCCTCCCCAGCATGTGTCTCAATGTACTTGGCCAGCTGTGTAGGTAGACTGAGACTTCTATGGGGACTGTTTTCAGTGCTGTGAGTAAGGACAATATCAATAACATCCTTAGTGGTTTTTTTCTGTGTTTTATGCTACACTGCTCAGGTTAGTATTAAAAGGTAGACACTTGTTTGCAGCTGTGATTGCACATTAACATTATAGATATCCTAACCATTTTCTGTACTAAATTTGGGTAAGCAGAAGAGTTTCATTTATTGTGTTACAATTTTAGGGAAAGACTTCAGTGTTGTCATTTTAGTATGATTATGTTTTGGGATCTGCACACACAAATGTGTAAAATTGGTTAAATATGCTTTTAATTATTTTTAAGGTTATTATTTTCTCCATTTAAAAACTGTATTATGTACATCTTTTGATTCCTTGAATACCAGGTTTCAGCCAAAGGCCAGATTTTATGGTGAAGTTGTAATATGCTGAAATGAGACAATATAATGGAAATGCATATCCATTCTTATCAGTTTAGCTAGGGGATGCACACTTGATTAATTATTAACAAGCCATGTAAGAAATAAATAAGGTCACTGACTGAGTGACATCTAATTTATCTAAATGAGCCCTGTTGCATATTGCTAGCTGAGCTGGTCACTTGTTAAACTGGCTATATTATTCCTCGGACTGGGAATTGTATAGAATCCATTGGCTTAGTGGTTCAAAAAATATATCTGGACGAGTTAGCTTGTGGAAAGCACACACTTGATCAATACAGGTAGGGGAAATTAATCCTGATTTTCTAAATATGGTTGGAAGTTAGTGATGAAGTTTGAACACTAACATTTCTTTAGAATCTTTTTATTCGAAGATCAGTCAAATGTGGGATTTGAAAAGAATCTGTACTTTAAGTAATAATGGCTACAAATTTGGTTCACTAAAATAATTTATGTAAAACCCCTGTCTTTTACATGTAAATACCATATTGCAAATGTCCACTTGCAAAACCAAGGCATACAAAACAGCAGGCAGCAGATCTGTGTAAGAATTTCTACTCCACCCCCAATTTGAGACAGTCTAAGAGGAGTAATGACTGAGTGCATTTTCTTGAGATCTCTTTCCCAACAGAACTCTCTTCCTCCATTCTCCTCATTTTCCTTCCCTCTGTCCTGTCCTTTTCCTTCCTGACCCGTGTTCCTCCACCTGCAGCATCCCAGGTGAAAATACAGATGGAAAACTCTGAACTATTATTTTTCCTGGCCATGAAATGTGGAAATGCACAGATCCTGGAAAAGGCAGGATTGTACCACTTTTGCTCACTGTCTTTCCCTCCAGGTAATGTCCCCACTGAGCTTGCAGCACTAATTCCATGAGGGAAGGGGCTAGCACTACAGATGGGGCATTGACCTTCCTGCCCTGCAGGGGACAGACCACTCTAAACTAATATCTGTCATACCTGCTAGTGCTGCATGCTAAGTGCATACAAGAGCATTTACTAGTGGCCATGCTGCCACAGGAGTCCTTCCAGTAGAGGTGTGTATAATTAAGTCTTATATCACAATGAAATTATGCAGGGGAGGTGTTTGTTCATGGGAAGATGCAGTGTTTTTCCTTGAAAGAGCCCATCTGGTTGCATCTCTGAGAATTTGTGGTAGGTAGATGATGGGTAAAAAATCAACAGTGTACCATATTCTGTGTTACATGCTTTCACAATATCACATACCAAGATTCAGTGTTCCTCCTAGAGCTCCAGCTATGAAATCAGATTATGTTCTGAGAAGCCAAGCTTACCTAGAAAATAAATAACCTTTTCTATTGTGGAAAAGAAGAATTGTAAGCTCTTTCATGGGAAGATAAGGGATAGTGTTGATTCTTATCTTTAAATCTCATGGTTTTTAGGCCTATATTTTAGGGGCTGGGGAAACTTGATAATATTATTGCACATGGGACTGACAGAGTAGCAGCCCTTTGGTTTTGGAGGGTCTCTTGAGGTCTGTAGAGAGATAATATTGTATTTCTGCAGCAGCTGTATGGGTTTTAAAGCCTTGTGTCATAATCCATGTTGATATTTGAGGTTTAGTGATATATATTGTTGTGTTGTTGTACAAGATTATTGGTAGCTATTTTGTGAAGCCAACTTTTCCCCTGTCTAATGTGTGGTACAAAATACAGTTACTTCAAATATCACAAATGAACCTGTATGCTGTTCTGGGATTATTTGGTATTATATATTATTCGGGGAGTTTATTAGTTGCCTATCAACAATATAGCATAAATGAGTAAAAGTACTTCCTGAAATGGGAAGATTTTTCAAGAAATCTAGAAATTTGTTACTTGTGGCATTAATTATGAGATTTTTTGCTGAGATTATTGTTCCATCAGTTAAATAGAAATAACAAAGAAAGTTCCCTATTCTTCTTTCTGACTACTTGAAATTTTTTATGCTGTTTTCCAGATGTAATGGTAAAAGAAAAACTAAAGAGGTAATGCACTAGAATAAATGGTCTGACTAGTTTCAACAGTTCAGATGTCACAGAAGAGCCTACTTTTCTGTCAGCAATATTTGGCTCCTGATTGTGAAGTGTAAACTTCATATTTTCATACTCTGAAATAAAAATAGCTATTCACGTTAGCTTACTTTTACCTTGCTTTACCTCAGAGATGGAATTCTGACCAGCAGTATGTTTCATGATGAAATTACCAGTACCAATGATAATGTTAGGGGCAAATTAAGTATAAATTATCTATATAATTGTTAATTTGTTAGCTGTGCTAACAAATCTTAAATTTACTTTGACTTCCCTAAGAAGGAGGAGTAAATGGAAATAGGGTGGGAAGAAAGACTTGGTGGAGTAGAGGTTTGCATGAGAACAAAGTGTTTCAACTTATAATAGTAGAGTCTTTAACCAGCCTAACACTACCATCATTCATCAGTCTCACCAAAAAGTCTATGTGCCCTCAGCTTTTTAAGACTGGAATGACATGTTTGTAGTATAACTACATATGTATCCCTTTTACAGCCTGGGCAGATAGTGGTGGTGACCTGCTCAGCTCTTGGTATAGTGGTGTATTTCTATATCCTGCTTTGTGTAGGCTTACTATATATGAATTCGAGGATATTCTGATAACTTTATTGGGACTTCTATGTTTCTTCCTCCAAGGTGAAAGGGAAATATATTTTTCTTGAAAGATCTGTGGAATTTCATGTGGGGTATTTAAGAGGGATTTCCAAAGCCACGGTCTTTCCTTCCCATTCTCTGTAGGTTTAAGCAGCCTGCCCATCCTAAACTCAGTCCATGTTGCTAGCTTCATATTTGTTGTCTGAAATTTTTACTTTCCTTACCCACTTGACCCTCCAAAGCTTTTGTGAGTGATTTGTACCAGCATCATGGTTAGGTCTTGGGAAAAGTAGAGAAAGTGGTTGTCCCTTGATGTTGCTGTTTGTATTCTAAAGAGTAGCTATTTTGCTGGCACAGGCATTCTTATGATTGAGTTGTTCTGTGATATAGACCTCTTGTAAAGACTGATCGACCTCCCTAATGTCTTGCCACTGCTGCTGCTGCTAAAGTCACATTTATGTTTCTGCAAGACTGGTGACTAACTTCCACAGACTCTACCCAATTTCTGTTCTGCTGCTTCCTGGGTAAGGTTGTATAATCCCTAGAACAATGATTTTTGAAGGTTTGCACGCCTTTGTAGAGAGCCAGAGCTGAAATCAAGATTGTGTTGGACCTGGCCCTGAGCAGCACTGACGGATGTCAGTGTATTAATTTACCCAGGTAGATACAGTGAGTCAGCTGTATGTTTTGGAATATTTCAACCTTATTTTTATACTCTGCCCTACTGGTTATTTGACTGTGTATGGTTCATGTGCACTCCTATAGCCTTTTGAATCCCTTTGTCCCTGATCATTTTGTGTAGCAGCAAAAACATTCACCTGTGTGTGTGCCAAATCCTGCCAGGTGAGCACTAAATGTACTCAAACTAGTCTTAAGCAAGCTTCAGTCATTAAGATTCTACCCCAGTACCTAATGATCATGTACATGATATATAAATCACAGTAAAAATAGACCTGATATTTAAAATGTCAGACATGCAAGCATGCATGCAAAAATGTAGGCGAATTTGCTTTTGTAACTTAATGATATTTTGCTAAGGAGCTCCTCTACCAATGATCAATTCGATAAATTAATGCTTGGTTGACTGTAATCATGGTCATTGTGTATGCAGAGTAAATATGTAAATATGTACACAGTTTCTGTCTGTGCATTTTCTGCCAAACCTCAAGGAAACCAGGCAGTTTTATTTCTCTCATATTCAGATTTCTATTTCTCGTCTTGAAGCAGTTTCTCCTTTGCAATTCAAGACACTTATAAAGGAAGTTATAAATTTTTAAAGAACATAAAACTCCTAATAGAATGATATGAAATAGAATTAGAACAATTGATTGAAAAAGCTATTTTCTTATGTTTTCAACTTCACCATTAACAGCATTATTTGAATTCTCCATTAAAAAGGGACAAAGATTGTTATGCATCTTTAAACAGTGGGAAAGAGTTCTGAATCTTACTTATTTTTATTGTCAAGAGAAGGTCTGACTACAGATTGGTGTGTAGGTTTCTCTGAACTACCTTTGTTCTTTTGTAATAGCATAGGTAAGTGAATAAGGCAAATTCTAAGAGACTAGCAAAGTTGAATGTTCTGTAGCTTGTAAGAGGAATATTTTTATTAAAAATCATGATCAAGTAAAGTTGATATCTCAGCAGTGGCATTTCTGTTGGACTACAAGTGTTTCTTATTTCCTCATTCCATGTTTCTTTTTCAGTTGGATAGCATATACATCAGATGTAGTCATAAGAGAATTTTTAGAATAATATGGCCTGAACTCTAGACATTGTATGTGTTCCAAGTGCGTATGTTAAAGAACGAGTCAGATTTGCATATTTGCTCAAATATTGTTTCCAGTAGCTAGTGATCCTGTAGGAATATGTCTAGACTTCCTGAAGTATAGGAATTATTTGAATAACACATATATTTGAATATATTTGCATATTGTCAAAGCACATTGGGTCATGCTATCTGGCACAATTTTTCATACAGTACATCTGGGTAAATTAAGTCAGTAAAAAGAAATGGGGATAAAGTCCTTATTTTTTTCCTATGTCATAATTTAAAGAAAAAAATGTGATTAAAACTGGAGAGATATTTTCAGTGCTGAGGAAATGCAAACAAACAAAAATTACATAATTACCTAGATCGTTCTAAACATGAAGCAAGGCTCTTTACCCATGTTAAGTGAAATTTTGTAGGTTTACCCCTAAATAATTTTTGCAGAATGAATATTTTAGTCAGAAAGCTTGAGAGATACATGTTTTGATTATACACAAACTAAATTTTACCTAATTTTTTTTCACAAATGAATGAGAATAATATTGTTTACCATTGCCATTTTTTTGGCATTTTCTTTTCCTCTTCTAGTTACTGCAGATAAATCAGACCAAAAAACCATCATAAAATGCTTAATAAAATTTTATGATCCTCAAAAATATTTTCACTTTTTTTTGCCTAGCCAAGATGTGTGACTCTACAACATGGAGTTGTTGTGACCCAAGAGCAGGACTTGGCACTTCGCTTTCTTGAATCCCATATAATTGGCCTTGATCCCTCTGCAAGGGAGGGTGGATCTCCCTTGAGGCCACAATCTATTGACCCTCCAATAGATCAACATTCTCACCCAACTTGGTGTGTCTGCAAACTGACTGGGGGTACACTGGATGCCCTTATCAAAATCATTGATAGTGATGTTGAACAGGACTGGCCCCAGTACTGAGCCTTGGGGTACCCCACTGGTGACCAGCCACCAACTGGAGGCAGCAGCATCCACCACCACTCTCTGGGCTTGGACATCCAGACACTTTGCAACCCACTGAAGAGTGCACCTGTCCAAGCCAGCTTCGCCAGGAAAATGGTGTGGGAAGCAGTATTGAGGACTTCACTGAAGTCCAGGTAGACACACCCACGGTTTGCCTCATCCACTTGGCAGATTACCTGGTTGTAAAAGGAGGTCAGTTGGTGAAGCAGGACCTGAATTTCCCCAAACCCAGGCTGACTGAGCCTGATCCCATTGTTTTCAACCCTGGAAGTCCACAGTAGAGGTTTTGTTGACCCATTTCCTTACTTCACTGAGAACTGAAAACTGTCATTTTGTGGTGGCTATGCCCAGGACAGCCTCTCACCACCACCTCTCCCACCAGCTCTTCTCTGTTCATAAACAGCAGCTCTAGCAGTCAGCCACTCCAGGAAGGCTCCTTTGTCAGCCATGTGAGGGGGTTGTATAGAATATGCTGTGTTGGAGCACACCATTGGGATCATTGGGTCCAAGTCCTGGCCCTGCACAGGATACCCCAAGAATCACACCGTGTGCCTGAGAGTGTAGCCCAAACACTTCTTGAACTCTGCCAGGCTGGTGCTGTGACCACTTCCCTGGATTGTCTGTTCCAATGCTCAAACACCCTGTGTTTTTTCAAACCTTCTCCTGACACCCAAGCTAAACCTCCCCTGACTCAGCTTCATGCCATTTCCTCATCTCCTGTCACTGATCACAACAGTGATGAAATCAGCATCTGCCTCTCCTCTTCCCCTCATTATGAAATTGCAAACTGCAAAGAGGTCTCTGCTCAGTCTCCTCCAGGCTGAACAGAACAAGTGACCTCGTCTGCTCCTCTTAAGGCTTCCCCTCAAGGCCCTTCACCATCTCCATAGATCTCCTTTGGGCACTCTCTAATAGCTTCATGTCTTTTTCATATTGCAGGGCCCAGAACGGCACACAGGGCTCATGGTGATCCTCCACAAACTAATAAGAACCATTTGCATGGTTTGATATAATGTGGCAGTTTCCCTTTCTTCTTCATGATCATATTTTTTGTTTGTGGAGCTATGAACAATTGAAGCTGCTTTGAAAAATCAGGAGATAAGAGCAGATGGTGAGCATCACTGGAGAGGTTGTCCAGATCACATAAAGCACAGTCTTGCCATTTGAAGTGAAGGAATAATAAACATTTGAAAACAATTGTCTTAAATCTTGTGAAGTATGCTTAGGAATTTAACCTGAGTGAGCTGGTGAAGTTCTCAGATTTCTATAACAGATGATGAAAAGGTTTTTATGATTTAAGTCAAGTTACTTTGAGCTATCTGTATTTGCAGCTTTGATCAATAGAATTATAATTGTTCTTCTGTAATAAAGGTAATTATGTATGCAGCTGTCTTGATTCACTCTGAACAGTAAATCCCACTGGGCTGGGCCTCACAGATGGTCTTGTTGAGGGAAAACTGGATCTTCAGGAAGTACTGTGTGATCAGTCCACAGATGCCAGTCTTTGTGTGTAAACATGCAAGACAAGGACAGAACACAGTTGTGTTGAATGAAACAGGTGGTGAAGAGATCAGTTTTTGGATGTATTGATGATTGTGCTTATATGAATACATGATTCACTGGGTATATTTTATATATATATATAGACCCTATGAATAAAGTTGGCCTAGAATTTCAGCTTCCTTTTCTTCAGAGCTTCTTAGCTTTTGGCTTGTGACATTTTCAAATTTTCAGTATCCCTTCTAGAAATAATATTAGGCATTTGGCTGCTAAAGTTATGTTTAAAATTTTAAATTTTAGGTGTTATAATTCTTTGTTTATTCGATCTGAAAATTATTGCAATAATAAAGATTGTCTTCGTTGTTTGATGTATTTAGGTATGCTTTTATGTGATAAACACATACCTCAAGGGCCTTTCTAGTTTTGCCCTGATCACAAAGTGGGTGGAACTGTAACTTACAACTTCTGAGCAGAAGATTGCCAAAGAAAGTAACTGGCTCTTTTTCAGATCCTGATATTCACTCATGACTTAAAATTAATCCACTGCTATAATCAATTGCTTTATCAAGCTGCAAATCCTGTAATTACATACTCTAATCTAGATGCAGTTTCCCTGGATACTTCCTCCTCTTTAATTTGTTGTTTGCTGTCTGTTCAGATATTCTTCTCTTTTGTTTGCTTTCGGAGCTTTTAACATTGTCCTCTCTCTGCACCTTGATTTGATTTTTCAAATCAGTTTTCATGAGCATATTTATCTCTAAGGCATATTTCCTCTTGCTACTCATTGACCCAGTCCTTGTTTACTTATATTGTGTATATTAAATTAGTAAATAAAGATAATATAGTCATCCATTCCTCATTGCTATTTCTGGATCTTTTGTGCTATGTTTCTCACGTGTTGGTTCTCAGCAGTTTCACTGGTTGCAAGCATAAATATTCAAGGGTGTTTTCTCTCTGTCTGCAGACCAGTGAGTGTAAATAACATTTTTCCTGTGTCAGTTTATAAGTTACCTATCAAATCTTTCAGTTAATTGGAAAAAAATCTAAAACAGTAGTCAACAATTAAACCATTCTGAACAATATAATCAAACCCCCCCAGTACTATATATTATAATGTTATAATTAAATACTACTATTATAATATTATAATTAAAATCTGTTAAAATTTCTGATTTTTATGGAACATATGAAAGAACTGTTTTATCTTCATGAGATAATAGCACAAACATTGGAGAATTATCCTTTCAGAGTTAAGGAAAAGGATTTATCAGTTCATAAGCTGTGAAATGCTAGGTGCTCTTTCTTCAATGTGAATGAAAAGCTATCAACTGTCAGGGCTCAGTTCACCTTCTTTGCTTTCAAGTTTTACTTCCATGTGAAAAAATTATGCTCTCAGTCCTTGGGTCTGAAAGCCAGCTACAAAGGGATAGAGCAGCACTTTTACCTTGTGGTTCCCTTCTCCAAATCAAACTAGCTCAAAATGTCAGTGCCTCCAAAGTAAGCCAGTCTGTTCCTCATTCTTAAAAAGACATCTCATTCAAGGGATGATCAGTTCATATGAATCCTCAAGATAAGAAGATGTTTCAGGAATTTGAGATTTAGCATTTAAGATTTATATGAGAGCCAGCTTTAAAAAGTCCCAGAAAACCACCAATAATATTGGAAAATTATGTGCTCTTCATATATTTTGAATTGCAACATTTGAATTCCAGATTATAGTAAACAAACTGTTTAAAACAGTTTTTCCATATACTGTCTACTCAAGGCTAGATTGAATTATGATTGTTTCTGTATATGAACTTTTTTCCCTTCATTTCAATATTAGATTTTCCTGAGTATAAAATACCTAAGCCTGGGATAATTGGATTGTACTACTGCCACCTCTGAGCGGCAAAAATTTCCTGACAGAAAACTCTATTCACATGGAGTTTGGAATGCTTGCATTACACATGTAATACACTAAAACTGCAAACAGAATGATACTGTAGGTACTTGTAGTGATTTGAATATGTGAAGTACCTAAGTTCAATGAGGGTTTTATGGAATGTTAATTTTTAGGCCTGTCTGAAGAGAAAACACTAAAACAGCCTGTTACACTGTTCAGATTTCCTTTGCCCCATCAGAAGACCATGAAATAACACCAGTGTATGGTGATCATCTTTTTTAACATTTACAGTTGTGTTACTGTCTCTGAGTGTCATCACTTTATCAAAAGGCAGCTGGTGAAAGAAATGCAGCCCCTGGGCCCAGGCTCTGTCCCCCAGGTGCTGTCCTTGTGCAGCAGGAGGAGTGGTGCCCTGCCGAGCCCTGCCCTGGTCAACCTTGGACCCTCACACCAAACACAAACCTTATTAGTCCAACTGTTCACATAGTGCAGTGGAGACATTAGCTGGAAGAACATCTCTGTAGAAGAGGATGGCTGAGATTTTCCTTGATGCTCTGTGACTCAAAGCATCTGAAGTGCTATAGTGCATTTTGTCTATATACGGTCATTTTTAATAATCTAATTTACTGAGGGTCTGATGTCTTCATACAGAGTCTCTTAGATTTCAGTTTATACAAACACACAGCTATAACTGCATTGCTACAATAATAATGGCTCTACTGGCATGTGCTGGTCTTAACTGTGTGTTTTTCAATACATTACTGCTATACCATTCTTATCTTTTCTACTTCATGTTTCTTTTCATGACATTCATAGGAAGTTTTGGCACCTTTACCATGGTGCCAATATTTTTTAAGCTTGATCTGTGAGTTCAAATTCATCATTAAGAGACAAAAAGTGATATTAGATATGACAGTGTAAGTTTGTCTCCTGTGGTAAATCAAACTAAAAATCTATATTGAAAATACATTCAGGCTGTGAAAAGATGGGCTCAGAGCAAGGACACAGCGGTACTAAGATTGTTGGGGAATCTTCAGAAAGAGCTGGGTATTTCCTTCAGCCATTCAGATCTGTCCTCTTAATGTAAGAATAGGATGAAGAAAATTGGATGCCTCACGAAAAGTCTTTCAAAGAGATAATGTCATAAGAAGAGCTGTTTCAAATACATTTCTGTGTCATTACTCTATCATATCTTTCCATAACTAAAATCCTTAAATGCGTAGAAAGATTCTGAATTATGGCTATGTTTCCCTGCAATTATTGTCTTTTCAATATCAATGTTTTAATAAAATTTTTGAAAGAAAAATATATATATTCAACAATGTATGTGTTTGTGGTAATTTATTTTATTATTTGTTGGATAATTTCCATGAACATTTTAGCAAAACTCATACCAGAAACTGCATATTCAGAGACCATGTATTTAGTTGCCTGTATTTATCAGATTGTTCTATTTTTTGCAAAAATGGGGAAGCATAAAATGAAAAATACTGCTTTCTTTTCAGTTTTTGCCTTGCATGGATTTCACCCCCTTTGAAGAGGCCAAAGTCTTCCCCTGGGAGGCTTGGAAAATAGAATGAGAAATGCTGTTTATTAACTGCAGCCTTCTGTCTTTTACATATGGTGCAAAAAATAATAATTGCATTTATAACAGTTTTAGGAAAGACTTCAGCTAAAAATTAACCTGTTAGCTTCAGAATGGATTTTTCTGTTTCACTGTAAAACTGTAATTTACACTGAAATTGATCTTATTTTAACAGAGCATTTCTCCCAGCATTAGACTGTATCCCCAGCATTGCAAACTCTTGGGGCATATTTGATTTCACACATGAGTCCCATTGACTTTGAGGTCATCTGTATGTGTGAACTTAGACGTGCATAATTGTTCACAATTTTACGTGAATAATCCTTTGCTATGCAGGATGGAGGCCTGGGTTGTCTGGCTTGATCTGCTATCTAGAGTTTGTTGTTTGCTTGGAACTCAAAACCAGGACGTGGAGAGACTTCAGAGACTTTTCTGTTCTGAGAGCTCCAGTCTCTGGCAGAAGAGATCTGGAGTGTATAAAGCATGACTACAGGGCTCTGGAGTGATTTTTGAGGGCATGGAGGCATAGGTGGTCTCTCCTTGATCCTTTTACTGAGAGGGAAGAAAGACCTTCAGGAGATCTTGAAATCTAACAGCTGGCTGCACAACTGCTGTTGACACCAGATATTTGGGGGTGTATGACCATGGGACCATCTTTGAGGATCAAAGACTGTTAGGAAAAGAAAAAAACTGATAATCTCAGGTCATGGTGATAGGGGGAGGCTTCTGGAGACTCAGAATGTAATGTCACTCACTCAAGACAGGCAACAAGAAGGATTTGGGGCACACAACATAGTCAGCCTCACTTGACCTCTGAGAAGCTGATGGAGCTGATGGAAGTTGGAAAACCATTTCCAAACATATGAAAAAGGGGGAAGTGACTGGAAGTAGTGAGCTAGGATTTATGAAAGGCAAATCAAGCTTAACCAATCCAATAGTCTTCTATGATGAGGTGATGGATGAGGGAAGAGTAGGAGATGTTTTTTTCTTGACTTCAGCTAGATTTTTATCATCCTCATAGACAAGCTGATGAAGTACAGACAAATGGATGGTGTTTCTAGATACTTATAATTAGTTTGAGTAAATACAAGCAAGTAGAAATACTGGGATACTTTGACAGTATTGAAATTGTATGTGTATAACCTGGATTTTCAATGATCCTTGTGCAGGACCTTGTAGGATTTTATGTTATTTTCTTTGCAGTAACCTATTCTCCAAGATGTTCCCTACCTCAAGATATGTCTGTGGGATGTTGCTGAGATTGGGCCTCATACCAAGTGTGGAGCAAATTCCTACCCATGTCTGAAGACACACATTTGATGACATGTGACAGCTTTGCCTACCTTATTTATGCTCTGCATCCTAAATGTATCTGATATGCTGACACTAGCTTTGATATTTCTGGCTGTATCTTAATAATTTATGACTAGAAGAGACATGCTTCATCTTAATAGTCAGCTGTGGAAATAAGTTTGCTTAACTATCCCATCCTGGTAAGAAGATACCAGGATTTATGGTTTGGAGCACATAGAGATCCTCAGGTTGTCTGGAGACAGCTCACAGTGATATTCCAAGAAATGCCTTTTGTTCATCCACAAAAGATCGCATTGCATTCTAATTGCTGGAGATATATTGTTATTTTGCAAGTCTTTGAGAAAAATAGCAATTTTGGATTCTCTTCAAAGGTAAGGGAGTTTTCTATTATTATTACCATAATTTAATAATAGAAAATTTGATTGACAATCACATTAATTCAGCTATAGTATTTCAGCATAAAAGCTTCTAACTCACACTCTAAACTCTGCCCTTAGCATTTTTTTTCATTTTGTTACCATTGAAAATTGAAAACTATGTTCTAAATTACAAAACACATTTCCTTCTTATCCTGGTTTTGCCCATTTAAATTAAACCATCATCAGCTGGGACAGGGAATTCTGCTTTTTGCTGCATATTTGCAGAGGCCAATGAATAACATTTTTTATTTTTCACAAAACATGGAACTAACTTGCCACTTAGTTTGCCATGATCCCAGTTGCTTTTTCCTTACCTACATTTGCTCCTTCAGATATGTATGTGGTTCAGATGTTGCGTTGAAGGAATTTGTTGAATTCTTCAGAGGGAACATGGAGAGTCTCAGGTGACCTCATTGAATCTCACTGATCTGCAAGATGGCCAGCACTTCTCCTCTCAGTTGGGCTGGAATATTATGATACCAGTTTTGGTGGTGGCACCTGCAGGGTTGGACCACCTTTTGGGTTCTCTGAGGTTTATTTTTCCTCTGCTTCTTTTATTTTTTTCTTTAATCATCTTGTTACATGAAATAATAAAAGGCTTCATTGTCATATACCGCAATTTAAAATCTACTGTTATTTTACTTAACAATAAGTCAAGACTCTTTTCCCAAAAGTACTCTGATGGATTGGTTGCTTTTGAGCTGACTTAAGTCCCTTGTGCATTTACATGTGTTCAAGTCTTGGTGCCTAAGAGTGAACTGGATTTTTTCAGAACTATCAGAATGATGCCTTCCTTTGGATTCTGCTACAATAAATAATTGCTCTGAAAAAATAAATAATATTATAAATATAAATAAATAATATTATAAATAATATTATAGTGCTTTTTAAATATATTCATTAAATGCATAATTTTTATTATTTGATTCCTTGTATTTTTAATCTGGCTAACCACAGAAAGTTTTTTTGACAAAATAGGGAGGTTGCCTGCCTGTGTGCCAGGGTCCACGTGCTAGTGATTTGGTAATGGTGGATAATTTCATCAGCAGCTGTCGAGTGTCCTACCCAGTTGTGTATGTTACAATTTGAAGTGGGTGGTATTGTCAATAGTATTAACATTGAGTTCCTGTTCTGAGTTTATTGTTGTGGAAGACACTGAAATCTGCCCTTTGTTGGTCTGCCTTTAATGCAAGCTTCAAATACAAGCTTCCAATTCATTTTGGTTGTCATTGTGCACTTGCAGCAGTCAAGATATAAGAGACTGTTCAGTTTCCTTTACACTGCTAGTGCCAGACTGGGCCACGCAACACTTTGCTGGCATTGGATTGCTGTCATCTCTGTGTGTGCATCTGTGAGGAGATCCAGCTCCACCTTGTACTGTTGGTGAAACAGCAGGGCTTCTTTAACCCAAATCTGTGCTCTGCCTGTCTCCTGCCTCTGACAAGGATTCCCCACTTAAGCCTGCTTTTAGGCTTGTCACTTGCCAAAGCAAAAGGACTCAGATATGAGCTTGAACTGCTTGTCCAGTTCTTTTTAATTTAGTGCCCTTGTGAGCAAACCTCTAAATTTTAGGCGTCTCATACGGATAAGCAGTCAGAAAGTTTGATGTCCTAGCCAGGCTTTGAAGATATCTTTGATCTCTTCGACATGCTCTTCATGTTTTAGGATTCCCAAATCCCTCTACTTTTGACCTCAGTTTTTTTCTTGTCCCTTTTTACAGTTTCTTACTTTCATCCAAGAGCAATCAGCTTTGATTATCTGGTCATAGAATTGCTCCCTTTGTTGGAGGCCAGATGTTCAGGGATCTCCTCCTTTTCCTCTGGAGAAAACATGAGAGGGTAGATGTTCTGTAGTTAAAAAACATGGCACTTAACCTAAAGGTCTCCAGAAGCCTTCACAACCAGCATGCCTGCTGCCATGAGGATGTGTAGCCTTTGGTCATGCTTTATAGTCTCCTTTAATTGTTTGGTTTTGCGGTGTTTGGGGTTTTTTGGAGTCCAAAATGCTAGTTTTGAAAAAAATGAAATTTATCACTCAGAGTCATAGTGGGAAATGTCTTACTGGGTGGATGATCACACTAATTTTAGACTCTGTCCCTTGGGTATATTTAGAAATTATTTCAGGGCTGGACTCTGTGACTTATAGTATGGAAGACAGCAGCCAGAGGATCATTCAGTGGCTTTAATTAACCAGAATGTCAACCTAGATTATCTAAGAATGCCTTCTGCATTTAAAATGAAAAAAGAGATTAACCTCTAGTAAAATGTAAAAACTTTATTTTAGACACATCTTAAACCATTCCGTTTCAGCCTATACTTCTTTAATGCCACTGCAGTGAACAATGCTGGTGTAGTTTGAGAGAGCAAAATTTGACCTCCCATTTATTGCTTTATAACTCAATTGTAATTCACTTACCACCCTTTGTGTATGGTCTCTGTCATGTTTAATGCTTTAGAGCTGCATGTGTTAAATTGTTATTCTAGAAATAATACAATTCTTGTTAGGTTTTTAAGCTAACCCCTTGCAGTAGAGCTCATTTTATATCAACAGGGCAGCAGATTTAATAAGTAGTTCTGACATTGACTAATACATTTTTTCTTTTTTTCCCCCCACTAATTTGATAGAGAAAACTACTGTAGCCTTTAAAAAACTTGCTCAGCTTTAGCTGACTTTAAAGGTATGAGTAAACTGTCAAGTTTGGAATCAGAAGGGGGTAAAGGGTTTTCATATTTGACTTGCAAATCAGGAAGACTGAAGAGTGCTTTGAATAAGTATCCAGAATATCTGTGCAACAAAGAAATGGATAGACAAGATAAAAAATAAGTATCTATTCACAGCTGTGTCTAGATTTCGTGGCTGGAAGGTGTGGAGAACTGGGATTGCAAAGAAGTCTAATGCAGCTTGAGGAGAGTAATTGAAGCAGGCAGAGAAGGGTTGTAAGCTGAGTTTCCTACCCAGCACCTACAGTCTTGGTTCATTTAGACAGTTTCCTTGGAACTTCAGCAGTCTAGCAAGAGTTAGCTGGCAAGAGTACAGGCTTACTGTAGGACTCCAGCCCATTTAGAGGCAAAGCATTCTGTAGAGCAGAGCACTGCCTATGAGTGAAGGAGTGAGGAGTGAGGCTAATGGTCCCACAGCACTGAAAAACAATCTGCCAAATGTACATGGAATCATAGAATGGTTTTGGTTGGAAAGGACCTTAAAGATCATCTGGTTCCAACCCCCTCACCATGGGCGAGGACATCACTAGATCAGGATGCTCAAGGCCCCATCCAGCCTATCTTTGAATGCTTCCAGGGATGGGGAATATATATACATGGAACAGCTGTTAAATTGCAAAGTTTCATAAAATGCCCACATTCATGTTAAGTTGTGGCTTGGGTGGCAAGATGAAGTTTTTGAATCTTACTGTGAGGATTTTCTTTTGACAGATAATTCCGGTATTTTAAAAAAACTCCTAAATAGCTAACCCTGTTAGCTAATTTAATTGGTAATGACTTCCACTGGCTACTTACAGAGTCCTAGTGTGTTTTGGGTAAAGTTATAGCTCAAGATTACTTTTTCTTTCTAATAGGTAGATAAGATATTGGATTATTGGGACAGTATTGATTCTCCTATGACTTCATTATAAATAAGTAGTTCTGGGAGCTTATCAGAGCATTGTAGTCTGGGCATTGTGATCTGGAGTAGTCACCATCCTTATCCTTCCTCCAGCTCATGTGTCCATCTTTTGGACATTCTAATGTTAGTGTCCAAAAAAAAATCAGCTACATGATTCAGGTTAAAACTAACTTTTTTATCCTGACAAGATCTAATTTTTTCTGGCCATATCTAATTCTACTAAGATTCACTCCCTGATAACAGCACAGCTTCACAATTGCTTCTCCCAGCACAAAAATGTGGGAGAACTGGGAAGGAGGATGTAGGATCCTTGAAGGGGTGTTGCAGGCCTTGGAACCTCCAGGCATCCTTCTCATGTAAACCTCAAGCCACAAACAGCTGGAAAAAATGCTTTACTGGACTGGCTTGTTCCTATATGGCCACAGACTTGTCCAGATTCCTCACAGAAAGGGAAAGGCTTTTCCATCCTTTCACAGGATGTCTCACAGAACCTTGTCTTATAGCCTCAAGTGAGGGAATTCTCACTGCCCAGCTCTGAAGGCTCTAGGTGTCTAGAGCAGCCTAGAAGCTATGATGTGTGGTGTCTCAAAGAACAATTTACATTAAAAATAATATTGAGAGATACCCACATTACAAACATGACAAAGCAAATGGTAACAAAATTATTGTTATTGTCATGCTTCCATACATCAGAACAGAACTGAGACTATATTCGGCTTTAGTTTCAGTATTTTCTGACTGTGGGATTAAACTGTATATGCAGTAATGTGATGCTCTACACCACTTGGTATGCTACAGTCTGATTCATTACTATAGAAAAACACCCAGGAGAAAGGATCAAATTAGTTTCTATTTTAATATCCATTTGCATTTTCCTGGAATGGAAATGAATACATGTAGATTCACTGGCTTGATTGTAATAAGCTATTTTGCATTAGAACTTATAGTGTCAGGAAATTGGTGTTATTGATTCCTGGGTATTGTCTCCAACAGCAGGTAATATGGAATATATTTTAAAAAGACATTTTCAATTATTTATCCATGAAAAACTAAAAAAAAATTAAGCATTATGGTAATTTTCGTTATTAAAGCCCTTCATTTCTAATTGTCTATGCAAGTATAGAATAGATATGGAAAAAAAGTCAATATGAAAGCTTTTTTCCAGATCTTTTGCTATTCAGCCACAGTGCAATAGTTCTTAAGCTGAATTATATATAGCTTTTAGATAACTCTGGGATTTTATCAACAGTATCTGTTTATAACTAAGCTTTTTATTGTGCCTTGAAATTCTGAGCATGTGTAGGTCCTGTTGCAAACATAAGACTTCTTAACAATTCATTTGACATAAAAGTTTCCATTCATCTTATGGTTCTCTTATGGTCTAGCATCTGGCTGAAACAATAATGTGAAACTCTTTTTAGAGATTAAGAAGTAGCTGACTGTATTAGTGAGTGACAGGTGAAGTCAACCAGCCACAGCAAAAAGCAAGTATCATTTCAGTTTGCAATAGGATTTCTAATGTGGCTTGAGTGGATAGCAGATTTCCTGTGAAGTATAGCCATGATTAGAAATGTTCTTTTAAAAGATAGCAATAGCATGTGTGTTTCAGGTAGTGCTTTCTCTGATACATCAGCTTTTGGTATAAAATCTTAGATATTTTAACACAGTGATTTGGCAGGAATGCAGCTGTGGTACACAGGAGATGACTGAGTGGCCAAAACCTTGAAAATGGAGACACTATATACACAAATGATTAAAATATTTTAAGGCAGACCTCATGCAATAAAAATTGTTGCTAAATTTTGTCTTCAGTGACTTAAATATATCTATTTAAAGAAGAATGATCTTAAGCCATATATCATCTTAGGACATGTTGACTTGATTATGAACCAAGATACTGTAAAATTATAAATGTATACTATGAATTTATAGTATAGAACACTTATTCTGGTTATAGACAGAAATTCTGTGAGTTTAAAGTTAAATTTTCCAACACTGAAATGCATACACTATTCTTGAATTATCAAAAGGAAATAAGTGGTGGCGAACATGGTAATTTATAATATAATAAACCCTTCAAACCAGCATATGCAAGAAGAATTAAACAGCTCCCCATTAAAAATGAATAAGCAACTCTAGGCAATTAACCATACTCACAATCTAGTTAAGAAAACTATGTAGGCCCATGTTTACCTTTGATAGGTATTTAGCTTCATAGTTATTTAGCAGAGAACATAAATGTTCTTTAATATATGCCTGTGGATAGTTTTTGTGGATATTTTTCTCTGTGCAGAATCAAAAATTCTTCTGAAGTGCATCTTCTAGGGAATGGTTGCCATGACTGGGCCTTCAAAGATCATCCTCTGATGGAGTTGGGGATTATGGGAGATGTGGGTCAAGTAAGGAGC
This sequence comes from Rhabdornis inornatus, assembly GCA_013397075.1. Taxonomy (NCBI): domain Eukaryota; kingdom Metazoa; phylum Chordata; class Aves; order Passeriformes; family Rhabdornithidae; genus Rhabdornis; species Rhabdornis inornatus. The sequence continues at coordinate 2,517,743 of VWZS01006228.1, read as the reverse complement.
AAAATTAGACCCCTGAACTTTAAGAAAGCAAGCTTTCAGCTCTTCAAGGAGATGATCAGTAGGATTCCCTGGGAGACTTCCTTCAGGGACAAGGAATCAGAATAGAGCTGGCAGACCTTTAAGGAAGTCTTCCATAGAATGTAAGAGCTGGCAACCACCAGGAACAAGAAATCAGGCAAGGAAGGCAAGAGATGGGCAAGGCTGAGTAGGAACCTGCTGGTCAAAGTAAAGGGAAAGCAGCAAATGCACAGGCAGTTCAAGCTGGAATAGGGGCCTGGAGAGAGCACTGAAGAGAAGTTTGGTTGTGTAAGAATGGAGTGAGGAAGGCCAAGGCAAAGGTGGAATTAATCCTGGCAAGGGGCACAAAGAATAACAGAAAAGGCTTCTACAGATATGTTAACCAGGAAAGGAAGGTCAGAGAAGGTTTACCTCCCAGTAATGGACACTGATAAACTGATAACAATGAAAAGTCTGCCTCAGTCTTCATTGGCAAACTCTCTTCCCACACCTCTTGAGTGGATGGACAGAGTGGATGGACAACTCAGAGCCCCATCCCATCTGGCCTTGAACACTTACAGGAATGACTTTTCTGGGCAACCTGATCCAGTGTCTCATCGCCTTCATTGTAAAGAATTTCTTCTCTACATCTGACATAAATTTACCCTCTTTCAGCTCAAAACCACTGCCCATTGTCACAGCTTTTTTGCTGCTTTATTTTATTCTTCTGGCTGGACTTAAAAGGGACTCCAGTCATGAAGAAGTGCACTAACTGTCTTGCTTGCATGTACTTTCCTTCTGTACAAGTTCCCCATATCTTGGGAACTCTGCTTTTCCAAGTCTAGGCTAAAACACCTTTTTGCTTTTGAGAGGGATTTTAAACCTTGTGGGTTTCAATCACTGGGATGAAAGTTGGACAAATCTAACCTCAGTTACAAAGTGGTCATGTTATTGTCTTAAGCTATTCCCATTTGAATGGATAATCATTAATATTTAACAGACTTCCCTGATCCCAACCCTTGAAGATATATGACACTGACATGTGACTGACATGTGCAATGAGGCACTAAGTGGCACAATTTCTTTGTGAGAACAACCAGAATTCAGAAGGTGTACAAAGGAAGTGTTTCAAATGGTGATAGAAAGCAGAGACCTAGTATTTTGGGCAAAAAATTTCTAAAAGGAAGAAAAAGCATAAAAATTAGGTCAAATGAAAAATGGCTTTTTATTTCGGTGTAACCACAAATGAGAAATTAAAGAGGAGGCATTTGATGTAGGACATATTAAATTCTAATTAAGACACCAATGTTTCATAGGATGAAAATAACTGGTTAAATGAAAACTAGGAGAAAAGCATGTCCCAGGACCAAATAGGTTCATAAAAAGAAGACCACACATAAAACAGCTTCTTATTACTTGTGTCATGTTATTGCTAAATGCTTAAATCCTCAGTTAGTGATGAACACTTTATGAAATAATGAACAAAAATAGTTTTTAAGTCCTCAGATATTTAAAGCTGGTGATTTCCAGTGTTTCAGTCATCATTATTCCATGTGACTGATACTTTACTGCACATCTTTTTATCACAGTTCTCTGGTTGTTCAGCTACATGTGAGAATATAGCAGTATCACATATAAGTACTTCGTATATGTATATATATATATATTTGTATGTATGTACATTTGTGACAGAATATTTCTGGTGACTGAAAGGGAATATGGAGACTAAAGAGCTACTGATGAGGTAGAGGAACTTGAAACACAGAATAAAAGGTAAAGAGACAGTTAATACTTAAAAGCATATAAATTTTACTTGACAGATACAGGTTTTACTTGTTGTAGGCCAACTCTCCTTGTGCTTCTGTTTGCCAATTTTTAAACTGGAAATATTTAGTGACAGCTTTGGTACAGTGAATATTACTTATTAAAAGAAAAGATCAACTTCGTAATGCCTTGTTCATAAAAAACATTTCTCCAAGAGGAGAAATTGTCAGAGCACAGGGCATGTAGGCAGATGGCTAATGAGTTAGGTGGGTAAGAATATAGAAGTGCTATTAGAGAGACATAGAGAATAAGATCATAAAACAGTCAAAAGAAAGCAGAAAATAAGAAAAATAAAAGAAAATGGGATAAGAAAAACTGGGAAATAGAATCAGATAAATGATGCAGAAAAGGAGCTTGAACACGGAAAACAAAGGAAGGAATAGGGAAAGGTCAAAACTTATCTTCTTAGCTGGTTTATTTTATTTAGACTATTCACATTTTTTCCAAGCTGCCTTCCTAGTCTGCTTTCAGGAACTGATTTACTGTAGAGTGTGGTACTTTCAACGGTTTTTCTATTCACTCTCCCAGCAGCAAATGCTTCTAAAAATGCTTCACCTCTAAAGATCCACTACGCTGAAGGCTAGGCTTTTCCTCTGAAATGTGCCATGATATCAGGACTGAATAAAGCTGTAGAGAAAAATGCTCACCCCTGTGGCCTGCTTGAGGCATGTTAGCTTTTAGAATTTGCATGTAACACAGAAACTTCAAGAATTTCATGTTCCTCTGTAATAGCAATAGGGTTGTCAAGAAAAATAAAGCATTGGAATAAGTGAAAATTGTTTTATTTTCTCCTGTGACAATGTTAGGTCAGTCAAAAATATTTGCCACTAATAAAAACTTCTTCACACTTCCATTAGTTCAAACTTCATGTTGGGTTGCACAGGATCTACCCTGTGGCATTTACACTCTGTTAAATATGTAGAAATGTTTCACCCTCAGCCTCATACTGTGCTGTCACTTAGTCTTTATGATGTTAGCAAATTCAGTCTTTCTTCATAAAGTGATCGTACTGGCTCTGTAAGGTCTTCTGGATGCTTCTTGTCAACAACTTTCTTAGAAGGGCACATTCAATTCCCTGCCTTAAAGGCTTTCTTAAAAGCTTTCTTTGGAGTGACATCACAGTTCAGATTTAAATCTGAATTAATTTGATACTGTTTGATATGTGTATTGCATGGTTGCCTGTACAGTGTCATGGTTCCCTGTACCTCCCCTTTTGTCTTGTCTTTATGAAGTCTTTAAATTTTTACTATCATCAGAATAGGCTTTTTCAAAGCTCTGTTCTTGAAAATGGGGATTTTTTTTCAGTGTTACCTCTTATTTCCCCCCTCATATTTGACCTCTCATCTTTCAATTACTTTTTCTTGAATCCCATTTTTTTTTATTTGGCTGCAAGGCCCTCAAGCCTTCCCTCTTTGTATCACAGACATATATTATTTTATTTATCATGCACCTCACACAGACATTGAAATTCCAGTAAATTGCAGTCCAGTATTTAATCTGCTGCCTTTAATTTGTGCGTGAAAGCCAGCTTAAAGTGTGTCAGGCAGTGTGACATGTGCTCTCAGTTTGTAGTTCATTAAGGCTCTCCCTTGTTCTTTAGATATGCTGCTGCCACATCTTTGCATTGGACACAAATGTCATATTCATTAGTCTTTTCCTAATGAATTCTCAGTGTATTTTCATTGCAAATTTTTGAATTCCAGAGTTTTATGTATCTTAAACAGCCAGGCCAACTGGTTAAGAGCCAGGAAGTCTCTTAGAAGGGTCTAGTTCTGCATAGGAGCTGAGCATTTTTAGGCTGTGCTTTTTAATGGTACTGGGAACTATGGCTCTCGGGACATGTGAACATATGTGTTTCAAGATTTCTCATGAAAAATGTAACCTGTCAAGTATTGTAGAGTGTTGGTATGAGCTTCTAAACCACTTTTCATCAGACAAGTCAAATGTTCTACGAGGTATTTTACCTAGTTGGAACATTGTTGATAGGTCAGAACTCAGTAGCTTGAGGCACAGCAGAAACCCAGAGCAAGCCCTGCTTGGATATCTGACAAATGAAAATGGGGATGGAGAAGGTCTCTGAAAAGCACCAGGAGGCAAGAGAGGATGGTGAGCAACATGAGAAGCAGCAGCATGGTGAGGAAATCTCAACAGAAGTACAAAATGCATACATAACAAAAGGTAAACTAAATTGTTGAGCTTTCATGAGGCAAAACTCTTCTGAGAAACGCCTGATGCAAATAAGATACAGCTCTCTCACAGGCAACTAATTTTTTTTAATATAATATCTAGGATACCATGAAAACATATAACCTGTAAAACCAGAAAGAAAGAAAGAGAAAGAAAGCCTTACATTTGTATTTGTTCCACAGTAGTGGAGAGAAATGATATATGAGGAGGGAATACTTGGATGCCCTTGCAAATTTTGATTGTCAGCTAGACAGTCAGAGGGAAACAGCAGACCGGGACTGCCTCTCTGGTGTCTCTGACAAACATAGACCTGTCTCATATAAAGTTAACACACCCAAAATTTCATAAGGACCTTGCTGATTTAGATAGATGGATGAAAGAGCTTTTGTATATCTTTCCCAGATATACAATTCTTCTAAGGGCCAGATGTGAGAAAGGGTGTATGTTGCCACACATGTAAAAGAAGTGATTGATATTCTTGAGAAATAGTATCTTGATGGCCAATGGGATATTATGCAGTCACCCATTGCCTTTTACAAGTGCTGCAGGAAATTCCAGAATTTTTCCCTTTGTTCACCTAGAAATTTTATTTTGTATTGCAAACCCACAATCATGCTATACTTCTCTATTTGCAAATGTTTCAAATTGGGGGAAAAGAAGCATGATCAGGGATTTGCATTTTTTAAGGTCACCTTTTCTGTTCCAGACCTGTAATTGTTCATCATTCCTAATTACAGACTGTAAATTATATGAGTAAGTGCCTATTTTATTCACAAAAACACATGTTCTGTTCAATTGAATGGCATAGTTTTGGGACTGTAACCCCAAAACGATAAATGAATGTTAATTTTTCATGCTCAATAACTTATTTCCTTTTTTGAGCTTTTGATTCTCCTCAAAAAATGAGTCATGCAGTCTATACTGAAGCTTTTACTTCAGTGTGAGACATCCTCTATTAAATGAGTAGAAGATTGAGAAGATACATTCCTTGAAAGACCTTTACCTTAAATTCCTGTCTTTCGAGCTGTATGTAAGAACCAGAGAATTTTTTTTCCTAAAACTTCATCTAATATTGCAGCATTTTGATATTTCTGATGGCACTTCAGATCAACAAGACATAGGTTTTAAAAATCCATTTCAGAGCAACAAGATTACCCTGAAAATTTGCTTTAGGTTTAAAGCTATAGCTTTCCCTTTGATCTCTTCTAAGTATCTGAGACTCAGTGTATGAGGAAACACAGATGCTGCTTGAATTTTTTTTAAGTTAAATACTTAGTGGATGGGGAAACGAACCAAGTTGTGGCACTAAAATTAACAGTGTAATGTACTTTTAAATAAACTGAGCTATCAAACTGCTTTTTTGTTAAATTGGGCTCATCTAGAAAAAAATGAAACATCATACAATTTTCATCAGGGAGCAATGAGGGGAAAGGCACATATCTTTCCCTGAAAGTAGCTGTTAATTATTTTGCCTCTTTATAGTATGTTTATAAAATGTACTCTGGGTAAATGCAAGCTCTCTTTGAGCTGACCTGAATTTGTGCAATTGCCAAGATAAATCTGACAATTATTGGCAGGAAAGTTTATCTCAGTTTATTAGCTTGAGTTTGGAGTTGCACTGCAGTGGTTGCATGGGATTGTTTTGGCTCACAAGAAATTCAGATAAGGTAGTGGCTCTCCTGTTGGACAGTAACATCAGATACCTTGGTGGTGTATGTATACACCAAGAAACGTTTAAAATCTCTGGAATAACACGTCCTAGAGGAAAACCGAATTTATGGCATTTTTGAATGCTGTGTTTGCATGACTGAAATGCTAAATTAACATAATATGGTGAATATAACCTTAAGAGGGCATGTTCCTAAATGCAACCTTTCCTTTTGAAGAGCATTACATGGCCATACAGGCAGTAGTCAGAAAGAAGCTGTGTGTCACTTGATGTGACCCTTTTACTTATGTGCAGATATGGGTCACATAAAATATAGAGAGCTACACTTTCTGAAAATCATTACTTCTTGAAAACCTACGGGTTTGGTTACACTGCATTGATGACACTTATGTCTCTCCAACATATAAATACATCTAGATGTGTGCTTAAACACTTCCAGCTTTTAGGAAACTAGGAACACAAGATATGGTTTAGGTCAAAGTTTTGACCACCTTACAAAGAAAAGCATCATAATTCTTCAAATGGCATACAACTTTTGTCTGGAATTCATTGCACGAATCTGTCATATCTAACATTATCAGATGAGATTGATAGAATGAATGGATTTGGGTAGTAAATGTTGAAAAGATATTGCTCTAATAGTACTAGTAATTAGTGCTAATGTATTTATTAAATAAATCCAGTAACATAGTGGTGATAAAAATTAAGAAAAAAATTATTATTGTTTTCATTTGTGTGACCTCATTTGCTTTCTCTAATGCTAAGGTCTAGAGAATGATACAGTGAATCTCACAAATAAACCTACAACGAAATGCTGACAGAATTTTATCTGTATTTATATTACAATTATTTTGTTTTTGAAGTCCTGAATCCACCACCAGTGAGAAAATAATACAAAATTTAGCACTCTGCCATTATTTACTAAGGCAAACAGCCACAGTTCCACATTTGTATGCTGCAATGCTTAAATGTCAGTTTAGATGTTTTTTCTTCTGCCCTATGTTCCTTGAATAATAAAAATATTGGTATTAATACACTGGCCTCACTAAAAGTGCCATATCTTTCAGCTAAAATGAGTCACTGGTTTTTATACACTGGACATCATATAGCTCTAGAGATCAATTTATATGACAAATTAGTTGTCATTCAAGTAAAAATAAATCTTGCTAGAAATGCCTTCCATCCTCTTGTCCATGTTGACAAGTAATATGACAGAGATGACAGATAATGCGGGTTCCCATTAGATTTGGGTGATGTAGTTGTATCTTATCTTTCAACTTTCTTCAGTAATTTTATCCTGTATTCAAATCAGGTTATACTGTCTCCTCAATAGCCACAGCTGCCTGGCTTCAGTCCCTGAAGTCCAAGAGTTAGTCTGAAGTCAGGAATTACTGGCAACTCTAAGCCAAATCCTAACCTTCATAGTAAAATTGCACCTGGCTTTACCCAAGGCATGGGAAGAGAAGCCCTGAGCTCCCATGGGTCAGAAAGGCACTTTGCGAGGGAAAATTGCAGTAAGACAATACTGCTCTTGCTGAAAGAAATGTTGAGGTGTGGCTACAGCTTCCCATGGCTTCTAGACTCTTCAGAGAATAGAGCTTTGCTGGGCATCTGTGTTTGGGTTATATTTCTCTTTTCATAGTGAATTTCACTCAAGAATGTTAAATGGTGTCAGAGCGAGAACAATGGGAAAATATGTCCTTTAACAGGCAGAAATCATTGGTCAGATAGAAAGATGCTTTCTCTATCTGCATGGTACAGGAATCAGCAGAGAACAGACCTGTCTCTAGCAGTGGTAGACAATCCGATGTCAGAGGTTTCCATTATAATGATAGAGTTGAAGCATGGCCAGAAATTTCTCAAACCTGGCTTTGGTCCGTCTGGTTTACCTGGATAGTAGAAGAAATGGCCAGGACTCAATTTGAAGACTAACAGCTTCTCTGAAGTGGTAAAAACATCAATTAAAACTATTACCTTCAGGAAAGATGGATAAAATATCAAATCTTGTAAGGCATAGGCCAGAAGAAGTAGTCAAAGTACTAGAACAAACAATGAAGTGGACGATCTGCAAGTTTTTAAAAGAGATTAATGCAAGAAAGGCAGTATGGATTCATAAAAATAAATCGTGTCAAGCTAACTTGATTTCTGCCTTTGATGAGATAATAAGCTTCATAGAAAAGAGGAATAAAGAGGACATATCTCTTGACTTCAGCAGAGCATTTGACATTACTCCACATCAGAAAAAAGCAATGTAGTTAACGCTTTTGAAATTGTTAGACAGATGGCTGACTAACCACAATTGAAGAGTAATTATTAATGCAGTTCAGGCAAACTGCAAAATGCATTCAAGGATTGGTGCTTTATCTAGCATTAAACAGATACAGATGTTCACCATATCCACACAAAAATGGCTGTAGAATATGCTAGTACCAGCCAGAGATTTTATGTTGCACCGTATGTCCAGTTTCAATCTGTCCAGCACCATGCTAGTAGAGATGGCAGATTATAGCAGAGACAGTGGCGAGCAGGCTGGTGAGGCAGAACTGATTAATTATTAATGTAATTGCTAAGCAATCTTTTCTAGTCTGCAGGAGACTACAGTACACGCTACTATAGTTTTCCTAGCAGCAGTTTTAAATCAGTCTTCCGGTTTGCCTATCAACTCAATTTAGTCTGCTCTTGTGCCTTGTCCATTATTTCAGACCCATGAGTTCCCATGAGTTCTTCTTTTCTTGCTGTACTACCATTTATTGTACTTCATTCCTGATCTTTCAATGTACTGTATTCTTCTGTCCTGACTTTGTTTTCACTTGGTCCCCTCAAAGTTCTTGTGTCCCATGAATTCGTGCCATTGGTGGTATGCAAGCCTCCTGCTACTTCAGCGTGCCCTTGTGCTCACGCCTTTTCTGCTGCCTTCCCTGCATCATCTGGGGTACTCCCGGACCTCCTCCAGGGGTTCAGTCCCCATGAAGCTCCAACAAACCTCCCAAGTCAGCTCCATCACCAGACACTGCAACGCTTTGAATTAGAGGACTAGATGCTCAGATGTGCTGTTCTGCTTGTTCAGCTGCAGTATCTCTTATCTGAGCTTGGTCCATGGCTTGAAAAATGCTTTGTCCTACTAAAGCAATAGAAACATAAAAGTGTTTTTGTTTGCTGTATTGGGTCACATTGCTGAGGATGTCAAAGGATACAGAGCTGGTTTCCACAAATGAGGCGTGAGTCAGTGCCTTGCACTGTCCAGCAAAGTTTCTTTTTAATTTCAGTGTGATCACTTTAGGTTGTCATCTCCACTGTTACCTCTCACTGTTACCAAGCCTTTAGGTCCAGGACAACTATTCTTCTGGTACTTCATGTATTTTTCATTGTAAGTCAATTTGTCATTTTCTTCTCATATAACTTACTACTTGTCCACTGTCACTCATAGAAACAACTCAGTCAATTAAAGGGCAGGAAGTTTTAACACTCATCAACAGACACTTTTCTCTAGAAAAACACATAAGGTCAAACACCAAAGGTTGGTGTCATAAGCCTCTCTTTATTGTTCATTTTTATGTCGCACATTGTAGTTAAACATTTTTCCTAAGTAATACCATACTGCAATATTGCTTTACTTTTTGTGTTCTCCTTCAACTTTTGTTATTTCCTGCATCTCAGCTTTAAATTCATTAAAATGACTGGGTTTACAGAGAAATAATTTTGTACTTTTTCCCCCTAAGAAGTGTTTTTTTGTGCTGTTGCCCTCCCAAAGATCCAATTTACGTGCTTAAGGTACAGCATTTGATTTTGATTGGAACAATTGATTCACATGAATTCTGAGATAAATAGCTGACTGCCTGAGTCAGAGAAAGACATTGAAGAATTCAAGTTCAGTAAACCCCAGTGCACCTCTACATGTATGCAGATATCAGAGATGTCTGCAGGAATGATGTGATGCTTAGCAGATACACTAAAGAGCTGCTCTGCAGACATGAAGGGAGAAAATACTTTGTACATGGGTCTGTGAACTGAACACATCAGAGATTAAAACATAATCTATACATTTAAGACAAGCCTGTAGGCACAATATCCTTCTGCTACAGGACCAGAACTTGTATTCTGATAACGTCAAATATGGATTTTGTATTCCTGGTATCACTTGAAGAAATATTTATCTCTTGGATAAGATTTGAGAAGAATAATTTTTTACATGTGTTAAAAATCAAAAGTCTTCCCATGTTCTGTTAGAATATTGTCTTATAATCAGCAACATGATGATACTTATATAATGAATTATTTGATGGTTTTTATTTCAATATTATTTCCAGTACTCTGTGCAAGTGTATTTTCATTGATTGATGGAATTTCATAATGTTTTGTCAAGAAAATGCTCATTGTTGAATGTTGATTCTTCTGCCTTCAATGCCTTTGAGACTCTGCCCCCTGAAAAAGATTTATGATATTGCATTAAACTATAAAACTTGGTCTGTGCACTAGCTAGTTTAAACTATTTTAAACTGAATTTTGGGATTGAAAAGGGGCTAATATTTCGTATAGCATTATTGTGTTCATTCTTTCCCTTCACTTTTCCAGAATTTACAGGCCTCTATTCTCTTGCCTGAAGCACACACCTTCAATCTGGTATTTACTGTATCATTCTGTTTAGCAGTATCCTTAAATAAGCATTTGATAAAACTCACTATTTTTTGTCTTTTGATGATGAAGTCTTTCCCAAATAAGAATATCTTTTTAAGGGAAAATGCTTAATATTCCACCAGCTGTGCTGGCATCACTCAAGAAAAGCTTTTGTTGCCTGAACCAAATTCAACTATCTAAATGAAGTGCTAAAGTAAACAATTGCTTCCTGGGATATTGGTTGATTACCACTTTGAGAATTTGTCAATTGTCAAAGTAGCTTGATTGACAGACCTAGTATTTAAATGGCACTTAAACATCTTATGTCCAAAATTGTGCAATGCTCACATGTCAAATTTCCATATACCAAAGTATCAATTTATGTTTTCACTTTGTACTTAAGATCATATTGTTGATTTTTATTCAATTTCTCACTGACTGTCTAGTAACAAATAAAGAATGGGAATTTAAATGTAATAAGAACTGTGTTTTAAATGTTTCTTGAAAGTTTAATTCACCTTAACTCAGATTCATTTATCGAAAAGTCTGAGAATGCTCAGACCTTTTAAATAGATTGAACTGTCATTCACATGGTAGTTGGAATTGAGCTTCACATTTTTGCTCACAAGCAAGTAACCACTGAATGAACAACATTATTTTGTGATGAAAGAATAGTGCCAGGGTTACAAAGGAAAATGAAATTATTGTTGTATTAAATATTAAAATATTTCTTAAAATAATCTGTAATTTCAAAGATGCAAGGTAAAAGTTTAAAAATTATTTGTAACAGGATAAATAAAAACATGGAAACTTAGATGAGGTTATTACTTAGATTAATACAACCAATTTGATAATGTCTGCTTGATAAACTCTGGTAAGAAAGACATTATTAAAGGCTCTTTGCAAAATAGACCATATAGGACCATTTCTATTAGGAAAGTTCATAAAATTTTCACTTTAATTGTTATAGTTTATTTTAAACTGTTATTCTTACATATTGCTCTTTGCATATAACAACTAAGTAAAGCATACTAAGAAAGAGACAGCAAAAAAGTAGTATGTGTTTCATCTCAGGGACGGGAGAGGTGCTCAATATCTGGCCTTTTTCTGCAATCCATTTGTCCAGCTAGTGACAATACCGTAGTATTGTCAACATCCCTGTGAGCTAGTTCTCTCTCTCTGTTTGAAATGAGAAGTGAAAGGAGCAGAACTTCTAATCCAGGTGCCACATCCAAGAGAGCTTAGGGAAGGGTGAGAGCTGGGGATGTGGAGGCTCCCTCTGACTCATCCCACCAAACTGCAGTGAAGCAGGAACAGGGCAGCCACCTGCAACTTCAGACGTGGATTGCAGTCTTTGCCTCCTGGACCACACACACAAACTGATGACAGGGACATTTGAGGATGCTGAAAGGGGAGCCTGGCCAGAAAGAAGACTGAGGTGGTGGACAAAGTGCCTGAGGGACTTGCTCAAGAGAGGAGTGGGTTTGCTGGCCACAGATGGCAGCTAGTGGGACCAGAGCCAGCAGTTTAAATACGTAAATTCCTATACCAGTCTCTCTTCTACACACTTCTCCAGAGCCTTCATCCTGCCTGGACTTTCCCTCCTTGCTTCTTCTTCTATTGTAGACAGGACAGAGTAAGGACTGTTGGACCACTTGAGAAGCATGATTTTATTTCTATTGTATTACATTTCCCTATTCTGGCTTAAAGATAAACCTTCATGGCCATCACTGTCTGTGATTTGAGCCTGTTCTCTCTCAGTAGGAGAGAAATGGGAGGGATGTTCTAGGAAACATTTCATTTTTTTTCCTTTTCACCTGTGAATACATTAACTTTATGTTTTTATCTGATTTAGTTCCATGCTTCTTAATCCCAAACTACACTGCCATACCTGTACTGAGAAGTCGATCTCTTCCTGGGATTATGAACTACACTCTGTATCATCCTTTTTGCAACATTCAATTTTGTTTGGTGACTGCTGCTTTTCCATCTTAGTCGCAGTACCTGTACTGTCATTTATTTTTATCACTTTTTTTTTTTTTACAGAATGATGTATGTGGGTGATTTTGTTTTAATATCAAGTCAGAACACTGCAGTCAGTGTTCAACCAACAAGTACATTGCTTCCCTTTATTTGAAGAAATGAAAGGTGCTGAATGCAGGTATATGTGTTTGATAACATCTTTGCTTTCTATACATATAGTTAGAAAAAATCTGCTGCCTATGCTATTGTAATTTTTTATTTCCCAGTAATTGCATTCCAGATGCATGTATTATGACCACAGCCAAAGCTAGAACCGTTTTCATTAATCACTCTTTTAACTGTACATTATTTTAGCCTGGAGTAAATATATATAGGTTTCCCTAAAGCTTTGAAGAAATGAGACCTTCACTTCCAGCTTTTGGGTTCTACACTACAGTTTGCAGCACAGACAAGAGGAGAACATTTAAATTATGAATATAGTCAAAGTGAATATAAGGATTTGGGAGCAAAAAACATTTTTTAATATCTTAATGAGAATGGCAGTGTGTGGTCCAGTTTCCATATAGTGAGAAAGAAGATAGAAATATATAATCTTAAAATTTCATCTGTCTGAGTTTGTAATTCCACAAGTGCACCCAATCCTGGTTTCCAAAAGCACCTCACATTCTGACAATTTATTCTCTTGGTAGAGCACAGCCACTACTGGAGAAAAAGCACAGGAAGTGAGAACATTGTGTCATGAAAGTTTGAGAGCCACGTCAAACACACAAGGTCAGATATTGCTTCAGGCTACCTGTGAATCCTGTTTTCCAATAGGGGTATAAGGGTCTAATCTAACATCTGCACAGCTGTTCACTACGTCTACGTCAGCAAGTAGTGAAACCAGTGGGAGTGGATTAGTAGAGTAAAGCTACTGGTACTACAGACACAATATCCACACTACCAAAATTTCAGGAATTTCAAAGGAAGAAAACCATGGTATGGTCCAGTGGGCGTGTTCATCCACTAGAGGCTGGAGCACAGTGCAGGCACTCCTGCAGTGTGTCTTCAAGTCCATGTGCTTTGAGACTATCAGTGAACCTAAACTCCTTCAGTGACCAGGAGATCTGTTTCAAAAGTGCATTCCTGAACAGAATGAAAACTCAAATGCAGATGCACAGTATGAAATCTTCTACCAGGTCATGAACCTCATTAAGTTTGAGGGCTAATGACATCCTACTATTTGGGGTTGAAGGTGTAGTCTATAATATAGAAGAAATTGAGACTATACCTTAAATCATGCCACCTCTTGAGTTTCAAGAGCACTTTAGAAGCTGTACAGTTCGTAAGATGCATTTTGTATTGTGCTATATTTTAAGGCCTCATCCATTTCTCCATGGGTGATTTTTAAGCAGGAGCAGTAATTATGCTAAAGTGCTAGAAGTATTTGAATCACACAGTAGACATTTTCATGTTTTTATGCAAATACAGATCACAGCCTATCTCTATAATTTAGAAAACTGTTTCCTTTGCCAAAGTGGTTTGGAAATCTGTGACTCTTAATGGTAAATTTTTTCTGTAATTTGCATTGAATGTATATGGCATCTTCAGACTGAAGAAAAAAGGAAACACAACACTGAGGGCTACCTGCAAAACTGCTCATTTGTGCATATATTCACATCACAAGTGTGCCCATCGCCTCCTGGTAGGTGAAGGCATACAGCTCATTTGTCTCACAGGAACTAACACCCTTATGGCTCTAGTATTGTCTTGTTTAGAGTGAAAATGTGTTGTATTTACAGGTGATCTCTCACCAGCCATTCATATCAAGTAGCTTTCATTTCCAAAGTGGTCTGTAAGAAACTGGCAGGGAACTACCTCTCTTTCCTTGTGCCTCAGCCACTCTCACAGGCAGTATTTGCATTTTCTTGTATTCCTGCTTAAGGGGTGAGGACGGTCACCAGTCATCTAGTTCAGTAGGGTTTTTCAGACCTGTAAGGCACACAGAGGGGGTGTGTCAATTCACACATTTAGAAGCCACTGCAAGGGCTTGCTGCTGTGGCCCTGTGCTCAGTGCTTGCTCAGATACTAGCTTGAATCCATGTGCCAAAGAGTTGTGTAGGGTCCTGGAAGAAACTCTGGGGGGCACATGTGTGAGGTGTTAAGAAGAGTTCTCCCTTGGACCCATTTAGTGTAAAACTTTTGGGATGAATTGTGATTTTTTGGAAGCTGGTGAGCCTGGGTCTGTAGGGGTCCAGTTTTGGTTCTGCACCGCGCAGGCTGATGATGAAGATGAAGAACATGAAGCATCCTTTGAGCAGACATGTTAGTTTCATGGTAGATGTGTGAGACTTGCTAATGAATAGTCTTTGGGCCCATGTCAATTTTAAGAACTCTCTTCTGGCCAGTGCCAGATTTAGATGAGTTTAGGAGGTGTTTCCCCCTACTCATCAGTGACTTGGTATGTATTGAGATGTATTTTCTCTTTTACTTCAGAGCATTTTTATCCCTGCTATGAAAAGTTTGAGTGGGGCTTCTTGTACCATGTTGCAGTTTCATATCCAATTATGGACATTTGCACGTGAGGTGAAGGGTGAACTATGGTCCTTTATATTTCAGCCTTGTGATCATTGATTAAAATGCATTCTACCTTACACTTGGGATTCCTGTCTTTCCTCACACTGCTACCCAGTGCTGCTGTATGGATTCTGCCTTTTTTTATTTATAGCTAAAAATAATAATAATGTGACTGTTTTCTCTCAAATCTTAATGTTGCATAATTCCATCCAATAACTGTAAATTTAGATATGGTTGAATGCTAACTTGATTGCTTTAGATATTCAGATCCTTGAAGCTCCAAAGTTGTGGGATTTTTTCCACCCATGACCTTGAGGCTTGAAAGGATGTTGAGAATATTTTTCTTGCTGTTAGGAGAAGGTTTTCTGAAGATTGTTCATTTTCAAGTTTTTTATGCCAGGTTACTTTTTGGAAACCTTGTCTACACTGACCAATCTGACTGTTTATTTCCAGTGTTGATCTGTTGGAGAGTAAGGCACAGACAAGCTTGATAAGTTTTTCCAGCTTTAAAGTTTTATTTTCCAACATGTATCTTAACTTTCTGCATGATTGGTTGATTTCACATGTCTTGACCAGTATTTCCAACCACTTTGGAATTAGAATAATTGAAACCAGGCTGAATAATTCTAATTCATACATGCCTTTGCTAAAGAGACTTTTGGTTTGTATCTGGATCACCCTGGATAATGTTTACTAATTTTTATGTTGTTTAGCTATGTCAAGCAGATTAAGGCTTGGTAAGATGTGTGTACAATATAACAGGCTTCTAAATTCTTAGGCTAAAATCTGTAAAACTCTTTTACTCTGTAAAAGAGTAGCCCACTTAGGTGATAAAAGTGACCTGGAGATAGCTCCAGGTTCTTTTGCAATGTTAATGCCAAAGGTGATTTTTAGCTTCTAAGGTGACCAAATAATGTTGGAAAAGTCTTAAGAAAATTATTTTGGAATTTTCTCTTTTGTGATCACATTATGCAGTGAAAAGGCAAGGCTCTTTTTGCTCTCGTCTGGAGAAATAATAATGATAATTGATGGTCCTTAATTATATCCCTTCATTCTGCAATGTAGCTTTTAAATAGAAAAAACAATCCTATTCTGGTTCATTTGATTTTCAGTCTTTTTAGATTCAGTCCTGAAATAAATGAAAAGGACAATGTAGTGAATAAGACTGTGTAGAGTGAACATGACTATGACTTTTTCCCCCAGGTATTCAGATTTGGGTCATGCGAAATGTTTTAAAAATGTACGCTTTTGTAAATTATTTGAAAAGCCTAGAAATTTTTAAAACACATTTTCTAAATTAAATGCTTGAATTATATTGTTAAGAAATAATTTATATTTTAAAAGTAGCTGCTGAATAATGTTGACATGCACCAGAAAGTATAAACGTCAAAAATTGTGTGATTTGGGAAGAGCAAAATATTTCCTTTGGATTGGTTATGTTTTAAAATTATCAGCTAATCAAAATTATACTCATTTGTCAACCAGAAAAAACATTTTGTTATTTCCCTCTGCTATTCAAAGGGCTGTTGTTCAATTGCTGTTTACAGAATATACCTGACTGCCTTTGAACAAGACATATAATTTATTTTCATTACTTTTTTCCTTCTTTTTTAAGAGGGAAAATATAAAAAATCTGTAACTGCCAAGAGTCTTGAACACAGTAATCTGTTAATTCTGTTAATAGTTTAAGATTCTTATCTAGCAAGCCGAGCAATAGTGTATAATACCCAAGAAATGCTTTACTCTGCAAAAATTACAACCTATGCTATCTAAGTGGGGTAAGGAAAACAATGAAATGTACTTGCTTATTTGGTTTTCAGTCAGATTACATTACCCCTAGGAGAAATGGAGTTGCAGACTGATACGTGAAGAGAAGAAAGGTGGTAGTAATGCACAGCTACATTCTTTTAATGTCGGTGAACTACATTATGCTCTTTCTCCTAGAGCAGATTTTCAAGTGCTTTCTTTCACAGCCAGTACAGGGCCTGATATTGTTCTTATTTGAACTACTTTTTATTGGATGAGATACAGATAATCCAGAAGATTTTATGCTGATGAGTCCTTTTCACCCTTTGACATCGCTAATGCCATTTCTTCTGCCCTTCCTTTCCCAGTACCAAGAAGAGGCACTGAAACCACCTGACAAAGAAAGTAGTGGAAGTTGTGATCCTGATGAGAAGTGTCCTAGGAGGCTGCCACTCATCCTTGGTTATGTCTCAGATACTTCAGCACCATCCTCAAAACATGTCAGATTTTCTCTAGCTTTTGTAGAATATTAATATGCTTCCAAAGGGCCTCTTTTGTTAATGTATTCAGGGAATATACATGACATATCTTCCTTGAAGAGGATTTTTCTTTTGCTTTTAGTTGTGTCAAGCAGTAAAGTCAATGAGCCCTATTTTTCCCAAAATCAATGAATGCTGGCTCCTACTGCTTTTTGGGACACTAATGTTGTTGCTGTTATTGCTGCCCTTGTGACTTCAGGAGCTCTCTACCAGCAAGTTATTGACTGCCCTTCTTCAAGGGCAGGACAGCCTTCCTAATTAGAAGACTGATTAGGAAGACTTGGAAGTTTATTCTGGAAGCTTATTCTGGAAAATATTCTGTTGGTGTAAAATATATATACAGGTTGTTTTTTCTTTTTAGTTTCTCCCACTAGGATTTTTTCCATTGGAATAAGCATTATCTTTAAAGTTCTTCTGTCTTCCACCATCCTTGTTTTGCTCCACTTTTATTAAATAAAACAAAAATTCATATTTTTGAGGTGAAGGTTTTGTTTTCATGAATCTCCCTTTTTAACTTTTTCATTCTCAGGCTTTTTTTGCTACTGGAAAAAATAACAGAAATAAGACTTTCAACACACTTTTAATTGGCATCAAGTTCTCAGCATTGAGGAATTCTTATGAGTTGGTAACATAGCAGATGAGGGAGTTGGGTCCATTCCCTGTGCATCATAGGTGACTGTACAAGAGGTGTCTAGTCCAGAAGGGTTGCTGGGCATGTGCCTTCAATTGAAAGGAATGATGGTGATATCATCCTATAAGCACGTTGTCCATTTTTTAGGTCACTTTTAGTAAAGTGGTGCAAAAAAAAATCTCAGAGTTTCCATGAAGAAAAGAAAAATTATTTTGAGATTTATTTCCTAAATAATTTAAAAGGAATAGGAGGTTTTTTTTTCTTGTTATCAGGCTTCTTTGGAATTTGCTTTTGGTTTTCTTCAAAGTTACCATGATCTAGCTTGAGCTACAGCAGCACTGTGCAAACTCAGCAGGGTTTAAAGCACTTTGATTCTCATGTAAGGGCCTTTCCCATGTGTATCATAAGAACAAGAGGTCTGGGTAAACAGCTGGATTATTTGGGCAGTGAGGATAGCAGAGCAGTTCCAGCCCTTCCAAGGCTGAGTGGTGACAGCAGGGAAGGGAATAAGGATTCTGTCCCCATTAGTCAGAAGGCAGAAATCATGAGATAAATTATGACTGCAAGGAAAAAATGTGTACTTGCAATGTAAACTGCAGAGACTGTATCCTATTGGGAAATTTGAGAGCCATTATAATGCCACCTCCTGTACATAATACATAAATTAATGGATTAATTTAATTATTTATCTTTCAGCATTTTCTCACCTGCCAAAATGGAAATGCTGGTAGTAGCTTTGATAAGCACAAAAAAAATCTGTGCTATTCTTCCTTTATTAATGGCTTTTAGACACTGTAAAATCTCAGACTATTAAGATATACAGAGCTATCTTCATAGGAGACAAGAAAAAAGCAGATGGGATTGTTCCATATTCACTGACTCAGTCCAAGGCTGATACACAGTCTCACATTAAAGTGCCTCTAATGTTCTAATTCTTCTAAGCTCTTTGAGATTTCTAGGAATGTTGCTCCTTTTTTTTTTTCTTCACACTGATTTTTGAAAATTGCCCAGTACCAGAAATAACCAATATCTGAAAAAAAAAAAAAAAAGTCCCAGCAAAGGCCTTGCAGTTCTGTTCATTTTTTGGAGGTTTTGGTTGCTGTTTTTCAGTTACCCATTCTCCCATTGGGTAGCCCAAATCTTGGAGTCATCTTTCTGTCATTCACTCCTCCATGGGCTCCTACTGGGATAATTAGCTGGTGTAAAGACTCTGAACACAAACTTACTGGGTGGGGAGCTGGAGCGTGTGTGGTCACGCAGTGTCGAACTCGTAATGCTCTGTTGCCACTTCTCAGGTCTGCTCTGAACGTTTCAATCAGAGTTAAAATCTAGAGGGTATTTTTTCTTCATTTTTTCTGCATGATCATGACTTTGCTAATATTCTATGCAGTATGCAATATCCTATAACTGTCTGGAACTGTATAAATAATAGAAGGAATTTGCATGCTGGCCTGCAGTTATGTCTGTTTAGAGCAGACAATGAACTTGCTTGGCTTGTTAATATTCTAGTTCCCCTGCAATCAATCTGCATTGATATTTATGTGACCCAATAAAGTTTATTTTTCTTGGGTTTTAAATTATGTTGTTGCATCTCCCTTTATATCTCTAAATGCAGTCTGGCTTGATTTCCATTTGGATCATAAACTGTGGATATCATGCCTCCAGCTTGCCCCTGTAGTCGCTTGCCTGCGTGGGCTGGGGGGGGCCTTACTTTGCTTGCTGGGCACCTTGGACATGGTTAATCATTGTACAGTTGCAATCTGTTGACCTCCATGTAATCCTTGTGTTTGTCTTTCTCAGAATGCTTTCTCCCTTCTTTGTGTTTATGTAATTTAAAGCTCGGATCCTATGTATGGAAATTAACATTTTGATATAAAAACGTTGCTGTTATAAACAAATACCTTAGCTACTATAAAACAAACAGGTAAAAAATATAAACATACTGAGTCAGTGGAAGCTGATAAAGTGCAGACACTGCCTTAGGCTATCTCTGCACAGTGCAGGCTTAACCTACCCATTGTATTTATCTCTTTTTTTTTTTTTCTCTGAGGTCACTAATGACATTCTCTGTTTCTTAAAGTAATTTTCAGTCATCGGTGAGAAGTAATTTTTCCCAATATTTCTGATAGTTTGGAAATGTAACTGGAGGCGGTGGGATGTGAGCAGACCAGACCTGCTCCTGCTCTCTGAGAGGCAAACTGCTGGCTCTGCACCACCTTCAAGCTTACAAGCAGGAGAAGAGGATTAAAAGTTCCAGACCTTGAACTTCTAATGGCTCAGGGAGGCGCTTGAGTAACTGTCTTCTTGTCTGTTAGATGAGATAAATGCTGTGTTTATCTCACTGAAATGTCATATTAGTTTATAATAAATATTTAAACATGCCAACAATTCTGAAGAATAGTTGGAGAGATGTACTGTCTGTGATGCAAAAAACCTTTGTATCATGCAAAAGAGCATCTTATTAAGTGTTTTGGAGGATGACAACAGGTTGCAAATTGTCCCCCTCTGCCAGTCTGAGGCCTGTGTAATGCTTCTCTTGCACCTTCCCTGTAGTGACAGACCCAGCCTTCTCAAGGATGCCTGCAGCAGTCACAGTGGGACTTGGAACAGGAAGGTCCTGGGTTTGATCCAGCCACAGACTTTTTGCCGTTATTCTCTTTGTTCATAACTCTGTAGTAGTGGATTAAGTGACAGCAGAGACACCTGCAGTGGTGGGAGCACACATTTGGGCTGGGCACCTTGGAGCTCCTGCCTCAGTGCCACCAGCAGCTGCTGCTCTGTGTGCCTGGCAGAGCTGGCCACAGACTGAGAGGCAGCTGCCCTGAAAAGGTGTGACACTGAGGAGCTAGTGACCCAGAGGTGGGATGGAAACGGGCATCCCACCAGCACGAGGAAAGTGCATTTGTGTAAGGGACACCACAGGTCTGCAGGTCCTCACAATGCTTATGACACTTTCCAGGGTCCTCCCAGTTTCCTCTGTACTAGCCCCTATGGATCTACCTGTGAAACTTCAGCAGGAAAACAATTACAGCCTGTCTGGATCTTGCTCTCTGCTTTTCCAGTCACGTGTTGCAAACTGGAATTATGAAAGGCATTGGTGGACTGTTACTGTTTTAACTTCGAAAGAAAAAAAAATTTCTAAAGCTATTTTGATCTTCTTGGGGCAGCATCGGGACAATTTATTCATCCAGAGGCATGCATCACAGCTTCTATCAGAGAATTTCTTCTTCTCACATATTTTTTAACCTATTTTTTAGCTGTAGAATGACGGAACTGTCATTTAAATCAATGGAAAGTTCCCCACGCAGTTCACTAGAAAAGGGTACAATCCTTAGCATCTATTCAAAGACCACAGAAATCACCGATGTCAATAGAAATCCTCTTACTTGCATTGCTGAGCTCCTAAACCCCCACTGGAGAGGAAGGATAGGACACTCAGCTAAGGTGTATGTAACCTGTTAGGGAAGGAAAGCTTGTCATGGCATTGCACTTTTTCCTCTTTTCCATGCAGGCTCATTAATTTGCTAAACCAGATGTTTCTGAGCCTGGCAGATCTATTAATCTGTATATTTTCCAGTTTGCCAAACATTAAATTACCAGAAAAGTAAATGGAAGCTCTCATTTACTTCTAGTGCTTAAAATCTCCTAACATGATCTAAAAGTGCTTCAAGCAAGAAATAAAAGGGAATAACCAAAGCCTACAACATCCTTGAGGTTCCATTCATCTCCCCATAAGGGAGCAGCCTTCCTCTTCTGGAGGAGCTCTGTGCACATGTATTAGAGTAATTTCCTCTGACAGTTCTCCTGATAAAGAGGAATATTCCTCCAGCAAGCCTATCTCCAGAGGCATCCCTGCATAAAAAGCCTGTCTGCACTATTAGAGGAATCACATTAATGGGTCTAAAATGTTTCAGTCAGAAAACTGAAAAATTTAGTGAGGTAGTATAGAAGCATTTTGTTGTTGGGATATGTCCACATGTGAGCTATTGACTCATCCGTATTTAACTTCTCGCAGCCTTTGACTTGAACTTTCACTTGACTCCCTCTCCTGTCATTTTCTGGGAATGAAAAATTTTAGCCTTTCACTTGACCTGTGTGGACTCATAAATTCTGGCTGCTCACACATGTAATCACAGAGCAAACAAAGAAGCTGGAAAAAAGCTCCTGCAGTAGGAAGTGAGATTTTTACAGTGCAGAGAGAAGAGACCATGCAACATCCTGGTCCCCTCCAGCCAACTTCGGTTTCTCTCACAAACACCCTTCCACATCTCACCCTGTGTGCTGTGTTAGGTGTAGCTTGAAACAGGCCATGATCTCCCAGTAACCTTGTCAACACATGAGTATATCCCGGTTTAGCCACCTCAGCCTGAAGTATTTTTGAGAGTCCTGCTGGGCATTCATTCATTCATCTTGTGGGCCCTCTTCTAGGCCATACCCTAAATAAAACGCAGGAGCATCACCTTTTAAGAAGACATTAGTGTGTGTGGTACCTCCTTATTGCTTAAATTGAAAGGTTTTATTTATTTATTTATTTATTTATTTATTTATTTTATTTAATTAAATTAAAATTAATCTGAATTATTTTTTCTTACTTAGTGAATTTTTATACTTTCAGGAATTTAAAAAAATGAAAAATGTGAGTAAAGGATTCATGAAAGTTTGGAAACAATCGTTAGAAAAGCTGTTTCAGTTTTCTTCTGGTTGGGAAATTCAGCTGGATAGGCCTATTTCAGTCACTCTTGTCTTCCAGACAAGGAGGGGTTTAAAATTCAAGACTGTAATTGTGGTACCCCTATGACCACTGAACTTAATGCAAACTTATAGATAAAAAGAAATTCCAAGAAGTATTTGTAGCTATCTGCCTAATTTCTAAGAGTTTTTTATGATCCTTTTAACTGACAGTTTGAGACTTGTTACTTCTGCACCTACCAAAGTGGTTATTATTAAATTAACACTTCAGACAAGTTCAAAGGGAAGGGTTGGTACATTCAAACTGTAAAATCGTTCTTATCCAAAATTAAAAAACAACATCCCCTTTCTCTTTCGAAAAAATAAAAAAAAGCCAACTAATGCACTCTACATTCTTTTATCTTTGCTGTCCAAAGTAATAACTAAAATCACACCACGCTTTGTGCATTGATTGTCCTGAACTTGCATCGCAAGGATGGAAACTTGGGATTCATATAAAAAGAGTACTGCTTCTGGGTCGATCATTCATATTATGTGGTTGATGTTTGTTCTGTAAAAGCAGAAGTCTCATGAACTCTGCAATTTTGGTCTGAAAAATTATGGCAGGACTGCCTTGAGTGCCTAAGGGTAGCGAAGTGAATGAGGAGATGGAGAAATTCAGTTTAGCATGCACCTTGCTCTTTTTCTGAATGAGGCTGCTGGTAAGGACAAGAACATTAATCTTTGGCTGTCACTGTCTAAAATATGCAGATGTAGAAGCCTTAACTTACCATGGGCATTACTAGTTAATTAAGGGGATTCATTGATTTATTCTTGGAAAGGGCTGTTAGCCAATGTTCACTACTAGGGAATTATTGAATTCAGATAGAACATAAGATAGGTGAGAAGAAATACTTTTCTCTCCTGGAATAATGTTTCTGTCTGGTTCTCAAAATAGCAATTATATATACTTTAAATTGTTAAATTATTATAATTGCTAAATTATTTTTATCTTTAAATAACTGCCTGTAATTTTATAGCAAAATATTAATTAACATATTTAATAAAGTATTTATCATTGTTCAACAAGATATTACTGGGTTGGAAGTAAGAAGTACAAAGACAGGAGCTATCTTGCCTCAGGAACACTTGACACACATTTGACAGCTCAAAATTTAATGTATGCTTTCGAGTGATCTGCTGATATACAAGTTTTCAGATTGCATTGTAGCAGTGCATGTGCCTGGAACCCTAACCCTCATGATACAAAGATTCAAAAACAGAACTGGTGCTATTTGTATTGCTTATTTGGCTATGCATGAAATTGTATTGAATAAAAGGCTTATGTAGAAATCTCTTTCATATTTTCATAGCGAATAATGAGCATACATTAAGAACAAATTATACGTATCTGAACTTAATGGGTGAGTTGACTCAGGCTTTTACAAATGAATGCTAATGGAAGGAAGCTGTAATATATATTAAACATTTAATTAACTTTTTGAGCAAGACTGTCAGTGCATGACAGAATAGGAGCCCATGTAAAAAAAGCAAACAAACAAATAAGACCCAAGCCTGTATTTACAGGTACAAATCCAGAATGGAAAGTACAAAACATTTTAGCAGCTATTTTTCTGCCGAAAATCCTAATACCTCCCTGCTGCAACAGTTGGTACTTACGCATAGAAGACATCCAAATGGGACTGTTCTCCTTTGGCCTCTGTGACTCTTTTGTTTTCTTTTTCACTAGCATTGGAGGCTATGACTGAGATGGCCCCAGGTTTACTATGCTGTGTCGGAGCAAAATTGAAATGTCTGTTGTGGCGTCAGAGGATGGAGCCATAAGGTGCCTGGTTGGGGTCTCTATGTGTATAAATGTAAAACCAAAGGCAACCTACAGCAGTGGCCTGAAGTTTTGTAAGCCTGCACTGACTGCTGACATGTAGCTGATATTTCCATCCTGTGCAAGTCGGTGTCACATGTAAATGGCAGAGAACTGAAGCTCTGTGGTTGCAATCCCTCTAAATCCTTGTGAATATATTACATAATCACAGTAGGAAATGTATATCAAATGCAACTCTGGCTGAAGCATTTCACCTTCTGTAAAACCAGCCAATATCTCCGTGAAAGCAGATGAACACCAGGAAACTAGGATATTTTCCCATGACTAGGCTAATTCTTCATCATACAAGTAGTATTTCAGTCTATGGCAATTCAGCCTAAGAGATTTCTTTGTGTTATGAGTAGCACATTAAGGTATCATTAACTAGTACATCTATGACTAGTGATGCTAGAGATCCTTGTGGTCTCTAATCAGGTGCTAATGAACAGTTATTAGCCAGTTCATTGCCAAATAAAATATTGTTTGTTATTCAAGAGAGTTTTTTCCATTTTTAGAGTTTGTTGGTGCAATAGTGAAATAATACCATGTGTTTCTAAGGAATTGTGGTTGTGTGAGAGGCATGTGAGAGGCAGGTCAAAGACCAAATAGACTGATTACTCCATACCAAAGCTGAGTTAATCCCCTGATGTTTAGTTGGTGTACAGCTGGGAGTTGATCAGCTGGGAAACTGCAAACAAATGATAAATAGCACCTATTCCTAAGAGCTAAATTTCCTCTCTGTGTTGAATTTTGTGAGAAGGATTGCATTCTCCATTAGTAGCTGTCATTTCCATCTTGGCTCATTTTGTTACTGATTTGTGTCTTGGGAGAACAGTTACATTTTATCGACTATTTCTGAGTGTATGGAATTTTGGTATGCAGTTTGATCTTTGAATATAGGGTAAACTTCCCATTAAGGGTGAGTGCAGTGTTGTTATTGAATATTCATTTTTGCGCAAAGAAATGTTGGTCTTTTGGGCTGAAACCCTGTCATTTTTTGGTTGTGATGACTGTTTTACTGCTAATTCAACAGTAAGGTAAGTATGTCTGCCTGGCCCCACTCCATGTCCTGCAGAAAAGCTGTGGTGGTGTAGAGACAGGGAAGCAAGGGGTCCCAGAAGTCTTGTATCCTCTGAGGTTTCCAGGTACACTGTGGACTTGCAGCTTTTGAAGTTTCCAAATCTTTGCCTGCTTAGAGCTGAGGAGAGGCAAGTCCATCTTTTTGCACGTGCCCCACTTTGCAAACACAAGCACAAATCCATGTGCACATAAATGGACACCACCTCTCTTTCCAGCTGCTGCACAATAATTGGACCACAGACAAATTGCTCTTAACAATCTGCTTTAACATCTGTATAAACCCTACCTATCCTTCTTTCATGCACAAAGTCCAGTGACTTGTGTTCACTTTGTGATGTCTAGAGCTTGAACTAAATCTCAGGAAATGTTCACATTTAGTGTTCACATACTCCAGACACAGCAGGTGCTGTAGTCGCTGTGGGAAGCAACCTCCCCCCCCAGGGCAGCACTTTCAGCCAGAAATGTGGGTTTGGTTTTGACACATTTGTAAGCTGAGGCACTTCCTGGTTCCCTGTTAACTCAGGACAAAATATTTTACTTTCTAGCATTAAGTAGAGCAAGTCAGAGGTGGGATAAAATTCCTCAGTTTTTTCCCGGGGTAGGGAAAGTATCTGGTACTTTGCTGAAAACAGTGCTATTCTCAACATCAGTAGCAAGTTTCTGGATACTCATGTGGGAATTGGCCCTCAACATTTTCCCATTAGCACATGAGTGTTTGGAGTGAGGCAGAGGGACAGATTCAGTGATTGCAATGGAAATGTTACAGTTGAAGGAGATCACAGCCTCACCACTTGAAATGTGGATTGCATCTTATCAGACTGGCAGAAAAGCCAGCAAATAATGAATTGCATCCCATTTTGTTTAGCTGGCAGGCAATAAGCAGTGGTCAGCCTACTGCCTCATAGCCGTCACTTTCTGCAGAATCTGTGGTTTGACTGCCTTTTATTACCACTGGCTTTTCTGCTGGTTTCATAAAATGTGATTTTAAGAGCTTGTGTGACCTCCTTAATTCATCTTGCAGTGCCTGTGTGTTTCAGGGACTTCACTATGTATATGTGATCTAACTTGATCAAATACAATGAACTGCAGATGCTGTGACACTTGTGAAGTGGGAAGAAAGAACAAATATTGAATGGAAAAAAGAAAGTAAATCAAGTCCCTGCTAAACTGACAAGGGAATACAGAAAGGGAAGAGAAGAAAAACAGTAAAAGGTCGCTTAAAGGGCAAAACTTGCATTTATGATATGCCACGGAGGTCAAGAGGGCAAATGATATTTTGATGTGTGAAAATACACACAAAATTATAGCTGAAGAGCTTATTTATTTTGGAAAACCTTGTGTTACATTGGCCAACACAGAGGTTGGAGGAATATTCCTGTCAGCAAATCTGACACTGCTGTCTGCATGCAGAGGTCAGCACGGGTCCATGGGAGAGACGGGTCCTGCTGGGCTGTGTGTGCTGCTGGAAATGGTGAGGGCTAGAGCCCAAGCACCAAAATAAGCCCAGGGTTGTACACCATTTATCTTCACTGGGAATTATATCTACTTCTGCTGCTAGGTTCAATTGTATCAGAGCTGGATTTTTCACTTCTCAATTTAAGTATTTTCCATCTATAGGTATGCCAGATACTGGCTTAAAAATGTTACAAACAAGAAAACACATAGGATAGATTAGAAGAGAAAGTGTAACAGCACTGAGGGAGAAAAAAAAGGAAGTAATTGAGCTTTTCCTGTGTTTTGAAAGCTGTTTTTTCTTCTTAACTTGGTTAATCTATGATGAGATGCTTTTGGTTTTCTCCTTTGCTGTGAATGTAAAATTCATATAAAAAAACATTCATTCAAATAAATTTCTGTGTGGCTTTGCAACATGACTTGTGGCTTTTATGGGATGCCCCTTAATTTGTGTCATCAAGGATGTTTTTTACAAAGTATTTGCTTAAAATGGTTATGTCAGAAACATTAAGAAAACTTCATTTAATTCCAGCCAAAATGTAAACCCAAACCAAACAATATCAAATCCAGAACATTTTTACCTTAATGTGTTGAATCATTTAATGTAATGTAATTACACTGTGCGTTGGTCTCCTGTAATTTTTATGTTCTAATAGGAAAACTTGGTATGAACTAAGTGGAAGTTGATAAAGTCTATTATTTCAATTAGCATATTATAGAATCATAGAATAGTTTGGGTTGGAAGGGACCTTGAGAGGTAATCAAGTTACAACCCCCTCCAACGCGCCAAGGACACCTTGAGCATCTTATTTCATGTTGATTTTTTTGTTTTTTTGCTTGGGAGTTATTCTCCTGTGTGAAAGTTTGGCATCAAATGACAAAATTATAAAATTGGTCAGGTGTAATTTTTTATATATGAAGACTGTTTTCAGCTGCACTAATAAAATGCCCTAGCCAATAGGAGCTATGGTGTGGTGTAGTGAGAAGTCCTGGGAAACAAGTGTTAATTTAGGACATAAATGGTGGTGGAAATCTGGTTAAATGAAAGAATCCTCAGGAGGAAGCTATTGCTATCACTGACAAGGTCCCATCCATGGAACAGAGCTTTTCATAGCACACTACCCCTGTCACTGACAGCCACTTATAAATCATGGAAATAATGATGGATGGGGCGCCATCAAAACAGCCTTCACAAACTGGACTTTAAAAGCTTTGCTCTAGAAAGGCAGGTGCAACCTGGCACTCAGTAGAGGAGCAGCAGAACAGGGGTGGTTTGTGCCCCAAACCAAAGGGTGCCTAATGATTCCCAAGCCCCTGCCCTTCCTATGGCTCAAGGTGCTCTGAGCTCCCCAAGAGACCCTTCCACAGTGTTAGGGGCTCACCCTGCATCCTCAGGCACTGCACATGCTGCCACTGCACATGCTGCTCTCTATTTCTCTGATTCAGCCACTCTATCTGTTGAAATAGAGTTGAGCATGACCAATCTTAAAATTTCTGGAAGGAGCTTAATTTTCCATTTCAATGATGGAGTTAAAGTCAGAGTTACAACCTATAAGCGATGAAGATGAGATTCTCACAAGTGTTTGGTATCTGTTTATCCATAACTATGGAAATCAGGATGCACTTAATGTTTCCACTAAACAGTGGTGTAGATTTAGGCTAACCCTGAACATCTTTGAAAATGTCAGACATTCTGGGAGACAGCATGTTTACAGCTTATGCCTAAGGTTAGATTCAGAAGTAACTATTAAGAAAATGAAACAAAACTGGCTTGACTTTTCCAAGTCATTGCAAACCCATTCTTTATAGGGGTTGTGAAACCCTGTAAATCAAAAAACCCCAGAACCCTAATATTAGGAAACTGGATTTGAAGAATATTGTCTCACATCTGTGCACTACAACACAAAAATATTTGTTCCAGTAATCTGGTATATTCCAAACCATCTTTGAAAAATATGGCAATAAAATAATCAAAAATAACTCTGGCTACTAGGTTAAATTCTTCACAATAAATAAAACTGGGTGGACTATCATTCAAGAAAATAGTGCAAAAATTCTTGTCCAATTAATAGATGGTACATCTTGAAGATTTTCTTTCACAGCTTGAAACTTATTTATAGGTTAACAAAGCTGGGTCCTTCTGCAAAATGTGGCCCTTCTGCACCACATTTTGAACAAATCAAGTTGCTACAGAATGCTTGAGAGTTTGTGAGATACTGTGTGATGTAGCTAAATTTTCAATTGTGTAGAAAGTGACTCCTAGATTTAAAATGCTAATCTGTAGCATTTTATATCTGTCACAGGGTATCAAATTTGCCGTATAAAAAGCACTCAAGTCCTTAAGACGTTTTACCCTCATTTTGACAAATGCTCTTCTTCTACCTGCTGCTATTTCTGTGTGAAGAGGAAGGTGACAAAATGCTTCAAGTTAGACGACAAAAATACCTTTCCTACTGTTGAGTAACCTCCATGCACCTGGTCTCCATGGTGCTGTGGGATGGGGAGGCCAAGAGGCAGGCAGTTCAGTTATCAGTCTCTTCAGCATCTCTCCCTGGGTGCAGACAGGGCACGCAGAGGTAAAGCAGCAACTTTTCTGCTGCTAGACCAGCATCATTTCTGCTTTTGTGTGCAGGTAAGACGGAAGAAAAGAATAATGGAAAAACCCCCAGCAAAATTGTACAGGCATTGCTGTTCACTTGCAAAGACAGCAAAAGAATCTCGGCAATTTGTTTTGCAAAACGTTTATAGGAAGAGCCAAATCTTAGAAAATTTCCTTTGTTTTTAACCCCCATTTGCAGATTGACTGGAGGACAGAGAACAGGGGATTCCTGTGCCTTTTCTCCTTTTGTACAAACACATTGTCTGCACACTCCCACATCACACACTGTGGCAACAGATCCTTGTTCTCTCTCCTTCATGTCCCGGGGTCCAGAGCAGGACTTCAGGAGCAGCTGGAGCAGAGACTAAAATTAGGACCACCTCGGAGGAAGCTCCCTGTATCAAGTGTGGTTGCATGGCAGAAGTTGCTTAAACAGAGCTTTCAGCTCACCATAAGCCACACTGTTCCACTCTCATCCCCCAGTTGTTTGCAGCTAGAGACGTCAGCAAGGTCTGTGAGCTGCAGCTGGTCCTGGTCCCATGTCTGTGACATTCAGTGGCTTGTCTTTCTTGGTGGCCACTCTCAGTGCTGGTCAAGCTGGCAACAACAGCATTTGTCTGCTCCCAGTTGGTTTCTGCATTAAAGTTCTGTTTATTTTTCTGCTAAGGCTGGGCTTTTATTTTTCTCCAGGGCCCTAATGGCCTGTTGTTGATTTAAAATGAAAAGTCTGTTACCATCCTGGGGGAAACAGGTAGGGCTTATATGGAAGTCACTGCTCTTCAGAGGTATTCATGGCTGTGGATGGTGCTGAGTCTCCAGCTCCGATGGAGCACAGCAGATGCATCAGTAGATAATGCAGCTCTGCCAGTGCTAGCCACTGCTTTACTTCCCAAATCTAGACAGTGGCTTGGTAAATCAACCATGATGTTTATAATTCAGTAGAGTCTGTGCTCCCCTCTGCTGAGCCACTACATCAGGCAGATTTAACTTGCTTGCTTTTTTTTTTTAAAGAAAATAAGCTGTCTTTATTCTGTAAACTACATCTATGATATGAAGGACTCCCAACAGAAGTTGTTTCCTTTATTACATGGGTTATGCTACAAAGTTATTCCTGTCTTCTCAAATTAAACAGAAGGATCATATGGCAGTTTCAGGGAGAGTAGAAAAACATAATTCTATTTTGTGTGGGTGAACTTCCATGGAAGGCAGCTTACTTTGCTTTGGGCAGCATTTGGCAGCGTGTCAGTGTCTGTATGGGAAACTTGGCATATATTACCTCTTTATTCACTGGATCTCATTTATAAAAGGGAAAGGCAAGTCCAAAAGCTGATTAAGTCAGACTGAAGTCACAGAGATTGTTTAGATTATTTTAGAGAAGATTCTGTTACAAACTCACATTCCAGTTTGGGTTGACATAATATAGTTATATGTTTTCACCATATGTTTATAATTTTAAACAGCTTGGTGGAAAACAAACAAAAACTATGCCTCCTGCTAGAGGGACCTATTGGCAATATAATCCTGGGCAGAAAATTCAGATGATGAATTGTGCCTCTCAGAACATCAATCAAACCTCTTCCGTAAAGAATGAGCAAAGAATTATTTTATTAACCTGAATTTAGTCAATGATAATGTCTTGCTTTCTTAAAAAGAAGAATCCAAGAAACAAATTACCTGCTAAATGGAATTTTTTTTCTCTGATGACACACTTTCTTACTATGCTTTACACTTCTAGTACGGATTTTTTTAATGTATCATTTTTTACACCTCACACTTTTTATGCAGTCCATAATGAAGAACTTATTTTAATTTAAAAACTTGTCACCCTCATACTCTAAATTATCATGTGAGATTGCTCAGTTTACAAATTATTATCCTGAGAAACACTGAGCTATTTTTCACCTGCATTTCCTCTGTAGTCCTACCTGCAGGTGGGATTCTAGAATAGTTCATCTTATCCCATGTGTCACTGCCTCTAACTTGTGCAGATGCTGTGCCTGGTCCTCACAGAAGTCATTGTGCTATGCCACACCTGGAATCACCAGGCAGCTAAACTTCACTTCTTCATTACTTTAAGCTGTTTTTTCCAAGGACACTGTTTGCATCCCTCTATGCTCACAAGAGCACAAAAATTCAGAGCATTTTGTCATTGTTAATGTCATCTAAATCTTGACTTGGTACTAGAATAAGTTGCTTATTTGTGCACTATTCGACTTCCTGATGGATGTTTCCTACAGTGAGAAAACAGAGCTTTGAATGCAGTGTTGGTGCAGTGGGATCTTGGACAGTGGGAACAGAGAAAACCTGCTTGCAGGAGGGTTTCTACTAAGCTCAGATTAAATTTTATTTCAGAGAGAGTGGGTTTGCTATCAGTTTCTCAACATCCCAATTTGACATTATTCCCATTGCCTTAGCATATAGAAAACATGTCTGGAGAAAAACCATGCAGAATTAGGCTTTAGCTAGGAAAGCACCAAAGGTCTAAGGCAGGAGTTTAAATGCTTTGAAAAGAGCTGGCTTCTTACAGCAAAGTGCAAATATATATAATATATATATTATATGTATACACATATATACACATATTACAGAGCTGTAACTCTGGTACCGGGCACTAAATATGAATTAGCTACAATTATGTACACCTATATTTGGAAAACATACAAATATGAGATCTATAAAATAAGATGGTCTGCCCTATTGACAGACTGTTTCAAATAATATTAGCTGCTCATATTAATGGAAATCAAATATAATAATAATTAGTGATTCAGAGAAAATTGTGGGAAAAATCAGAGTTACTCAGAGCATTTGTAGGGAAAGAATAAAGAACTAAGATGGGCAAATTGCATTGGATGAATGCCACACTTTTCAATACACCTTTGCTGGGCTAATAGCAATAAATGAGGCTCTGAGCTCAGTGAGCGGTGCCCGGCACTCTTCTAATAACAGTGATTCCAAAATAGTAGGTGAGAATGAGCTTAGAAATAAAAATGGGGAATCAAAATACTGTCTCAGTCTTGTTAAAAGAAGTCTTTACATTTTTTTAAATTTCTAACAAAAAATAACCCCCAAACCAATCCTGAAGAATACAGCTTTTTGCTGTGTAACTTACCATTCTAAAAATGTGATAAATTTATTACCAAACCAGGCTTTGGAGGACTGCAGACTTTGAATCAAATCTGACAGAAGATTTCAGGGTAATAAATCACTGAGGAAGGTGAGGATCACAGAGGTAGCATCCTTGTGAGTAGCAAAGAGGATTAAAAGCATTAGGAGCATTTGGTGGGAATCAGCAATGTTCTGGTTCTTGGGAATATTTACATCTAACTAGATGTATGACCTGTACTATCTATGTACTGACATTTAACAAAAGTTTTTTAGGGAGTAGCTCCCATATATGAGGGAATTTACAGACAGGTTTATCCAGCTTAAGAATTCCTTGCTGAAATATTTACGTTCTGCCATTGTACCACAACTAATTTATCAGGAACTTTTGCACAGGTAATAAAGAGATGGGGAGGACAGTAACATATTTCAACTAGCAATATGGTAAATAATTCATCTGCTTTTAGATACTGTAGATGACTATACTTCTTCCTTAGGTATCTAGTAATTTAAATTGATGAGCATATAACATCTGTTCTGCAAGTAAAGGCAAACTTTCATCTGGCTGAAAATATTTAGTATCATCACATATTTGAAACAGATGAAGGGGTGAAAAACTGGGGATTTGTGCAGTGGGAATGTGTGGCAGTTCTTTTCAGCTGCAGATGCAGCGCAGGACTTCCCAGACTCCCTCTGTGACAAGACAACGAGGAGTTGTTATTTTGATCATCTCCTACTTTCTGCCTACTCCAGGCTTCTGAATTTCACATTTTGTTCTTTCTGCAAACCCACAATTTCCCATGGGATCTGGAGCATTGCTCCAGATTCAGACTTCAGGCTCACCCGGGGTTACCCAGTTTCCCTTATGCTGCTCACTTGGGGAATGCTGCTGCTCCCAGTTTGTGCCAGTTGGGACAATGGAGTTTGTTCTGTGTGGAAAATTGTCAACAGAACCTGCACCAGTATGTACAGGTTATTCACTTTACAGATTTTGCTTTTGTTGAGTACAGTATCCTCTCTCTGGCTCTTCTTCAGTGAAATTGCACAGGATTCTTTAAAAAATGTATTTCTTTTGTCCTTGTAAAAATCAACTATTTCAGGAAAGCAAGTACAGCATCTTCAGAAGACACTTCTTCAATTCTTTGTTTCTCCAACAGTTAGAAAGTGATGATTTACAAAG
Organism: Rhabdornis inornatus; assembly: GCA_013397075.1. Taxonomy (NCBI): domain Eukaryota; kingdom Metazoa; phylum Chordata; class Aves; order Passeriformes; family Rhabdornithidae; genus Rhabdornis; species Rhabdornis inornatus. The sequence goes on along the minus strand of VWZS01006228.1, from coordinate 2,484,031 downwards.
CCATAGTAGAATGGCAAATGTAGATAAGGAAACCAGCCTGCAGGCACTTGCCATCTGCATTTAACTGTAATATAAATGCCAATTAATGCAAATGATGACAATTTGTTAGATCTTAGTGCCTATCTGAACAATAAACCAAAAAAGTCAGATGGAACCACATTAAAACTACCTTTTATGTAAGATATAGTTAATTGCTTGCACAGAGGGACTTTCCTTCTTCAGCCTGGCTGTCCTCCAGGTTATGGTTCAGAGGGCTTTGCAACTGCGTTGAGAAGAGGTGGTTGTGAAGGAATAACAGGAGCTTCCAAGTGTGGAAATCTCACAGGTGGAAGGTATTGGTGGATATTTTCCAGCTTGTCCCTCTTTTCTGTCTCTTGGGATACAGCACACCTCCTGAAAATATATGGCTGGTGTCAAGAGGAGAATGGATGTGCTGCTCCAGATCTGATTTTTGTAGCAGGAGGTCACAGTCTTTCCGGCTAGCTCTCTGGAGTAACTTTACTCAATCTTCTCCCAGTACTTTTCCCTGCAGAGAGCACTGCTGATCCAGTAGACTGAGAATGATGCAGAATATCTGGACTTGGGCAGCTGCAAACTCCCTCAGAAAAATACCTATACTGTGTGTAATAGAAGTGCCTACATGGTTCAGCACCTCCTGGTCATGTCAGCAGGGGCTCTCCCAAATCAGAGCTACTGTCATCCAAAGGGAGCTGCGAGGGATCTGTCTCTGCAGCAGTGTGGCTGCTGCTGGGTACATTCCACTTTGGTTTAGTGGGCAATTTGCACAAATGAGAAATCTGGATACTGTCCTCTGTGCCCTCAAAGATATTTTATGTGTAATCTAGAACCTCTGAGTGTATGGCTTTGTCTCAGACACACAGGAAAGACAAGTAATTTAGATTGCTAGAAAGAAAAGCGAGTTTATTGAATTAATTTGTTTAGGCCATATAGGTATGTTGTCTTCATACAGCTAAGCTTCATTTCCAAAAAAAATAAGCAAACCAGAAGTTTTAAACTTCTCGTTCCTTGTTTGAGCATGAAGCTGTTCTTCTTAGCTCATTAAAAACGTGGTCTCTTCCAATAAGAAGTCTGAAGTAGAGCATCAGTCATGGGTATCTCCAATGTCTTCTGTAATCTTGTCTATTTAAATTCTACATGCTAAAGTTAAGAGATCCAACTCAGCCTGTGCAACAAGGAGTGGTTAATGAGCTCCTAGTACAGAGCAAGCAGGTAGGCACCTTATTTTCTTTTAACTACTAACAGTTGCTGTGTCTCGCTCATGTTTACTACTCCCATGGAGCAGATTTGAAGCATTGGAAGTATTTTGTGGCCTGTCTTGTAGCACTTCCTTCACGCTTTTAAATGTGGCTTGAAACCAGGCCTCTAGTTTCAGCTGAAAGAAGGAAAAGAAGCAGATATACATAAAGAAGGGGCTTACTTGTTCTTTTTTCTTGTCTTTTGAGGACTGTGGTCACCTTTGACAACTCAGCCTGCATAGTGCATATGCTGTCAAAATGGTTTCAGCTTATTAACTCCAAAAACATCAGACCATATAGTTAAACGTACCCATTTAGACATGCAGGTTTAATTACAACCTAAGTGCATCACAGAAGTGAATGCAAATTGATGTTGCAGAAGGAGGCTACAAGAGCAGACAGAGTCAGTTCATTTCCCTTACTTGGCAGCTGTTTGGGAGGTGTCTCCAGGGACAGCAATGTATTGTCATCAGGGTGTGCTGTGCTGCTGCTAACCCTTAGCCAGGAGGGCTTTGGTGACATGGAGCAGAGCCAGATGGTGTGTACCAGCGAGCAACCCCCTGTGTGCATGAACCTGGGAGAGCTCCCAAACTCACTGCAGGATAAAAAGCAAATTCAATTGTTTCCAGAGTCTGAGGAGAGGATGTGCAAGATCAAAGAAAAAAACATTGCCTTGAAGTTGTGCTTTCCTTGTAGATTCCCCTGACTTGCAGCTGAAGTTACTCCCATCCTAGACCTGTAAGGAATCTCAGAAATGGGGAGCTGCATCTGACTTGGCAATATTGAGAAGATAGAACTTGCTAAAACATGCAGATGTTCCTGGGACCAGGGCACAGGCAAAACTGCTCTTTTCTCACTCACAGGCAGTGGCAGAAGAAACCTGGCATGCCTTTCTGAGTGGTGTACTGGAGCTGGGGACCCCAGCCAGCAAAGCAGCCTAGTGTCACCTGCCCTAAGCCACACTGGCCATGGGGGCACAGGGAGCTGCAGGGACACGCATAGCTGTCATCTGCTGTCCCCTGTGGTGTGAGCTGCCACCAATGCCCCAAGGCTGACTTTGAGAACAGTGACCTGTTTAATGAAAAAGACAGCAGATTTAGGCATTTGCTTTACTTAGACATGGCAAAGACAATTAGCAATCACAACCTTGCAATAAGTTAGATTTTGCAAGTGATAAATAATACAACAAAGAATTCAACAGGTGTGCAAAAAAAGGAGCAATGAGTCTCTATAGAACATTTTTAGATGGCAATAGGTATCATGCACTTGTGGTTATTTTCTCACTTTTTTCAGTAACTAATATGTTTTGGAGACAACATGTATAACGTGGCTTCCTATTGCCTCAACACATTAATGAGGTTTTCTTTTTTCAAAACCTGGCTGCAAAAGATTAATACACTAATGATTATAATTTGCATGCATCTTCTTTGAAGTTTGTTTTTGATACTGAACCTTGACACAAAAGCAAAAATTGTCAGCATTATGCATTAGTAAACATTTCACATATTTGTATTAAAGAAATCTGTGAGTTAATAGCATTGCAATAGGTTTATTTTTGAGAATACAATTTTAATTGCAATAAACCTGTGTTTTATCCTAGGTTGATGAATGGAGATAATTTCTACGAGTCCTACCACAGTTAAGAGTGCCTTTCTTTGTTCTGTATTGTCAGGAGGAAAATTGCAGGCTTTTTACCTCTCTTAGAGAATATATGCAAAAAAAAAAAGGTTTTAATAATAGTATCATGCTCAGTCTATGAAAAATATTTGGGCTATGTTACCAACTTATTTATGGAGGGAGTCTTGGACAAACATTCTGAAAGTACTTTTCTGTTCTTCTATGCTACCTATATTTTTTAAATAGCACTATTATCTTGGTCTGAAGATAAAACTCTCCTTTTCTGCCACACAAACATAAGAACACAGGTAGATTAACCTTTTCAATGGATAATGGTAGGCTTTTTAATCTAGCAAGCCGTACAAAGTAAGCCAGTACCTGGAAGCTGTGGCTTGTGAAATTCAAACTTTAAATAAGTATTTTTAGCACTCTTAAAGAAGTAAGATAAGTACTGGTTCCTCAGAGAAATGCTAGATTTTTAACTGAAAATATGCTCCCAATACAAAGAAATGTAATTCCAAATGTTGGACTGTAGGTAGGAACTGCATAGGTTCTCTGTGGTAACAGTGCTATGCCTACAGTTATGTGAAGAGAGCAAGTGACTAATTACTGTGGTTATTTCTTTTGTACTCAAATCTATTAATTTTTTCTGAGTTCTCAATATACCACAAAATCCTGGTGGTTGTTGGTTCTGCTCTCCATTCTTCTTTCATATGAGCTCTCTAAAGTTGTTAGTTGATCTTTCTTTCTGGAATTTTCAGTGGACTAGACAGCATCCCCAGCAGAGCCAGCCTGGGGATTTTTGTAAGGCAGCTGTTCTTCAGTAGTCAGTGGTTCTTGTATTTGGTTTATGACTTTGGCTGCTATTTTATATTCTATAGGAATAGGTCTACTCAAAGTTGAAGAACAGCTAGTACTTTTTCTTCAAAGCAGTCTAAATGCCATTCTCTAGTGTGATCAGTGACAGTCTGAATGTCTGTGACTTGTTACATTAGGGGTGCCCAAGCACATTCAGGAAGGCAAGGGAGCTGATCATGGCTACTTGAGCTTGGAAGATAAACACAAATCAGAAAAAACGAGTGCTAGTTTAGCAGCTGGGGAATTTACTATCTGGTTTGACATTCCTCAGTTCGTTAAACATCTCAGAGTCTAGTGTTGTGTGTGAGATGAATAGTGTGCAGACTCCTAATTTTTTTTTCCCATACATGGACAATTTTATAATGTGCATCATAACAAGAAAGAATATGAATCACGAATAAATAAACCCATATAATATAATCTAGGAATAAAGGCTGCAGTAAAAGCTTAGCATAGCTAAACTGGCATAACACCATTATAGCATTTGTTGCTTTCATTATATATCAAAATTGGTTGTTCTTGTGTTATTGCAGAGAAAAACTGGTTGCTCTTGAAAAGTTGAAGAATTTTGAATCTCCTCATTGAGACATAAAGTACACAGGCACAGGTGAAAAGGTAAGGTTGATTACTCTGCAGTTGAATCTTTCCTCTACCATAAATTATAGCCCTTCCCTATAGCAGTTGCTGTCTGCAGGCCTGAATTGTGCCTGGGATTTGCAGCCTCTCTTGAGGACAGGGTGAGGTCACTTTGCTCAGTTTGTCCCAGGCCCAGGCTCACAGGATTTCACCTCCTCCTCCTGTGCTCCTGTGCCCATGGCCCTCGTGTCATTCCCTTCAGCTCTCTCCAGGCTCCCTTGGGGTCACAGCCAGAGCCAGTGGCAGCATGGTTGTCTAAAATTTTGTCTCTTTGACAAAAATATGTGGGTGTGACTTCTGGGCACACCTAGGAGTCTGAAAACAATATTTCTAAGGAAAATTATCTCAATTTTTTTTCTGGGAAAATGAAAAAAAAGAATATTTTTCTTCTAGTAGGAAATTTTAAAGGCACATGTAACAGCAAGGTAGGAAACACCCTCTAATAAGCGAAATTGTAGCTGGTTCTGATGATCTATTAGAATGGGCTACTTATATGTTTTAAAAAATTTCAGATGGTAATTCAATAGGTCAGGTCTTTGCTGTGTGTGATTCCTTCTTATGCCATTATATTCCACCCTTTTATTCTTTCATATAATATAGATTGCCAGTAAATCACTGCATTTTCAGTGCCTGGGATTTCATGTGTGGAAATGTCAGATTCATAAAACATCGTGCTAAACCTGCTTTCACAGATCAATCACAAAAGAGTTTCATTAAGCTCACAGCATTAAAGGAAGGCAAAAGCTAAAGAAGATCCATAAATAATAAAAAACTAATTGGAAAATATTTGGATGAAAAGGAATTAAAAGTCACCAATGGTTCTTCAAAACACTCCAAATAGATTTTTAGAGAACAGAGAAATCCATAATTTCTTTTTATTTTTTAAAGCCTCATCTAGAAAGCATCTAGTTCTGTCTGCAGCAGCACTCTTCATTTGTCAGAGTAGCCTGGAATAGTTGTTGGCAGAACTGGAAAAGAATTTCAGAACAAGGAGTTTAGGAAGAAAGTGGTGGTATCTAGATTGTCATGGCTGCTGGAGTGAAAATATTTCATTCTCCACTTGTACCACCCGCAAAGTGAAGGATGCTACAGAGCGATATTCATCTCTGTGTAGCTCCTCAGCACTGATGTAAAAAATCACCTTCAGAGACAAGGCTGTGCTTGAGGATCTGCCAAGCTGTGTGAGCTTGTGGCCTGTACTCTGGGAACATCTCAGGTCACTGTTTTGTTTTTGCCAGTTCCTGTTAGCTGTGTGGGAGCAGCGGGACCTCGCTGGTGCTGGCCTTTGTGTGAGCCCATGGGGCTGCAGACGGGGTGGAGATGCCTTGTGGCATCTGAGGTTTAAATTGCATTTCTCAGCTTTGCTGAGGGCTTTCCCCCACCTAGCATCCTCAAGGCACTTTGATGAGTACCAACACCTCTTTGGAAGCTGTATCGTAGGCAGAGCTGTCTCAGGGACCACAGTGGATCTTGAAAATTGCTCCCATGCTGATCCAGTGAAGACTTCTCAGGAGGTGCTGCCCCTGGACTGGGGAGATCATTACAGGAGAGAGAAAGTGCATATAGTCCTGTGCCTGTGTGCATAGTCAGCTGCTCTCCATGCCACATCTGTCCTGCTCTGGGTGTGCGTCTGAATTTGGCCCTATAAAAGTCTCTTTCTATATAACATATTTAATTCAGACTAATGCAGTGTGATAATTTTTGCTGCTGTACAGGTAAAACCTGATAATATAAATTTGTAGTTAAAATGATGCAAGTTGTTCACTCTGCAGGATGTACCAGATGCCACAGTCCTGCCTTAGGAAGAGACAGACTCACTGACCTGGTGTTCTGGCTCTGTTATACCTGAGTTACATGGTTCTATTTTACTGCACCAAGGGGGGTAGGTTAGGGTCAGACTGTTATCTTGGCCGTGTTATCTACCTTCACTCACACAAAAGTAAGCAGGTCCAAGAAATTTTCTCAAGATATTATTATTCTGTATTTCAAGCCATTCCACTGTAAGCAGCTCTGAATGTAGCAGTGACCCCTTTACTACTTTCAAAATGAAAGACCTTTCAAGCCACAGGTATTTTGAAAAGGTACAGAGCTGAAATGAAATTCCCTAAGCACAGCCAGTGTCTCCTGTGCTCCTTTGCACTATTTTCCATTTGGGGCACAAAATAAAAAGTGTATCTTGGCTGTGTATAATTAATGTCATGGAACTGTGATCCTGGCATGACACGAGCTGTATCACTGAGAGCAGAAGGTAAGAAGAAATCATGATTGCTCAGCAATTTACACGGGAGGATGAAGGGGAAAGGCATTTTAAATTAATGGTTCTAAGGCCTTGATGTTGCCCTGCCACATTTCATAAATCTTTTCTGAGCAATATCTCCTGCGAAAAGGACTTCACAGTTGCTTAGGGAATACCAAACAGGTACCCATTTCAGGAGGATACTGTTTTTATATTTTGCTTCAAAATGCAACCCATGGAAAGAAGTAGCTTCTTATAGAGTAGCACTAAATGTCTGCTGACTGCAAAGGAGAGTCCTGCTTCTCAAAGCCATTTATCTTTGAAACACCACCTGTACCCTTTGATAAAAGGTTCTCCCCACCAGGCTTGAGTGCCACAGCAGAGAGTTATCTGAAAGCTGGTCCGTTGCCAGCAAGGTGGAAACATCCTGTGCCATCTCCTCAGCCCAGCTGTGAGCTCAGACCCCAGCACTCCACAACCCTCACTCAAAACATGGGTAGCTCTTGGTTCTGCCTTTACAGTGAGCTCTGAAGCTCTGTGTGTCCTGTAAAGTCAGTTCCTTCATGCAAGCACCACAGCATATCTCAGCCTTCCTTTGAAACAACTGGGGAGCAGATGTGTGTACTTCTAAGGTCTGAGAAACAGAGCAGGGGTGGGAAATCCTGAAGTATGGGGTATATTCAATGCAGAGCTTGCATTTGGAGTGTTTCAGCAGCAGCCCTGTTTGACACTGGGAAGTGCTTCTCTGTGGCATTCCTTGCCCACCCAGGCCCCCGCCCCAAAGCCCCCTTCCCCTGCCCACCTCAATGCTTTCTTCATCTTCTATCTGGAGTAGATAGCAGATAACCTTACATGTTATATATGTTCCTCTCAAAGACTTCAGTGGTGTAGGAGATCAGTCTTCATGTGAACTGATTACATTAATTGGCATGTATAGCACAGTAGTTAGTACATTGTGAGAGAAGGATAGATAACCTGCCTTAATATAATCAGTAGCTGTTCTGTCCCTTATAGTATTGCATCCCATGCAAAGAAAAGCTTTTACCTCACATAGCCTGCTAAAAACACTTGAGCAACAGCACAAGTGACTCCCTTACGACAGTTACTTCCCAAATATAATTCCTTATGCCTCCCTCATGACTGTCATTTGCTACAAAATCATTTCCACTATGATCTGTACAGAGCCACTAATGCATTTTGTGACTAAAAGCAACCACTGCTTAGCATTGAAATCCTGAAAAGATCGCAGAGGAAAAACAGGGGAAAAAGCCACCATGTGGCCACAAGCAAAGACACAGTGAAGGGGTTGGAATTGGAGGGCAAACTTTCCCCTGAGCTGCCAGGGCTGGCAGCAGCTGTGAAGGTCACAGTGCAGGCACCAGGGTCTGCTGTGCCCTGATGGTCACAGCAGCCACAGCAGCCACTGCTCTCCAGGGACATATATGGGAGTAGCAGTATCATGCCTATGGAGGGGAAGGGATGCTGAGAGGTTTAATTCATGCTTTCCTGATAAACCTGGGTGGAAATGGCATGTACCTAACCCTGTACAGCACACTTGAGGGAGAGCATAGCCCTGTGTATAGGTCAGTCCTGCCTCCAGCCCTGCCCAGCAACTTCATTTAATGTTCCCACCCTACTAGCTGAGCAGCTGGTGGAGCAGCTATGGCTCTCCAAATGTTTTCAGACACAATGGAAAAATTATTAATTCTCACTTTATTTAATTGCAGATAAATAAGGTATTGGTTGAATAGTGGTCAATTTGCTCAGTGAACGTTTAATGCTTTCTATTTGATTGAATCTCCATATCATTTACTACCCCATGTTTTTGTTCTTGTCAGGCAGCTTTCAGCAATGGCTACCTATCTTTCTGCATTTCAGCAGTCTGCATAATAACAGTTCTAAGTAGAGTGATCTGTTACTTGGATAATATACTAATTATGGGTAAAAATTGGGAAGCTTATTTGAGAAATGTGAAGACCATTAAAATAAAATGAACTCCCAAATGAGAACTGGGTTACACATAAAAAGTACGCTTTCTTTAAAAGTCAGAATTTACAAAGATATAGGGACTATGGAAGTTTGATATGAGAAGTGTGACTTTTACAAGCATGAGATATCAGCAGGTCTAATTGCGGATGACTGATTGAGAATGCACTAATACATGAAAAAAATGAAGGGCAAAACTCCTAGTGTAGGGAATCCCAGGAAACCTTTGTTTTTGCTTAAGTGCGAAGGGTATTTTGAACCTATGTTGTCTCTAGTAATAACTTCAATGACAGCAGCTAAAAATAAGCACTGTGCAAACACAATGGAATTCACTGGTGTGAGAAGGCATTTGATGTAGCACAGTCTCTGTAAATTGGGATTCTGATCTGCTACCAAAATAACTCCCCTCTCTGGTTAGAAATGCTGCCCCATACTGTAAAACTCAAATAGATCCAGGGGGCCTATAACTGTCTCTTCCTGAATCTTAACAAGAATGGTCTTAGCAATAAAGGGTCTACAAGGCTGTATAGTCAGATTTTAAAATCCTTCATTGAATATGTAGTCTTTGCCATCAGTACAAAGTTAAGATTTAAAAATAACCAGTTTTTTTAAAGTTGAAATTGAACATGATTTGGGGATAGTGCAAAAATGGAACAAGAAACATCTTGTGGGAAATACTGTCCAAAATCATAGCCATCTAGCTGAGATAAAATGACTGTGCCAGCACATCATGTGATGGTTTTTAACCTATGACAACACTGTGCAAAGGGAAATTTTTAACAGAATCTCAATGAAACTGCAGATGAGGCAACATGGAAGTTACTCTAAAGCTTGCTTTTGAAGGACAAATCTGAATGAGGATACAGATTTGGCTACTCTAATTCCAGCTTCCTTCTCCCTGTTCAGTACTGGTTTTGCTGTTCTGTATCACTCTTCTGAAGCCTCTGTAGGTTCATTGGAGCTTCTCTTGGAGCTGGAGTGCATCAGCTGTGTCACCTGGATCTGGTTACAGGAATGCTTGTGGCAGTGCAAGTCTTCTGAGCAGGGCTCGAAAAGCTGTGTGACCACAGCCAAAAATGTCCTGTCTGTGCGTGGTCCTGGATTTGGAAAGGAGCTCTGAAACCCCATCAGGGTGTAGAGCAATCAGCCTGGTGCTGAGGTGAGGGTGAATATTCCACATAGCTACTGGAATGAAGTGGAGGCAATTGTTTTAAAAATATGTGACCTCTAGAGGAAGTGACATAATTTTGAAGAATTTTATTCATTGCCTGTGATTTCAAGAAGTTTTTGTAGAAAAGATGAAATGGATCTTAAAAAATACTATAAAACGTATATAGGAAAATGGAATCTGTCTACATGCACCTTATTAGTAATTAGAAGACTTGGTTAGATCTTTAGCTCTACCAACATGCTATCTAAAAACATGGTAATGGTTGATTTTTAAAAGGTTTTCTTTTACCATCAGTAAAGTGGAAACAATAATATTCCTGTCATCTCATATTTAGCTGGCTTTCTTTATTGCCTCAGCAGGAGAAATATTTTTCTTAACTAATTGCTAGTAGCAGAAGAACAGAAGCCCTCAACACTATCACTGTGTTCAAATAATTTATAAAAATAATAGATCAGATGCTTCCTAACTTGTACAAAGTAAGTTAGTATAGCCTAACATGAAAAATAATAATGCTGAAAGCCAAGGCTGCAAAAAGAGTTGGCTGAATAATTAATACTTAAATTGAATCTGATACATTATACTTTTCTCTCCCTTGACAGAAAGCCTATATAAGTTGACTATTTCTGCAGATTTTTTCTGTTATTCTATGATTCATTTGCTCTACAGACCTCTTTTGGAGTATTGTCTGTATTGTTTAACTGTGATGGTTGCACAAGACACATGGTGTTGTTTCTCATTCTTGATGGTGAAGCACTAACATTAACAACCAAGACTCTACTAATGTTTATAGAAAACAAACATAAAATCCACTTTCTATAAATATTTGAGCATAAAATCTTAGTGCTTGCTTTACATGAATATTGATAATAGTAAAATACGATGTTATGCGTTTTTCAAATGTTCATGCAAAGTTAAACAAGGTCAAAAGCAGATTGCTTAAAAATGTGACTGAACATTCATGCTGTTTTTCCTAGTTTCAGAGCTCTGACAAAGCTCTAAGCTGTGCCATTGTCAGTGGGATCTTTTTCTTTTTTCCTCACCTTAATGTATGCTTCTTCTATGCAAATACTGGCATGGGTTTACAAATGGGAGACTCCCCCTGTTAGCATTGATGGTGTAAGGTGTGTGCTAAGGGCATCCAAAACACTGCAGCACTAGTTTAGATCCCTTGGAGCTTGTTTTAAGGAATGGCATGATATCCCTGATGGCAACCTTGCTTCCACATGTTTTCAGCACAAGCCTACTGGCAGGTCATCTTCCCAGTCAGAAGTGGACATGATCCCACAACCTTATTGGTATTTTAAGATAACCACTTGAATACCAGCAGTGAGTCACTGGAAAACACATTATGTCTGAGTTCACTCTATCAGAGGCCCAGAAAGCCCAGCTAAGCTGTTTTTAAAATACCTCCATTAAACCAAATTTTTCTAAGTCCCCAAATAGCAAAGCAATTTCAGGAATACAACAAGATAAACAAGGAGAAAAATATGAAAGCCAAACAGTAAGTGTAGGCTGGGTATTCTCTGAAAACACCATGTGTTAATCATAGACTGCAGCAAGGAAAGGGGAACATGGGAAAAATTCTGAATAGTGACATTTGGTAATTGCAAATGGTACAGTGAGTACCAATACCCTTCATCATACTCAGAAACCTTAGAAACCTGTCTCTGAGTGATGCTTGAGAAAACGAGGAACTCTTTTCCTGGAAAATATAGTGCTTTTCCCTCTTGGTACTCATGAATACAGCATGAATAGGCTGATGGTAGAGTAGAAGATGCCTTTTGTGAATGTATTTCAGCTGGCTCCCGTATTGCTGGTATCGCGGAGCAACATGGTCCAGCTGGCAGCTTCAGGCCTCATTCTGATATGCAGAGCTCTACAAGTCTCCCTTCTCACCAGGGCACCCAGAGACCAGCACTTCATCTGGTCTAACTGATTTAACTAGCTGCCCCTGCTGCTAGTGCCCTCACCTGCAGATGGTGCTCAGAGCATGGGCTGGTGCCTTTGTGGCTGTCTGTGTGTGTGCATGTGAGTGGTGCAGGGGACACAGGAGCTTGGGACTCATGTTCACATATGTAGTGATGCCTGGCATCACCAGGGCAGCTGCCTCCCCTGCATCAGTCTAGCCAAAACTGGAGTCTCCTCTCCCTAGATGCAAAAGTTTGAGCACATTTGTTCACAAGCACTATTTCCCCTCAGATATTTTCTTAAGCAGCAAAAAAGGTCTCTCTAGGTACTTAAAAAAATGAAATTACCCTGAGGTTTTATGTTTTGACCTAGGTTATTGGATCAGTGGAGTTTTTGAGAGGTTGTTTGTGGAAACAGAATTAGAAGGTGGAGGAGCTGACATTTCAAGGATGTCTTTTGTACACATAAGAAATCAACAGTAAATACATTTTGGATTCATGAATTTATATATTTCTACGGAGATATCTTTCTGATATAAATATGAGGACAGCAACTGTATGGATCCTATGCTGAAATTCAATATGCAGTTTCTGCTGGTGAAGAGCAGGTACTTTATCCTGTCAAAACACCTACAGCATTAGTATGTATGAAATTATTGTTCATATTCTGCTCTTAGGGTTTTTTTTGTGCAAAAGCAGTATGTATTTAAATTAGCATTCTATTTTAATGAAACAATTCCCTGTTAATAATGACAGGGTTACTGGCTCCCTTCTGTAGTTACAGGAATTCTTCCTCGTTAAAGATGGAGGCTTTCCTCCTCGATATTAATACATCAATCTAATTATAAAAGCCTCAGATAAATGGGCAGAACAAGTTAATTTAATTCTGCCCTGCCTTATAGTCGCAAGAACGTTTCTTTTCTGTTCACATATCTTTGCATTGCAGGTCATATATCTCATAAACTTTTCAAATAAATCCTGCTTATTAGTAATTACATTCACTCTCTCAGTGCCATCCAATTCATTTTCCACTACGATGCTGTTACAAATATTCCATTTTGTTGCTAACACTGAGCATCCTTAAGAAGTCTTTGTCAACTCGTTATTACAGTAACATGTGGCTTATAACAAGATGTCCTATATTCATTTTTGTCATGTTTAAATATCAAGTTGCTTTTACTTTGCCCTGTGTGAGAAACCACTGAATGTAAAGGAGAAGGTTAATGTAATAAGAAAAATAAATCAATTTCGTGTTTCAACTAATAGCCTTAATAGTTGGCTAAATCTCATCAAAGTTTGAGGCTAAGTTGATAATGGGCCTAACATCAAGAAACAATTATTGGCTTGAAAGCAGCTCTTGTCTTTATGTCTAATTTTAATACACATCAAATGAAAATTAGAAATAAGGGAGATGATGTTATAGTTCACAGTAAGCTCCTAAGCATGTGAATCAAGTTCAATATGCTTGAATGGCTTGAGAGGCCAATGAGATATAAGAGCTAGTACCTGCCCTTACTGCACTGTTTTTCAGTAATTACAGTTTATTGGAATTCATCTGATTGTTTAGAGCAAGGATGCTGTTGGATCTTTATGTGAGTGAATTTCTTTGTACTTGTTTAAATGTTTTTACTACAACCATAACTGCCAGCTCATGTGTTGTTAAAGGGAGACTCAAAGCAAGAAGCTTGTCTAAGATGAGATATAAGGTTATCCCATTTGTTGCTTCATCAAGAAGTTTGCTAGCACTTCCTCCTGATGAGCATGGTCACCAATCCATGGATGCAGAGAATATTAATTATTTCAGAAATGAACAGATGAGCGTGTAAGAGGTATTGATTTTAACCAGGGACTTGTGTCTCTTCAGATAGTCAGGTGACAGTCCCAGTTCCTAGTGCTAGGTGTTCTCTTTAATGATTTTTCAACTTGGTGTTAATTTTCTGCTAAAATGGGCTTTGGGACCCAAATAATGCATGAACAGGAACATAAACAGAGCTATTTCAGCATCCCCATAACTGGCATGCCTTCCCTCTAATGATAAACATCTAGCTGTGTCTGTGAAGTTAGGCACATCAAAATGTCCTTGTGCTGCCTTAAATTCTTAAATTCAAACTAAAATAATTCAAAATTATTTTAAAAAAAGTTCAAAGCTTGGCCTCAGTTTGTTGACTACTTGTGTACTGTATCGTGTCACTTGCCATACTCTGGGTAGACAGCAAATATGTCCACTTGGTGCAGATTTCAAAAAAGCATGGTTAGAACTTTCCTTGATCCCAGTATTTGGATGGATAGTTTATACAGTACTGTCCCTAGAACATATGCTTTTACTGGCACCAATGAACAGTGTGATGTTCTTGCAATAAATTTGAATGATGTGGTTTGCCTGTACCATGGGCCCTGGTGGGATTTATTCATGAGTTATGAGAGAGTTGGCAGTCACCATGGTGAGGCCAGTCACAATCACAACTGTCTGAGGACTGGCAGAGAGCAAAAGTCACCTCAGTCTTCTAAAAGGGGTAAAAAAGGATGACTCATGGAACTACCATCCAGTCAGCCTAACCTCATTTCCTGGAAAAGTGAGGGAGCACCTCATTCTGGTGGCCATCTCTATCCACGTGGGTGACAAGAAGGTGACCAGAAGTCAGCACAGTACCACTAATGGGAAATCGTGCTTAACCAACCTGATCACCTTCTACAATGAAACAACTACCTGGATAGATGAGGGAAGAACAGTGGATATTGTTTACCTCTACTTCAGCAAGGTTTTCAATACTGTATCTCACAACATCCTTCCACAGACAAACTCCTTGCCTTCCATTGGCAAGCTCAGGAAGTGTGGACTGGGTGAGTTGATGGTGAGGTGGATTGAGAACTGGCTGAAGGGCAGATCCCACAGGGCTGTAATCAGTGGCACAGGGTCTAGTTGGAGGCCTGTCACTGGTGGTATCCCCCAAGGTTCAATACTGGGCCCAGAATTGTTTAACTTGTTAAACACTTGTTTAACATCCACTTACCTGGGTGAAGGGGCAGATGCCTCCTCAGCAAGTTCACTAAAGACACAAAGCTGGGAGGAGTGGCTGATGCCCTGAGTGCTGTGCAGCCCTTCAGAGGAACTTTGACTGGATGGAGGGATTGGCAGGGCAGAACATTTTGAAATTCAACAAAGACAAACGCAGGGTCCTGTACCTGGGGAAGAGTAATCCCACACACCAGTACAGGCCAGGAACTGACCTGCTGGGAGGAGAAGGACCTGGGGGTCCTGGTGGACAACAAGCTGTCCATGAGCCAGCAGTGCCCTTGTGGCCTTGCAGGCCAACGGTGTCCTGGGGGGCATTGGGAACAGAATTGCCAACAGGGCCAGGGAGGTGATCCTGCCCCTCTACTCAGCCCTGGTGAGGCCACATCTGGAGTGCTGTGTCCAGTTCTGGGCTCATCAGTACAAGGGAGAAATGGAGCTCCTGGAGTGGGTCCAGCAGAGGAGAACAAAGATGATTAAGGGACAGGAGCATCTTTCTTAGGATGAAAAACTGGGAGAACTGGGCCTGTTCAGCCTTGAGAAGAGACAACTGAGAGGGGACCTCATCCAGTGTCTGTCAGTATCTGAAAGGAAGGTACCAAGAGGATGGACCAGGCTCTTCTCAGTGGTTCCAGGCAATGGGATGAGGCAAAACGCAGAAACTGATGCACAGGATGTTCCACCTGAATATGAGGAAGAACTTCTTTATGTGCAGGTGACTGAGCACTGGAACAGATTGTTCGGAGAGGTTGTGGAGTCTCCCTCACTGGAGATATTCAAGAATCATCTGAGTACAAGCCTGTGCCATGTGCTCTAGGATGATCCTGCTTGAGCAGGGAGGATGGACCAGATGATCCCTTCCAACCTGAACCATTCTGTGATTCTGTGACTTGGGCAAAGTATTTGACACTGTTCTGAACATCCGTGGCTCTAAATTGGAGAAGGATGATGGATTTGATGGAAGGACCACTTGGTGGATAAGGAATTCAAAGGGTTGCACTCAACAGATCAGTGTTCAAGTGGAGACCAGTGATGAGTGTCTTTCCTCAGGGGTTAGTGCTGGGACCAGTGCTGTTTAACATACTTGTTGGCAGCATGGACAGTGGGATCAATGCACCCACAGCAAGTTTGCCGACAACACCAAGCTGTACAATGCAGCTGACCTGCTCAAGGGAAGGGATGTCATCGAGGGTGACCTTGACAGGCTGGAGAGGTGGGCCTATGGGAACCTCATGGAGTTCAGCAAGGCTAAGTGCAAGGTGCCACACCTGGGTTGGGGCAAATCCAAGTGCAAATACAGGCTGGGTGGAGAATGGGCTGAAAGCAGCCTTGTGGAAAACAATTTTGGGGTGTTGGACAAGAAACTTGGCATGACCCAGCAATATGAGCTAGCAACCCAGAAAACCTACTGTATCCTGGGCTGCATCCAAAGCAGCACGGCCAGCAGGGTGAGGGAGGGGAATCTGCCCCTCTGCTCTGCTCTTCTCTGGTCTGCTCTGCCTTGCTCTGGTGAGACCCCACCTGCAGTGCTGCATCCAGCTCTGGGGTCCCAACATAAGAACATGTTGGAGCAAGTCCAGAGGAGGGTCATAAAGATGATCAGAAGGCTGGAAAACCTCTGGTATGAAGACAGGATGAGAGAGTTAGGGCTGTTTAGCATGAGTGACTTACGAGCATTTTCTCATAAGAGAAAGCTCTGGAGCGACCTTGCTTTAACTTTTCAGTACCTAAAGGGTCGCCACAAGAATGATGGAGAGGGACTTTTCACCAGGGCCTCTAGAGATAGGACAAGGGGGAATGTCTTTAGACAGAAAGAGAGTAGATTTAGATTGGATGCTAGGAAGAAATATTTTACTGTGAGGGTGGTAAGACACTGGAGCAAGTTGCCCAGGGAAGTTATGGATGCCTCATCCCTGGAAGTGTTCAGTGTCACGTTGGATGGGGCCCTGAGCAACCTGGTCTAGTGGAAAGTGTTCTTGCACACGGCAGGGCAGCTAAGAATAGAGAATCTTTAAGATCCCTTCCAATCCAAACTGTTCTAAGATTCTATGTTTTAATTTGATGTATATAAATTATGGAACTTCTGGACAACAACATGTCACTTTTTTGGACTTGAAGTGTTCCATAACTGATGGGATGAGACACTGACATTCTTCTGAGATTTTGAAAAACCTCTTTATTCTTACTATGATAACCAAATTTGTAATCAGAGTAGTCTTTAAATCTAAGTCCAGACTATTCAGCCACTAATTAAGAACTTGAAAAAAGTTGGAGGGATACAAATTAAAAAAAGGAAAAAGTAGTATAACTGTTGATCTTGAAAGTACAGAGAGAAATATCATACTAAGAAGAATCAAAATGAAATGAGAATAAAGCAGAACAAAGAGAAGCTGACTTGGAACTGGTGACAAGAATAATGGAGTCTTACTGATGTTGATAAATTTTTCCAAAAACAGTAAAGTTTTATTTCAGTTTCCATAGGAAAAGGATAGCATCAAGATACTGCTTTAAGAAACATCCTTTGAAAGTTTCTCTGGCGTGAGTTAAGCAGCAGATAACATTGGATGATGAACCTGTCTGACCTTAAAATCTCCAATAGATAAAAAAATGTAGTTAAAGAATTGAGGAAATATGTATAAAGCAGTATTACTACACAGTTTTACACGTTTTTCTTCAATTTAATTTTAATGGTCTCTATTTCACCTCCATAACTGTCCCGCTGGGAGCATGATTCCAAAATTTAGATAATTAAACTTCTCACCATTTTACCTTAGAAGTGCCTCAAGTGTGTAGTGGTTTGTAACCCAGTACATCTGCAGGACACAGTGCAGTACTGCCCTGAGAGCAGTCAGACTCACGTGGAGGCTACATTGCACCTGAACTAAACATACTGCAGGAGTTTTACAATTGGCTTCATCAGTCTTGTCTCAAGGATTTCTGTACCATCTGTGCTACAGGTGCTCATGAAATAAGATTTACCTGTTATTGTTTTGGTACTGCAGATGTGTGTGACTAAATCAGAAAAAGTTTAGAAGTAAGAGAGAATTTAAATATTTCCTATTTCTTTTTTTTCTTTAGCTATTGCTGTTCTTGTGGTTGTTCATTACCATTATTCATGGTGTACATCATCAAGGCCCATTTGTAAACTCTCAGCTTTCTTACACACGGATTTCAAGAGAAAGATTTGAAGGATGGAAACATTAAAAAAAAATGAAAACTGCTTTTCCATTCAGGACAGCTCAACTGTTGTCACCTATTTAAAGTATTTTTATATAGTCATATACTTTCTGAGTTTGGATAAACAGAGAAATCTGGTGCATATTAACAATAACTTTGAAAGCTCAGTAATTATCACTAGAAATCATCATTAAGCCTCCAGATAAACAATGAAATGTCACTTGGTTTCACAGTACAATAGGAATAATTTCTACTAATTATTCCTGTGATGAATTTTGCTCATTATCTTTTACTAGAGGAAAAGCAAACTGAAAAATCAATATTTCAGCTCACTTTTTTTCATCTGGGAATGTTAGTTATGTATTTTGCACAGTTATAAAAGGAACTAGAGGGCAGTCAAGGAGACTAAGAAATATAAAATTTGGAACCAATGGTGATTAACAATAAATGCAGCTGTCATCAGCATGCGAACAAGTGCTGATTCAGAGGAAATTTCTGTCCCTTACAGTCTTTCTTTAGACACTCAGTTTTTCTTTTCCCTTACAGTCTTTCTTTAGAGACTCAGTTTTTCCTTTCCCTTAAAACAATCATCTTGATGTCTCTTTAGGATGGATTATCTAGATTAATTTCTGTGTACATTCAGAATCCCTTCTTTCTTCCTTTGCTCATATGTCTAACTGTAACACTTGTTTCTTCCCACATTTGCTCTTTAGCTTTTGCCTTTTTCAGTATCATCACTCAATCCCACCCCTGCTGATGTGAGATCTTTCCTTTGCTGTCTGAACACAGCTAGAAAAGCCAGTGAACAGTTTACACATGGACATCTTAAGCTGGGGAATCACTTCTGTTGGGAATGTGGGTCAGCCAGGTTTTCAGTTTATACTGAAATTCGATTAACTGTGATGCGAGAGATGTCAGGATTGTGGTCAGCTGCATTATGATCTTTAGGGCATCTATAAGGCTCAATCAAAACATCTAATCCATTCCAATGAACAAAAAATACTCACTGCTGTTTAAGACTAGAACTGATCAGAAATTTTCTGCTGGAATGTTTCACCCCCCGAAGATCCCAATCTATCAGGAAGAAATGTTCCTATGGAGTGTGACACCTGGGGAAAGCTCAGCTTATTCACCACTGGGCACCTATCCTCACCTCAACCACCCTGATGCTGCCTAGAACCCCACTTTTGAGTACATGAGGCCTGAAACCTTGACCTTGAGGGGAAATTAGAGAAAGTCAAAGAACAGGATTGATTTCAGAGTATTTTGCTTGTCTAAAGAAAGTTGACTTAGTTATGTATAGCACTCTTTGTAGTTTTTGTGGAAAATGGGTACACCAGAGAATGGTTTCATCTGTTCTTTTTTAGGATACTTTTCTTCAGCAGAAAGGGATCACGTTTTGGGAATGACTGCTTCCTTCCATCTTTTAGAAAGCCTAAATTAGGTATCAATATAAAACTTTTAGACAGGAATGCTGGAATAGAAGAATTCTTCCCATAATTACATGTAAAGTCTTATATATGTTTGTATTTATGATTACAGTTACAGTTGGGTATATGTATGCATATATAAACACATACAAAGATATGTACAGAGAGGTGAATTCAAATTATGCAAGAGATTTTGGTCATTGATTTTCCTTTTTCCTTAAGGATATAGTTTTGAAATCTCAATTTCTTGTAAGTGACTGTTACAGTTTTCATAGAATTCTGTGTAAAACAAATATGTTACTTTGTCTTTTCTGTAGATGAGAGAATCTGAAGTCTGTTAACCACAGACATGAATGATGTAACATTCTAGCAGAGTATCAGGGAAAAGAGAGTATAAAATTCAGAGTATTTCTGCAGTTCTGATAGAAAACCAAAACCATTTTTTCAATTTTGAAAAATTATATTTTCAAGAGTCATGCTTTGCTTGCTATATCCAGATGCTTTTCATCGAAAGACTGCACATACATAGAATAAAAATATCTAAATGTAATGCATATTTTTCAGTCTTCCAGTGTGGCTATGATATTATGAGACAAGATGTACACTAATTTACCATTGCTAGTTGAGCTGTTTCAGTGTGACGATGAGTAATTGACCAATAGGTTTGGAAACAGATGTAAAGTGGCAGTGCAATGTTTCCAGTGGGGTTATTATAAAACACTTGCTTTCTTAGTTTCCAGTATAGGCAGCTTTGGACCATATAATCCATCAATGAAATTGTTAACTAAATTAAATCCTGACTCAATTTGGAAATAAAATTTGATTTATGATATTTAGAAGGCCCTTTTGGTATACTAGCTAAATACCTCACAAACCTCACAGTAGCCTCACTTGTATATAAGTTATGAACTGAAACCTCCTGAGTGAGTTTTCCACACTCACCACAGGGTTCTGTGACAGAGTGGTGCTGAGCACTTGTCTACTTTCACACTAATGATCTAACTACAAGCTCCTTTGTCTTTAGTCCCAGTGGAACGAGTATAGCTGCATGCAACCTAAATTTATAAAGAAATTTGATATAGAAAAGTGTAGGGGAGATAAAATAATCAGTAAATTCAAAAGCTGAGGTTGCATCTAGGCTGAATATCTGTATGACAGCAAAGAAAATAACTAGCTGTAAGCAGCTAAAGGACATTCTGCAGTTTAAGATATGTATGCTGCTCCAGTTCCCATTCCCAAGGTTGTTTACTATTATGGCACCATGGCTTGTGATATCAAGTCATCTCATATAATGCTACTGACATTTCAGTGCATGTCAAATACATTTTAGGGCTGGATGAAAGTGTGAGATTTTTAAAAAACTTATGTCTCAGTATATTCCATTGCATTTCAAACATCGAGAAAGAGCAGCTTTGGAAATGTGTCTTTGTTACCTTTTAAGAAACAGAAGGCTGAATTCCATGGTTACACCCTGGCATCTGCAGAGTTTCTCTGCAATTCTGCACAATTTTGGAGACAAATATTTTAAATAATTTATCAGTAACTGGACTATTGTAAGCATTTGGTCCTATTACGGCAACATAGAGTGTTTATTGTCAGAGTATATACAGTATGCATAGTATGTATGTTAATTGTGTGAGTGGCATTGGTTGCAATCTCTGCCTATTTGAATGATTATAGCATGGTGAAAATATATGGCTAGATAGAAAAAAGCATGTGGATATATGGTACTATTGGTTTTGCACTTTTGTGCTTATTTACTTGGTTAAAAGTTATGCAATATATAACGATAAATTATGTACACATGACCCATAAATCCACCTCCAATTGTTCAAGTTGTGAAGATCAGGATAATTAAATTAAATTGTATTTTAGGTTACTATCACAGAATGTCTGAAGTAAAAATCAGTGTAAAGAAGATGATTTTGATTTACCTGAAAACTGATATCTAAAGAGAATTGAGAAGAAAGGTGTTGTCTTTTGTTGTAATGGCAATGGAAAATCTATCCTTTCAATTGTCTGAATTGCATCCACTAGCAGTACTCAGAAAAATGTAAAGAATGCAGAGTAGCATTAGATCCCAAAGAGCATGTGTTACATATTTTATACCAGAACATCAGTTATACTACTGAAGTAGGATAGTGAAGTTCCCAGCCTATCAGAAAATTATGCATAATTTAACATTTTTGGAGAATTTAGTCTCAGGCTTCCTAACTAGTTGCTCGGTCACTAAATTTTTAGATTGTTGCCCTGAGTTTGGTGCCTGGTTTCAGTACAGTGCTTTGGGAGACAACTGCCAAATGAGATTTGCAAAGTGTGCTGAGCTACTTAAGCCAGCCAGCAGGAACTGCTAGGAACAAAGTCGGGCTTAAGCTGTCCAGTACTTACAGCTTTAGTGCCAGTGAGACTCACGAAACTGAAACTTTACTACATAGGGAGCTATTATTCGTTTCTCATGAAATGCACCTGGAGAAACCAATGGTGATCCTCCCCTCACCTTTTATTCAATAAGTCATGATTAAAGTACTCACTCAGGTTGTGGGAAACGCAGATTCAATTGTCTCCTCTACTTAATAGGATTCAACCCACTCCCCCATGTCCCAAAAGAACATCATAATGGCCACACTATAGGCTATTCTGAGTAAAGGCTTTCTCAGTCCCATGAAAGCTGTTTCATGCTGTCTGAGATAATTGAAACTAGTGCTAGTGCTTTTGCAGTTGTAGTGTTCTAAGAATAATAATGGAAGAAAAGCTTGGTGGGGAAAGGTAATATTCCCTATAAGACCATCCAATGTAGCTGTAAGAAAAGGATAAGCTCAGGGTCATCTAAGACATTCTCCATATCTACAGTATAAATTTAATTTTAAAATAATACCTTTAACATAAAAGACGTAAGGCTAAGGAGAGAATTATTATGACACCTGGAAATGTGGACTTTGTCCCTACTCAGATAACTACTTAACACCCATCACTTATTCATGGGATGAGGACCTGGCATTTAGATTGGCTTGGCTCTAGCTCCGTTGTTGTTATATCCATTCACTGTGTAAAAATGGATAAAATAGGACATGCAGTTGGAAACTGTAAACTACTATATTTTTTTCTAGCACAATTACTAAATACTCTTCATCTCTGTCAGCGCATATGGCTTTATGTCCTGTAGCTTGGGAAAGACGTCATCATCAAAGGCAATATGTCAGGTTTGTCAAATGTGTTTCAGTGAGTTATTTCAGATAGTCTCACCTTTACTTTATGTGGAACACTGTCTCTTTCATGATATTTCTCACACCAAGTGGCTTCTTCCAGCAGAAAACACCTGTTTTTCACCAGAGCTGCTTGAAACCAGTTTTCCATTCTGGGCTGGGTGCTCTGGGATCTGCCTTGGAGGCACTCACTTCCATGCTGGACACCTGCAGGGCTCTGCTTGGGAAGAATAAGAGTGGGCACACATGGAGCTCTCCAATGTGCCTGCAAGGACAATGGGTGATGCTCATGGCCCTGTCTCCCAGGTTGTTCTGATGTCAGTTCAAATTGGCAGGTGTTACTTTCATCTCTCCTTTTTTTCTCCATTATTAATTTTCACTGGAAAATTAAAAAAAGCTCTCCTGTGAAGTCAGAGGCCATGTATAGTCTCCATGAGGGAATAACTTAGGAGGTATTAGCTGAAGTTTGGAGACTACAGTTCTACAGTTTTTCAGAATTTCATGAAGAATGCCAGTTAAACAATGTCCAACAGCCAGGATAACATCCCAAGCTGTTGTCCAGAATTCTAATCCCTCATAGGCTGGTAACAACTTTGTCATTATTGCTAAAAAAATAGCATTTTACTTTCCTTTATCTTGAAAAATTTAGTACTGGCAGCTGTAGACCTTAAATTTTAGGGCAACTCATAAAATCAGAGCTAATTCATTATTTTTTAAAAATATATTTTCTCTAGGATTCTTTTTATACTTTAGCTTCACTTTTAATGGGTGAAATTGAGTTGTATTTGAATTGTACACTTCTTTCCTGACCTGTCCTATTTTGCCTGTCATTGACAGAAACAGTTATATCATTAAAAAAAAAAAAAAAGTGAGGAGGAATAAAACACAGATTAGGACAAAAATCAAAAATACTAATTCACATTCTTGCTTAATCAGTATAAAAGTTTGGTTAAAAAATAAGGTAATCGAGGGAATCTTTGGCTGGAAATTCTATGCTGTAGACCTTTAATAATACACAGAAAGCATAAAATTCAATCACATCAAGCCTTAAATCTAGTTTGAAAAAGAGTTAGCCTTGGAGGTCTCAATTTTATTGTTGCAATAATGTTTATTACTGAAATATTTGTCATTAATGGTAAACATTAAAATCAGAATTAAAACTCCATGGAATGGTTAAAAGTCAGGTGATGTGTATTTATACAAAGTCCAAGGAAGCAAAGAATGCGTTTCTGCTCGGCATTGCAGTGTCATGAACAAGGTCAAGATTTTGCACAGAGCACTTCCACTGCTGCTACAGGGCAGCTGTAAAGGAAGAACCTGCTGGCTGGCATTTAACAGTTGTATCTAGAGCTGGAAACACTTAGACCAGTGGAAGTCTTGTCCCATTCACCTCTCAAAATAATGATGCTCCATAACAGGGTGTGATTTCCTGCTTGCAGGGATGGCAGATGCAGAAGTATTGCCACAGCTTGTGGAAGAAGTTAGAGCTGAAACATGCACCAAAAATGGAGTTTTTCTGTGCAGGCAGATGCCATCCACACAGCAAAGAGCCTTCTATGAGCTATAACCAAAACTTACAGGGAAATGGGGTAACTTTGCACTTGAAAATAGAGTTTTGTTTGCATTTTTTTTATTTCTTATTTTGATGAAATTTTCAACCAAGTGTTGCAACTAATGCTCTTTGTCCTTCGGAATGTGTAATAGAGAAAAAAAGCATTTTGCTCTGATTCTTCAACTTAATATAGTCTTATTCTTGTTGCTATATTAGGAACGCTGTATCACATATTTAGAGATGTTTTCACATTGACAGATCACATTGTTCATCCCTATTGTAATTTATATAAATTTTTATTTTTCCAGTGCTATTTAAATGCCTTTAACTTTCTGAGATATTTTATAATTAGCAAAGTGTTACAATTTGACACGATCAAAATGAACAGTTCAATATTTCTGATTCTATATTTCTTGTAGCTCCCACGCTGTGAAAACCAATGACACTTTGACCTTTCTTTCTGATTTAGAATGAAAACATATTTTTATTTGTAAAATTTTTTCATCTGAAGAAAACTCCATTTATGGATTGGACCCTGTTGTGACTCTGATACTATTGGGAGGCAGCTAGCCATCACTTAGAAGCAGCAGGCACCTCCAGAAAATGTTTCTGAAATAGATTTTTCACACTGTTGTGATAAATCATCAGCCAGAGATGATAAGTCCCCTACACTGATCAGGAAATGTGTTACAACAACTAGTTTAAACTTTGGCAGAGCTTTCAGTTGTCTGAAGTCTCATCCAAAATGGACCCTAATTCAGAAATAATTTATTTATTACTACTGCAAGTAAGTGACTCTAAGTAGTTACAATCAAAAAACTATTCATGAGATTGTTTAGATTTGAGTAGATGGTGGGAAGAGAGCATTATTTTAATTTACAATATTTTAGAGTTCTCCTGGGAACTCTAAAATAATATAAATTAAAACAGTGAGAAGGGTTTCTTTTGTTTATTTCCCTTCTATATTCCTTCTATTGCATTCCTCTTGTAGGCTTATATTTTAAAAAATCTAAAACATTGGCTCCCCTGAATCTGTGTTTGCATCACTCTTGATTTTGTCCTAATGTCTTTAGGCACATAAGTCAAATAATTACCTAAATCCAAGCAATTGCCTGATCTTCAGCAAACACAGTATTAAGAATCCTGATTAGCTGGTGAGGATGTTGGCTTTCTTTTTTTCTGGATGTTCTTTAAGAGTGGATTATGTTTCAAAAATAAACAAAGTCGTGGGGAGACTAAGCTTTAGAAAAACATGTTTTCTGATCAATTACTCTTTTCCCAGGAGCCATATATGATAGATGTAATTTTTCTTGAACTGTGGAATCTAAATACCCTTAGCCTTGTTCTATGGCTTCCTCTCTAATTCCATTCAGAAAACTGCTTTCTCTGAGTATAATCGGGACCCCTGATGCCACATTATACTCCAGAGAACTACAGCAAGAACTAAACTTCTAATTTGTACTATTCTGCATACAGACCACATTTTGCAGTGCTATTGTCAGTCTAGGACAGAAAACTTGGAGATTTTTCCAATTATTTTCTTTCCCAATTAAGACTCTTGAGTGATCTGAGCTCTACTGAATCAAATAAAATATTCCTGGTGATGGCAGCAACTCAGTCCATGGAACAGTCCATTCTGCCTTTTTCATATGAGCAAAACCTCACACCTCCATACGTCCCAGGATTTTGAACACTTACTTCAGGATGCAACTCAAATATTCTTCTTGATTCAGCCATGCCACCAGCAGCCTGTCCTTCATGAGAAGAGTACATCCAGTATTTTGTGTATTTTGACTGACAACACCCAGGGAGAGCAGGAAACTTCTTTTATCCGTGTTTTCACCGATGTTAATTGAAGTACCGAAAAGGTTAAACCTTCCCTATACAGCAAAAGCAGATCTACAGATGCTCCAAACCCAGCCCTGAGCCAGGCAGAGTCCCAAATCTGTACAGCTGCATTCCTGTGGCTGGGAGCCATCAGCAGGGCCCAGCTGAGAAGAGGATGTGTCTGGTAAAAGCTTGGTTTCCTGATGGCCATATTACAGCCGTGCCATGGCCCTCAGGGACAAAATATGGACAGAAAAAGACTTGCACTGGCTGCCCTTGGGTCCACAACATGCCCATCTGGGATTTCCCAACCACCCATGCAGTCTATGGAGGATCTGGACCAACTCAGGCAAGCCTTGTGCTTTGAAGGGTAGCAGTATGCCCATCTGTGTTCATTGAAAGCCTAGGGAAAATTACTTTAGAAAGTACTCAGCAAATGTACAAGCCCTGAGAGTTGTTGCAGCATGCATTTCTGAAGTATTCTGTAGATGCCCTGATTTATTATGTAAAGCTATAAAAAGCCAGCAATACCAGACACGTGTCAAAGCTTTTAGACATTATACAGTCCAAATAGAAATGCTTAGCACTACTCATTAGTGGAGTTACCTGATATGAAAAAGGCAATCCTGGGGTTTCTTCCTCAGTTTGCTTGCCTATGATAGCTTGCAAAATTGTTGCTAAAGTAAGCAATTAACTCGTGTTTCCTAAGATATGTTTCTAAAATTGAGGGTGTACCTACAGAACAGTCAATCTCCTCCTGCAGAGAGTTGAAACTCTTGAGTTTTCAAGTGGTTCTGGGTGCCTTGTTGATTTGAAGAGCTTCAGTGTTCTGCCTCTTGTTTTTCCTTCCAAGACTTGCATTATGTGGGGATATAACAGCTTTTCACTGCAGTGGGTGACAGGACCATTGTGTTGTGATGGGGTGTGTATGCATGGGTAACCATGGCTACTACCATCTTTCAGACCAGTTTTTTCTTTTACATCACTGCAGTCTTACTTTTGGGGTTACATTATTTGGGTTTTATTTCTGAACAGGAGCCTTTGAAATAGAAGTCTTCTCTGATACAGAGTTTTCCACCATCTCCTGTGTTCCCGACTTTGTGAAAAGAGGTTAGAGTTGAATTTTTTACGATTTGACTGAACCTTTTAAAAGTTGATCACTTCTAGGCAATTCTCCAAGCTCATGTCTACTATTGACACTGAGAGCTGCTGTTTGTGACACCCTTTAGGAAAAGCATCCTTGCTTGAGATAAAGCCCAGCAAAGCAACCTTCACCCCTTTTATCACAGTGTGCAGTGGGAGCAGGTCCTGAGCCAAAGTCTGTGCCAACATCAGTTGAATCTTTTCATCTACTTCAGGGTTATTGTTCAAGCCCTACAGTAAGTGAGTCTTTCCCACTGTTAAGCAGCAAGCAGGAGGATCTGAGCTGTGGTTATGCAGAAGTACCGGGATTGAGTGCAGTGCTGTGAGGTCTGTCAGTACATTCAGAGGGAATGTCACTTGGGAGATCCTATCTAAGAGTTAGAATTGGTCTCTCGAAACCTGCTTTTCTGCCTTAGATGTAAAAGACACTGTCACTCATCTTCACAAAAAAAAAACAAAAAAAAAAAAAGAAAGAAAGAAAAAAGAAAATTAAGCAAAACCAGTTCTTACAACTCAGTCAAGCAGCAAAGCTATCTAACCTCTGACAGAAAAATACTGAAAGCACTAAAGAAAATTCTGCTGGTTTAATGACTGCTACTGTTTCCTTCAGATCATTTAAATCAGAATGAGACTTCATGTTAACATCAGAGCAAAGCAGTATAAGCCTACAAAAATCAGCAGAGGTCTTCCAGCTGTGAATCTGGCCCCAAAGGCATACTTTGAAACCAATAACTAATTTTTTTCAGGCTGGCTATTAAGAACAATCCATGACAACAATGGCTAATGGAAATAGCCAATTGGAAAGTGTTGAGCTAATGTATTTCCTTCAAAAGAAATGGAGTTAATCAGTTATTACCATTAGCTGCCCTGCTTGGGCACAGCTTCTTCTGGAATGTGCTGTCTGTGTGGATTCATAAAGCATACCCTGTAGACTGAAGTGCTAAATAGATTGTAGCATCAATTTTCATTCTGCATTTATAGAGGGCTGCTTTTTATTTTATTTATGCATATGTATGTTTTATTGATCCCACCTTTTGACAGGACAGATGTCAGTTACCAATAGTTAAAAAACACCATTAAAGTATTAGACCAGTATGAGGTGATAATGTGGCTTGTATTTCCTGGCTGTCATACCAGCTTCCTGGCCAGGGAGTTGGAAGGATTTGTTGAAGAATAATAATTCTAAATTTGCTATACTCATGAGTGCAATTAACTGAGAACAGACTTTGGGGAATAAGGAGTCTGCTGCTTCTGGCTAAGAAGTGATTAGTAACTGGCATAAAACTTCACTGTTCGGGTAAATACAAGAGTGAGACATTAAAATGCTAGAACCATCTAAGCTCTCCTTCTCACTACTTATGACTACTGACAACAGGCGTGTTTGTGATATGACAAGAAGCCAGAATTAACTTTACATATAGAATTTTCTATTCTACTCACACTCTATGGAGACAGTATTGCTGTCTGAGTGATTGGTTATCAGTGCAGCTTTTTGCTTTGATGCACTTTTCTCAAGTCACATTTGCTTTTCACACAGTCTGTTTTCTCACAGTTCATGCTACCCTCATTAGTATTTTAATCAATGCTCAGAAGTGTAGAGGAAACTGCTGGTTAGTTAAAGCTAACGTTCAAACATCCTGGCCGTGGGACCATGGTGAATTTGCTTCTGCTGTCCCTTGAGAACTGCTCTGACATTTGATTTCCCAGCTGTACAAGCACCTCAGCAGTAGCCCAGCTGCCTGGCTGGCCCTGATGGGCGATGTCCCAGTGTGGTTGGTATCCCATGTGGACACACACACTCCAGCACTCCAGACCCCACCATATCACAGCCTCAGAGGCTGTTGAAGGCAATCTGTGAAGTTGTGGGGTTGGAGGTGAAGGAGCAGTCTGTGCCCTTACCTCATCTCTAGACTGTTCTTTAGCAGTGGTGTGGAAAGAGCCAAGTAATCTTCTAACTGTAGGTATGTGTCTCTCTCTTCTGCCACAGCCAAAACAATCCTTCATTTTATGCATAATATCAGTCCCAGAATGATGTGCCACTCAAGATGCTATTTTTTTATTATTTATTACCTGATTTTTTTTGTTCATGGTATTGGGGAACCTTGTTCTAGTCCCACTTTCCATACAAATTCATCCCTAAATATCTTCCTTTCAGCCACAATCCCACCTTTTTTTCTGCATCAGTGAGGATCCCATAACTGACTCTTGCATTCCATTTTTTTTTCTCAAATATCTTTGTCTCCCTCCTTCTCAGAACAAATTTTTGACTTTTCAGGCACTCAAGACTTCTGCCCTTCCCAGGGTATTTCTCAGTATTTTTACTACCATCAACTTTTCTTTCAACTTTCTCTTCCACTACAGAAACTGTGTCTGATATTTTTCTCTCAAAACTTTTTTCCCATCTGAGGTTGACTTTATGATTCAAGGGAATAATAGTAAATGTTGTGATATCAGATTAATTAAAAAATAAGTTTTGAGACAGATGTATCTTGCAAGCCTACTCTGAGTGGGCAGGAAAGTAAACACATATGCGAATAAGCACCAAATTGTTCAGTTACCTTAAGTGCAAGTGCAAAATGTTTTTGCCCAGGTATATGGGAGAATTGTTGAGAGAAACCATGCCAAAGTTACTTCGTGGCATGATAAATTACCATTCATGAAGATACAGGGACACTAAGGTAGAAAAGTGTTAAGGCAGGCCTGCTGAACTTATGATCATCATTTCAAGGTACAGCAGCCCTTTGAACGTGACTCTGCTCACTGGTACGGTGCAGGAAAAGTTACAGGAAACAGAAAGAGATCACAGGTAACTATTACAGCCCTGCTGGCCCTGAGATTGTGCCAAATGCTTCCTTGCCATGGACTTATCAACTCAGTGTCTGACTCTGTCCATTCATGCTACCACAAACATATTTCTAGCTAGAAAGTAGCCAGGTAGAGCTTGTAGTGCTGAACGGGCAATTCGTTTAGAGCATGACTAATCTAGACGTCTGTGCAAAAACTTCGGAGAGCATAACTCATTCAGAGCCCAGATGGATTTGGACACTTGCCAGCTGCATAAATAAATATATCCTTTTGATTGATTTAAAAGTGTATCTGCTTCTCAGTCTTTTCCCCTGCAACCCTTCCCAGACACAGAAAGTGATTTCCTAAGCTGTTGGGCTAAGTTTTGGTTCTGCCTAGACTACCAGCTGCTACAAAGGGAGACAATATTTACCCAGGTCAAGCTGCCCCTCTACCTCAGAGATATACAGAAACCTTTCAGGAGGTAGAATATTCTTTTGGTAAACTATGAGGAGGGGTCAGGTTCTAAGCTTTAATGCAAGTCTTAGCCTGCCATTCCCACCAGAGCATGGTCAAGGTGAGGGTAGGACAGTAGGGACCAGACAAGAAATTGCAGTGCTGGGGCATTGTGACAGGTTTCCCTCCCATGAGAGGTGGTGGAAGCTCAAGGAGAAAAGCGTTCTGCAGAAAACAGCCTCAGAAGCATTGGGCTCACAGTGCGAGAGACACCACCTGTACAAACCACCCCTGAAATGTTTGTCAGTAGACTACCTAAGCTCAAGATATTTCTCAGTGGCAACCACCTTTTGTTTCATAATTCATGAACTATTTAACTATTTTTGGTGCACTGCAGTTTGCTTAAAAAGGCATCAGTTTCAGAACACTACTACATGTATTAAATATCAGCGTGTGTCATTTAATTTCTCCTATGCATACAAGTCAGAGAGCTAAAGAAAAGATTGAAATACTACAGTTCTATCCCTAGAAATCAACAGCCTGTATTATTTTCAATCAATTCATTCTATTGATCTCTTATTAATAGAATCAATTTTTTTCCTAATATTTCATGTTTTTTAAAGGGAAAAGTCCAGAGAAGATTAAAAATTATTGAAATTCCATCGAAATTAATAAAACCATGCCACATGGGACCCATAAAAGACCTGCCTGCTCATTTCAGTTGTACAGAATGTCATCAAGCTTTAAACCTTTTGGGAATACCTGCATGGTAACAAAACTTTTTTATATCGGGAGACACAAAGTATGTTCAAAGATATTGCCACACATAAGTCTGACCTAAATCAGTGAGATACAGGTGTCAAAGCATTTTTTGGATCTGGTAGGGTCAGATCCTGAATTTGTTCCTGGGCTGTTTTCCTCTTTTCTTAAGATGGCATTATTTTCTCAGAGTAGAGATTAAATAGAAAAACGCCCAAAAATTTAGACATTTGTACAATCTGGGAATTCATTTTCATAATTCAAATTCCTTTTAATTCCTACTGGCTTTATGGGAGATGTAATAGGAAAGGATGTCTATATTAAGCACTCAAAAATATGTCTTTAGCTTTAGATATAAGTGACGATTTATTTTGTCTTCCACAGGTAAAAGTCTGTACTATCCTCACTAAATCTTACTGAAGTCCTCTAAATTTCAACTTTGTATAATGAGATCCAATTTCACAAGTTAGTTTGGGCAATTGCTTTCCTTGAAAAAAAAGTTTCTTATTATTCAGGGAGAAAAAACCTATAGAATTTTCTTTTAAAGAACCTATAGAACCTCTACAAATTTTTCAAGTAGGTGTTTATATAATTTGGTTTATTTATTAGAGGTTTTGGTTAATAGCATTTTTGAAAGGGCTAACAACACTTTCTGAAGAAATTTAGGGTCTGTCTCATCCTGTTGAAAATGGGGGATTGTGTGTTATTCCTGCTTTTCAACATCACAGAAACTGCAGGAATAAAACCCCTTTTCCATATCTGAAGACTACTGCTGGGCTGTGTATGTACCATTGATCATCCACTCCTCTCATGTGACTGGAAATTGTTTCGCATGCGTTTCTTCACTCATCTGTTTTGATATATAATGGTTTACCTTTCTGGAGGCACAAACACACATTAATTTAAAAAAAAAAAAGTGTTTATCAGCATACTGTTTTTTGCTATGACAAGTTTTGCTTTCTTCAATAGTAATACTATGGGCTTGAGTTTGTTGTGTTTTTGATTCGTGATGAAAACACAAAGTTATAACACAGGGATATTTTGGTTATTGCTGAGCAGTGCTGGCACAGCATGAAGGCCTTTTCTGCTTCTTGTACCACTCCACCAGCAAGCAGACTGGGGATGCACAAGGAGCTGGGAGAGGACACGGCTGGGACAGTTAACCCCAGCTGACCCATGGATATCCCAGACTACGTGGTGATGTTCTTAGCATATAAACCTGGAAGGAAAGGGAGGGGACATTTGGAGCGATGAAGTTTGTCTCCCAAAGTAACCACCATGTGTGATGATGGAGCCCTGCTTTCCTGGGAATGGCTGATAACTTTCCTGCCCATGGGAAATGATGAATGAATCCCTTGTTTTGCTTTCCCTATTAAACTGGTTTTATCTCAGCCCATGGCTTTTCACCCTCTTACCCTTCCAATTCTCTCCCTCCATCCCACTGGAAAGTGTGAGCTAGTGTTAAACCTCCATTGTTTGTATTGTTAAACCTCCATAATAAGTTTTAGCACAAAGTTTGAGGTCTTAATTTCAGCTACTAAAGAAATTTGCCACAAACCATGAGCATTATGGCTGGAGAGATATCAGATCCACTTCTGCTTTGGCTGTGAAAGCAGTAGCAACTACTATTGGATTAACTAGTGTGGGATTCGTGGAATCAGTACAGGTTTACTTCCTGTAGCTCTTTGATCAGTGAATATAGATATAATATAAATTATTACATTTGGATATACCCTGAGAGTATATGTGTTTGTAAAGAAAGATATTAATATTTCAGTATGTCTCACAACTTGACCCTTTAGATCTATACCTGGGTAACTGAGAGCTTGTGTAATAAAGATGAATCTTGCTATAGATATTAGAAGGAAAAAAATCAAAGTCAGCAAATGCCTTTTATATGGATTTTCTTGATTGGAGAATCCTGCTGCTGCAGTGTAAAATGTGACAGCACGCTCATCTGTGGCAGCTGGAGCAAAGGTGGTGACACTATGGATCTGTGATCTCAAACAGCCACACAGGTACTTTTTACAGAGTTTTGTTACACCTGGTCTGTGTGAAATGCTTGTCTCAGGCATGTGACATTGCTGCATGGAGGCTAAACACCCTGAAATGCAATAGAGTTGTCAATATGTAGTAAAGGCACTCTGGATCTTAACACTATTTTCTCCACAAAATCGCCATTATGAAAGGTTCAGTAGAGTCCTGTGACTGAAGTGACAGAGAGAATCAACTCTGAGGGGCAATAACCCAGGTGGGGTTTCCCTACAGAGAAGGTCTTTCTCTATGTATATCTATTTCTTTTATGGATCTTAACAACATGAAGCAGAGAACGGTGATGTGTTATGCTTAGTTCCATAAGCTCAGGGGTTTTATAATGCTGCATTCTACAGTAAACTTACTAAACTTAATAAACATAATAAATTTACTGCTCAATAAACCATAGGACTAAACAATGGAATCCCTGCTTTGTCCTGTTTTGTGTGCTGTGCTGCAGCCTTCTGGACACCGACACTGAGTGGAGTTGGTAGGAGATCAGCACTCCTGGCCCCTGCCATGCAGAGCCCCTCTGCCTGTAGTGAGTGAACCAAATCTTGGGATACCACGAACAAATGCTGAGGCTTATTAAGAATTAGAAAATGTGCAGATAAGTGCAATGAGTGCTATGTCTCTGTACACAGATGCAAAAAAGTACTTAGTGTATGTGGCAGAGATAAGGAGATATTTCCTTCAAGATATTTCTTACCCTGGCAGTACACACATCAGCAGCTCTTTCTTTTTGATAGGAGGAGCTATGATAGGCAGAAAAGCTGAATATAATATGGCATTTTTGTTCAAATAACACCCAGAAAGATGACAGCCATTTCATTCTGTCACCCTGAAGAAAAGTTGTGCAAGTCCATCAAAGCCAAGCATTTCAATCTGCTGTTGTTCAAGCCTTCAGTCTTGCTTGCACTAAGGAGCACTATGGTTTTCGTGAAAATGAGTGCTTATGCATTGCTGAAATTTGAGAAATGGATATAGAATAGGAATAACAAGGGGTTTAGTAAGTTACAGACTCACTTACTAATTTTCACACTCGCCTATTATGTAGTTTTCCATCTCCCATTAGCATCCAGGCTCCTTGCCTGGAAAGAGTTGCATGACTGAAGAGGAGATTATTAGAAGTGAATTCAGCTCACCAACAGAAAATGCTTTTTAGAGGGGTGTACTTGTGTACTGGCCTCTTTAGGGAGACAAGATTGTACCTGAGTGATATTCATGGGGGTAAAATCTCCATCTATGATCACTGTTCTGTCCTCTAACTTGAGTTAGGTGCCAAAGTAATTTCTTTTTAAAAGAAACCTAAAAGAGCAGACGATTTTTATCCCATGTAACTTGATTAGTATCTCTCCTTGAAGAGGAGTCAAAAGATCAGGTCCTCGCTTAGTCTGATTTAGAGAATGGCTTTGACACCAGATATCTCGTTTCCCTTTGATCACGGTCTCATTCTGCTGCCTTTGCCTTCATTATTTGAGGACATGCTTTACCTGCTCTACATTGCAAATGCAAAACTAAAATATAATCGTAATATTTGCACACTATCTGAGGCTGGACTTTCTACTGTGTACCTCTTATTGGTTTGTATAAATGTTTCCCATTTCCATGGATATTCTGCTGAGGGTGTAAGGTGGGAGCAATGTGTTTAACTTGGGGCTATTAATTACACTGCATCAGAGTACTGATTTTTGAAAGTAAGGTCCTTTGTGAATCTTTAACTCTTTAACAGGGTCAGGGAACAAGCTGTTAAGTTCAGGCTTCATATTAGTGAGAAACATGCAATTAAACAACACTGATTTTGGTGTAACTACACAAATGCCAATAAAATCCCCTTCCTGTAGCTTGATGTGAATCTGCTTCTGCCCTCACAAAAATTTGGATTAAGCTCTCCTTGCTTAATTCTGCCTTTTAGACAAACAGCTCTGAAACAGTCCATTTTGAGAGCAGAGTTTGAAAAATTATTAAATTTACCTTCTGCTAAAGATCTGAAACATGGTTTAGAAAAAAATGAATAAATTCTACCACTGCATGCAAATATCCTATTTAGAAGAAGATATAGGTATGGTTACAGTAAGCAAATCACATCTTCCTAAGTTCTTAAATGAGAAACTTTTGCTGCCAAGCACCTATATTCATTTTGCATGTCTCATTTCATTTGTTTTGACCACCAGCCATTTTCTAAGTATGGCACAGCATATGCAAAGCAGCACCAAATTATTATTTTGATATCAAATCCTATTTCAGGTGATCAAACTTAAGGACCAAACATGTACAGTAGTTTTCCAGTTAATCATCTACCATAAAGGGAGCATATAATTTCCTTTATGTCAGTCTGTATATGAATGTCAGATTATTTTGAAGCAGTGCTTTTCAGCTTCTGGCATGCAGACTGCTGGGTCCAAGGACTATTTCCAGATACTGTGAGGAGAACAAAAGAAAGAAGCAGACATATTATTATCAGACTTATGTTCTCTACTTAGCAGCCTATTTGTTTATTATAATATTCTTGGAAATGTATAAAATTTTTTTCTCTTGGAAGGCCAGTGTCCAGTCACTTAATCCATGTGCACTGTCAAATTTAAAAGACCTTTTGCCGATTTGCACAGAAGCCCTGAGAAACAGAAACCAGACATTTTGTCTATGTTTGTACACATACAGAAAGTAGTGTCAGGAAACAGCCATAGGCACTGGATCACAATTATCTCTGCGATTAAATTTTAGAATTATTCCTGGAACACACTTGGGTCCAGGCCAGCTTGCATTTTCCTGTACAGTTCCTGAGCACATTTGAAGGATTATTAAAAGCAGGAGACCACATTTTTTCTGTCTTGGAGAAAAAGGTATTTGTTAGTATGGGTATGGGTGTATTCAAGCTAGCCAGTTTGAGTGACAGAGAATGTTCCTACCACACTGAATGTCGTAAACACGGGTAGTCCTTTTGTAGTTACCTTAATTTACTCCAATTTGAGTAAAGTATCCAGTTCCCATCCTCTCTTATTTATGAGTGTTTGTGTGTATGATTGAACACCTTTCTGGCTTTTGCCCTAGGGTGGCTCTCTCCAAAAAGCAGCAAAGATTACAGTTAGGAAAGAGATGTAAATGTCATAAATGTTTTTAAGTTTCTATCTCCTTCAGCAAAAAGATCTTGCTAGTATGGGTCAAATCTGATATTTATATTGCATATGTTATTTTGGTTCAGACTTTTGTTCTGAGGACACTATTTTCCCATTCTTCTGGAATTGAGTCATAAATAAATTTCAATTTGTAAGCAGACATTTTTACAATGCTTGCATGTTTGTCTATCTTCAGTAGTCATGCAATTTGTATTCAGGTCTTAAAGATACCTGCATACCACCCCTCACTTCTGAGCTGTTTTTCCTTTGCAAAACATCAAGAAAACACCAGCTTGTGTCCCCAATAAATAATACAATCCTCATATGAAAGGTGCCACACACTTCTACATTTAGTTAGAAAGACAAACTCCTTCTTAAAATACTTTTAATACAGCAGTCAAATTGAAAATAATGTACCAGATTTTGATAATCCAGACTGTAAATCATAATTTGAAAAATTACAGTGACAAGAAATTGTGGTTCCTGAAAGGCCACAGAAGGAGAGGAGAGGGAGCAGGAGTGGAGCAGAGAGGAGAGGGAAAGGATGGGTGAGGGAAGGGAGTTCTTTGCCCAGGTAACAGGATAGCTTCTCCTCCTAAGGTTGTCCCCCAAGATTGCAGCTTGCACAAAGCTCTCCTGCCATTTCCCTTCCTCACTCCAAGCTACAGGCATGTATAGTGATCAACTTAACAAGGAAAAAATGAGACTGTTTCCTTTCATATTTTTGACGGGGTTTTTCTCAAAGATTAACGTGTGTTATATTACATATGTTGTTTAACAGTTAGCAAGAAATTGCTGGGTAGTTGAAATGCAGATATGTTCATGCTCAAACCAAAACCAAAACATAATAGAGCAGAGTTTGTGTGACTAAAGTTGTTACAATCTATGCCACAGTAAGGAGAGACATTAAATATCATTTGAACAAGATAAAATTTGTGTAATGAGTTAATAAAATTAATTTGGTGTGAAATTCAGTCACTTTAAAGGAGCTAAAATAAATCTCTGTTAGTCGTATACAAGCAGTACATGGGACTTCTATAGAGAGTAACCTTCATGCCTTGGCAGAAGTCAAAGTACTTCATAAAGGTCAGTATTATTCATTTTTATTGGTGTTACAAAAGATTACAAAGAGTGTTGAAATATGTAAAGACATTGTCCTGAGAGGTCCAAAAGGAAACAACATAATGTGCTATCAAGAGTAAATTGTCAGTAAACAGTGAATCTGCAGCTTAAGAAATGTCAGTACAAACTGAATTCTAGAATTCCACATAATGGAAACATGTAAAAACAAATAATAAAGCACAAATAATGCACAAAAATTTTTTTCTAAAAATGTTTACAGTTTATACTTCACTTATTTTGTTAAAGAGAGCTTCCTCTGCAGTGTTACAAACCTGTGATACATTTTTTAATATTTTTAATTCTGGAGGGTTGAAAAATAATTGTAAGATGTACACGTACAGGATAGCAGGTGTAATGATTCTGAAAATACTTCTTCTTCTTCTTGTTTTTAGCCTGAAAGTGCAATATGTAGGTCCACAGGAATAAATTCCAGATGTACTTGCAGGCTATTCTTAGGAATTTGATTTTTTGATCAGGTTCTCTGGGAAAATGTAGCTTGCTTCTAAACACCTTATTGCACATCTAGAAAATGTTGGACCTCTTTAGTTCACAGGTTTTCATGTCTATATTGTTGCACAGTGTTTCTGAAAGAAACATCTCAGCTTTGGTTGTGTTGTGGAAATTTCCATTCCACAAACTCTTTCCTAAGAATTGATAAACCAGGTCATCCTTGGCATAGTAGTTTCTTTAATATACTTGTAATTACAAATTCTAAACATCATTCTTTTTCTAGACTAGTGGGCAAATACAGTTATCGACTGCAAAAGGAGCTTCAGACACATTGTGTAATATAGTTGTTTCCAGAGTAGTGACTTCAGGTAAATTTTAGGGTATAAATGTAAAAGTTTATTACATACAAGAGTAACTCAGTATCTTCTTTTCATATTGGAAAAAGATAGTAAACTCTATTAATTCCTCAGTGGTGACATTTTTCTTTTGCTTTTTTTTCTTTTGCTGAAGTGTACCAGATACTTGGCTAATTTTTGTAGCAAATTCATTTAATCTAGAGAAGAAAAGAGACTCCTGTGTTTTGGTTTATGCTTGCATATTTCAAATAATTACTGCATCTCTCCCGTGCTGTTACATAAAGGATTTTGTGTGTAAAATCCACATTATGTGTCACAATGATAACAGTAGAATCTTTGGATTACCAGAATTGGTTTGTCAGTCTCAGGACATAAAGGTACATTTTGAAGAAAATCTCAATATTTTTTAAGTATAAAAGTTGGAAATACAGATCAGCTTTGGAAGAATGAGCCCTTCTTCAGAAAGCCTTCATGCTTATACAGATAATATATTAAGAAGTCAAGTATCAAGAAATAGGGCATGTTATTCCACTTACATTAGAAAAGCTTTTTATGTCTTACCAGAGTGAACACAATGTGTGATGATTAGTAACAATGTACTCTGTCATAAATTGTTATTATTAATTATTTCTATAGTGCCATAGGTGTGTGTACCATTGTACAGACAAATAAAATCTGACAGATCCTTACCTCAAGCAGCATGCAATCTAAATTGCACATAACACAGTAAGGGATGGCAATAAACACGAACAGCAGGTGGGGGAATGCAGAAGGCAAAACTTCCATGATTGTGAGACATGTATTTCATGAGATACATATCTTGTTTGCTCCTATTTCTTCTTTGCTGTCATTTAAAATGAGTGCATGAGACACAGGAAAATGTGCGGTGTCTGGAATGGCAGCATATTGGAACCATTTGTATTTGAGTTGGAGAACTCTGGAAGAAGAGATAAGAGATGGTCTTTCTGGTAAAAAAGGGCAGAAAATTTCTGTCCTGGATGACCTGATCTCTCAGCACAGTGGAGAGTTGTGTTCTTCATGAGATCATGTGTTTGCAACACCACCAACATAAGCCTTCCTGTCATATGCTTGGGAATTGCTTTGGTGCTGAGGGGCAGGAACAGACCATCTAAGCTCAAGAACAAGCAATAAGGAAGTCTAGCATAGGTGCAGAGAGTCTGCAGTTTTGAATAAGGAGCTCCTGACTAAACTGAAACAAAAAAAGGGACCATACAACGGTGGCAGTAGGATCAGAGCAGTCAGAAGGAAGATAGAGACACTGTCTGAGCATGCAAGAATGGAGTTGGGAAAGGTAAAGCCCACCTGGAGCTGAATCTTGGCAAGAGTTGTCACAGACATGATCCAGCTACGCTGGAAGAAAAAGGAAGGGCAGGGAAAATAGAAAATAGAGGCTTTCTCTGAGTGGGCATGGGTCCTAGTGACAGAGGTCATGTAAAAGGCTGAGGTCCTCAGTGTCCTCCTTTACCTCAGCACTGGTGAAGCCACACTGGAAGTACAGTGTCCAGTTCTGGATTTCTCAGTATGAAAGAGATGTAGAAAGAGTTCAACAAAGGGACACAAAAATGTTGCAAGGACTGGAGCATCTTTCTCAAGAGGAAAGGCTGAGAGAACTGGGACTGGTCAGGCTGGAGAAGAAAAGGCTCAGATGGAATCTGATCAATGTGTATACCTGAATACATTGAATACATTGAATGTGAATACCTGAAGAGAGGTTGCAAAGATAATGAAGCCAGGGTCTTCTCAGTTGTGCTCAGTGACAGAACAAAAGGTAATGAGCACAAACTCAAACATGGGAGGTTCTGTCTGCACATTAGGAAAATCTTCTTCTATTGTGTGGGTAATTGAGTACAGCACAGGTTGCTCAGTGATGTCCATCCCTGGATATACTGAAAACCTGACTGAGCACTGCCCTGAGTCTCCAGCTCCAGCTGACCCTGTCCAGAGCAGAGCACTAAAGTGGATGGACTTCAGTGGGCTCTCCTGGCTTCAGCCCCTCTGTGATACACCAGGTAGTTATAATGTAGGTAAAAGCAGAGTTCTATTTCACACCACTTTCAGAATAGACTCACCTGTGAAAAGAAAAAAAAACCCAGCATAAGTATGATTACTGTTGTAATTATCCGTAGAGATAAGATATTATACTATTTGCATAATTAATTTTATGTGCAGATGCATCAAAGGCAATTTAGTGTGAAGCATTTTATTAGGTTCTGTCAATAGCAATGAAGAGAATTTTATTTCATTTCACTGTAGTTCAAAAATACTCCTAAGGGTGCTGTTTCTAATTTCCTGTCTGGGAAACCAATTGTGCTATTAGCAAAACAAAATCCTCTATTGTTTTTAGTAGCAGTAGTCAGTTTTTATAATGCTTATGTCTTGGGAGATATATGCAGACGTTGAAATGGAAGAGATAAGTCAAGTGACATATAAATCTTCAGAATTAAATCCTGAAAGCATGTTTAATGTGATGTTTGCTGTGACACATGGCTTACTGGTGTTTCTAACCTTGTGACACCCTTTTAGCTACATTTATAATTAATTTGATTTCAGCCATATTGCTATCAGAATTTTATTTAGAAACTATTCAATGAAAATAGTGTTTTATTGGAAAATGCAACAGCTCTTCTATCAGCATAGATATTGAAATAATATAGATGTAATTATTTTTGTAAATTAAATGCTAAGGTTGAGAGAGCGAATGACTAAGACGTTCTCAGGATTGGTGTAATTGCCTAGACCACAAAAAAATTGAATTGAACCCAATATTTCATCAAAGTGGAAAATTGTTTCTTCTGCATATTTTCTACTGTGTAGATTAAATGACTACACTAAAATAACATATTAACATTTGCATACAAGGTAAACAGGATATATATTATATGTATGATGTAGCCAATTTAACAGTGCAGCACACATATACTAGATATCTATCTGATTAGATATTTAAATAATGTTTGTTTTTATTTCTAGTGCAGTTCTTGAGAGCTAAGTGCACTCATCTGAAGTTTATTTGCTGCTTGAGTCTCTCAAAACAGAATAATTTCTTAGAGAGTGCCTATGAGCTACCCATGCAAAAAAAAAAAACATTAGTCAGTGTCAGAAAATATTACATGGTAGAGTATTATTTGCCTAAAGATTGTTGGTATTTATTCTGGGCATTTTGTTTGTTTTTAGCTTATGTTTTGTGTTTATTAGGAGATTTTGTTCTTACAACTGTTTTCCTTTATAATCGGTCCAGATAAGAATCTTTCTTAGATCATTATTAAAGCTAATGATTTATTTCTATATAATTTCATTCATAAAAAATTCTTATTCTGCAATGTCTCTTGAGTATCCTCTAAAAGTTGCTGAATTTTACTGACCTCATGGTTATCCAAGTTGTGTATACTTTTGATTTTTTTATACAAGCTTTAGAAAGTGTTCTTTTAAGGGGAGAGGAAATGTACAGTACTTTTTTTCTTTCTCCCTTTTGCTTCCTTTGTTTTGTTCTTCCATTCTGACTTTTTAGGACAGCAATAAAGCACATATTTAAGCATAATTATATGTCAGGGTCCTGTAGAATCCATTAGTTGTGTTTGTCTGAGTGCTTGTCTAGAGTGCAATCAATGTAAAACAGGTTAAAAAAACCTCACCCAAATCTGATCTTACAAAAAATACCCTGCAAAATTATTGATAAATGATCAATATTATCATCCTTTAAATGCACGTACTACTGATGAATGATGAATTTGATGCTCAGAGCTATCTAAGAGATCTGAACTTGTGGCACTGAGTCATCTCAGAAATTTATCTTACACTTAAAGTCTCTGTTTTGCCCAAGCACTAATATAAAATCAGTAAAATTACATAATATTTTGCACAAAAATTCTGCCCTCTTTTTTTGTGCTTCTTGCATAGCTAATGTTTCTCATTTGGGGAAAAAATTTATAAAGGAAAAGTTGCTTGAAAAAAAATATTCTGCTTTGTGTTTCTGAAGACTTATGAGATTGAATCCTGAAAGGCGTGACTGGGAGAAGTGAAAATGTTTTGAGCTACTTTCAGTTTTATTATGAGTATGTTGCATACCTTGTGTAATAAAAAAATGCTGTGGCTGTGTTCTTATCAAATTTATTAGGACTTTCACAGGAACCATCTGTTATATCACAATCCTTATCCACCAAGAAGAAAAAAACCTAGAGAATAAAGAAACTAAAAAAAGATGTCAGAAATATTCCCAGTCTACACTAAGCAAAGATTAAGAAACACTCTCTCATGAGACTTGCACTGTTCAAAGCTCTAATTTGACAGACGTGGAAGATTCCTAATGACAGCAGATAAAAACAGTTTCAAGGGGGCGACAAGCCTAAAGACCAAAGAAAAGAGATAAGGCAAGAAACAATAATTTTAGGATAAGTATCTTGTGGCAGGACCCTGAGGATGCTAATAAAGTCTAAAGAGATGCTCAGCTGATGGATGTTGAAGGGTCTTGCCCATTGGGAAAACTCAAGAAAACAATCAAAAATATATTTTCTTTTTCATATTCAAAAGTTGGAGCTCACAGATCCTAACTTCCAATCTTACTCTCCAAACTCTCACATTATTTTTTTGCTCCAGTCACACGAGTGCAATAGCATAGAAGAAAAAGTAGTTGAAATAGGAGTAATTGAGCAGAAGAGATATGATCTCTCTCAGCTCATTTAGAAAAATGAATTATTTTAATTGCAAGTCTGACACATCTTTATAGAGTGCATGAAAATATAGGCCTGGGGATTTTTTTTAAGGTTGGCCTACAGAGGTTCATTCAAATCTTTGCTGAACAGCTCGCTGAAGCTCTAATTGAAACATTTAATTTAGTACTCCATAAAAATACCTCGAAATACATTTTATCACAGTACCAGCAAATATTAAGTGTTACTTATTACAAGGAGGGAAAAATGATCCTGTGAAAAATTGATTTTTGCTTCAGACATGCCAGAAGGAAGCTAATTAACAAAATGCACACTGCATACATGAAGTAAGTCAGTTTTGATTATACAGTGAGATTTTCAGTTTGAAAGGACAATGCATTTTGTCATTGTTTTATAATTCTCTTTTAAGCAGCATGTGGGAGGATCTGTAGCTATCTACATGTACATAATATTGTGCACTCTTTAAATAGCAGGTATTCGTTTAAAACTCAAACAAAGGAATCAAGGGCAACTGTACCATAAATCAAGGACACATTGAAGAAAACTGAAGCTATATAAAATATCAATTCCTATTTTTTTTCTTTTCTTTGTCTGTGTGTAATAAAAAATGGGTTTTGAAGAAATTCTCAGTTATGTCTGACATTTCTAGTGATGAATGCTTGTGTTCACTGGGGCATACTAATAGGAAAAACAAGGAACAATTGAATGTCTTGAAGTAAAATGAGGGTCATTTTAAAGATATGCATAGAGGAGTCTTACACACTAATAAATGCAGCCAGTATAACTCAAGGTTGATAAGAAGATGAAAAGCCACATGTCTGTGAAAGAATGTGCAGAAGTTAAATCCTTCTCCTGCATGAAAAACTCTGGCTACTTTTCCTTTCCCCTAATATCACCACAAAAAGTCTAGTACTGTTCATTCTCAAACTGTTTTGCAGTTCCCTATGAGCTCAAGAAAGAAATTTTAACAAGTCTTTAGTTCTGCAAGTCAGGGGGAGTGTGGGGCTCTGCAAGCCCTTCATGAAGGTGGTACATAGCAAAGTCACCATTAAAGGTGCCAAGGAGATCTCCTGGAGATGGCCTAGGAGCAATGAGTGCACCTCCTTCACCAACTTACTACACCAAAACATTTTATTAGCAGCATTTTCCTGTGAAGTGGTGGTGGCTCAGTTATTCTTGAGGAAAATGTATTTTCATTATTTTTTCATTTTAGTAAATTATTAATATTCCTATTTTAGAATAAACAGGTAATTAATGACATTTTCATTCTGCTGTTGCACTTATGAAGATTTACTTAATCAAGTGTGAAATTTCTGTGAATTTTAATGAATTAAAATAGTGATTTTTGACCATCTGATGAGCCATTATTTATGAGAAACAAGAAAGAAACCTTATCCCAAATTGCTTGCTAAAACTCATCAGCTTAAGCAGAAAGAAGCCACATTGTATATTTTATCAGTATTTCAAAACTGCTTGGGCTAAAATAAGCCTGGTGAAAGTAAAAAAAAAAAAACCAAGCCATTCCAAATTGGAAATAACAAGAGAAATGTCAAATTTTCAGAAAATTTGGACTTACAACCTTAGAATTGGTTCCATATAAATTGTTGTATATATTTATATGGTCAGGAATACTTCTGAGACTTCAAAACTCATAATCTTGCTATTACTCTACTTAAATTTATCTCAGGTTTTCTGTTGAGAGCACTGTTTATTCTCTGCTCTAATATAAGAAAAAAAATTAAGCAGAAAGAGCTGATTATGATCAAAAGACATAATTAATTTGTGCTTGAAAGACTAAACCTTTAGAATGCCGGGTTTTTGTTATTAATTGTTTCTTTTAGGCAAAAACAAAGAAGTGAACCTTAATATGCAAATTACTGGAGCAGGTATAGAAGGTCATGTATTAGTTAAACCAAGATGATCTGTGGCCAGCAGAATCATGGAAGGATAGATAGATAGATAGATAGATAGATAGATAGATAGATAGATAGATAGATAGAATAATGGATATTGATAAATAGGGTTATATAGGTATGATAAATAGGGTTGAGACAACCTAGTCTTGAACAATTTGAATGTACTGAAACAGCTCCTAAAATTCAAACAGTAAGAGGAACCAGCAATACCACAATAGCACAAGGCAGAACAAGAAGTAGAAATTG
The DNA here is from genome assembly GCA_013397075.1 of Rhabdornis inornatus. Classification (NCBI taxonomy): domain Eukaryota; kingdom Metazoa; phylum Chordata; class Aves; order Passeriformes; family Rhabdornithidae; genus Rhabdornis; species Rhabdornis inornatus. The sequence continues at coordinate 2,439,092 of VWZS01006228.1, read as the reverse complement.
TCAGACACCTAAAATTAGAGGGATGGGGCTATTTTTGATAAAATAAAAGATCATTTAGTCTTGGAGAAGTTGCAGAAAGAAAGTAAAGTGGAACTACAGCCTTCCCTGCTCAGATCAAACCCTGACCCTGCTTAGATCATACTTTCCATTTTTGTGCTAAGCTCATGTTAAGATAATAGATCAGAATAAAGGCATGAGTTTTAAGACTGTCTTTTAGATGTTCTTTCACTTTTTCTAGGATCCCAGTATGAAAATTCATATCTCTTTATACTAATGAATATCTTTTACTGTACTCTAGAATTATAATATTTCTAAAATGAGTGTAAATCAAAATGATGGAAAGAAGCATCTACTGAAAATTGAAATATCAATAATTATTTTTCCAGTTGATGTCAAGATCCTAAAGTGATTCTATTTTTATGGAGAAATATTTACATTGAAACAATCATAATAATTTAAAATTCTCAGTACAGTAATGAGCAATGCTAAATGATTTCAGCTTTTTATTTAAGTTCTGTAATAAAATTATATTTTAAATAAAATTAGAGGATGCTACACAGGACCACAAACCATAACAGGTAAAAATATGTGCCTCAGTAAGTCAATATAGTCACTCTGAAACAAATGAGTTAAGATTGCTTTCCTGAAAGAGGAAATCTCATTGGTACTATTCAAATATAGAATCAGAGAATCACAGAATCATTTAGGTTGAAAAGATGATCCTTAGAGATCATCTTGTCCAACCATTAACCTCACACTTCCACATCCACCACTAAACCTTGTCCCTCAATGCTGCATCCACACAGCTTTTAAATACCTCCAGCGGTGGAGGCTCAACCACTTCCCTGGGAATACTGTACCAGTTCTTGGCAACCCCTTCAGTGGAGAGATTTTTCCTTGTACCCAATCTAAGCCTTTCCTGGTGCAACTTGAGGCCATTTCCTGTCTCCTTGTCACTGGTTACCTGGGAGAAGAGACCGATCCCCACCTGGCTGCAGACTCCTCTCGGGTATTGTAGAGAGCAATAATGCCCCCCCTGAGAGTCCTCCAGGCTGAACAACCCCTGCTCCATCAGCAGCTCCTCACCAGATTTGTGTTGCCCATCTTCGTTGCTCTTCTCTGGAAATGCTCCAACCTCTCAATGTCTTTCTTGTAGCCAGGGGCCCAAAATTGAACATGGCTCGAGGTGCAGCCTCACCAGTGCCAAATACAGGGGGACAATCCCTGCCCTGGTCCTGCTGGCCACACTGTTGCTGGTGATGCGACCGAGCTCAGAGTATTGTACTAAGATGTGCCAACAGGTGAGGAAATATTTTTCCAGGTTACTTTGTTCAAGGCTGTTATCAAGCTCTTCAGCTGAAAATTTAAACTAAAATCAACTAAGTTATATTCAGTCTACAGTAAGTTGTTGGACCATTTGCAACAAAAGAGTAGGACACACAGAATAAGAGTTGTGGGCGTCTACGTGGGGTCAACAATTTGGTTTTGTTCCTTTTTTTTCATTAGAAGACAACTATATTTCTTTAAATATTTTGAATACTGTGACAATATTTTAGAGGCTGCAGTGGAGAGGAAAGTGCAAACTTATTTGTTCATGTTTTTATCTAAGACGATAAGCTTAAATTACCAGAAAATAAAATACAAAGGAAAAGCATATGGAAGGAAAATGAGTAACCATTTGGAATAAGCTTGCTGAAAGAGATGCAATGAGCGATATTGACGGGTTTTGTAATTGCAGTAGGGAAAAAAAAATTTCAGGCATAGCTGCCCTTGTCTTGAAAAACAGATGTGGACAAGATAAATTATTTTTTTCTGTTCTGGTACATGTCTTATTCCTTCTTTATGGGACACCTAATATATTACAAAGTTCCGGTGTAACTTAAGTATATTAATGACCCTTTTCATGTCAGGCACAATGTCTTCAACAATGTTACTAATTTTTTATTTTTCAGAAATTGTCTGAAAGTGTGTTTCTGCTAGCACTGATAGCAAAGCAATCTGAGAACAACCTAAACTTCTCAGAAAGCCAAGATGAGGAAAAACTGTGTTCTGGTATTGCTTTCTATAACATCAATTTTTAAATTAGGCCACCCAAAACCTGTGGGCAAACATTCTGAAAAGCTTCTAATGTTTCTTTTAAAAATATAGACAAAAGCTTCAAGATATGAAAATGTTATTTTGTTGGTATTCAGCCCATAGATGTCATATATCATCTTATGACTTATAGTTTCATTGATGCGAGAGCTGAATGACTTATCTACCAGTCTGTTAATCTTTTTTTAAAGGCAATATATTTCTTTCTGAAAAATGCACATAAATGTTTTCTCTCGTCTTACAATTGGCAGCTTAATGTACTCCTGCACAAATTAACAGTTCCAATTTCATCCTTTTAAGTGCTTCTTAAAGAAAGGTATGTATTGAATTTCTTTGATTTAAATTCTAGTTATTCTAGTTATTGTGTTTGGGATGGAGTTTATAACTTGAAAAAGAGTTGAATTTTGTTATGCCGTTGCTGTTAGCTAGTTTATCCCTAATTTTTTTATTCTAAAGTAAGTATTTTAGCATCAATATCTAACTTTCTTTTTCCCCACAACAATTTTATGAGGCATTAGGCCTTTATTGGTCCACACATTTAGAAGGGCAGTAGCACTGCCCTTCAGTTCAAATAGTTCTCACTTTCCCTTAAGGATATGAAAAAGAAAGAAGTCATTACAACTCATTTTCTTCCTCGTGGCAACTGAAACGGCAAACTTTAATTCTGTCATTCCATTGAGGTGCCTTGAGGCAAGTAGAGCCTGGCTTTGGGTCCAGGTGGGCTAACCATTGTACAGTCATATAGTACTTGATTAGGCCAGCTGAAAATCTGAAAATTTTTCCCTGTTCCATTTTTATGTTATCATATCCAAACTGATGACAAATGTAATTTATGACTATTATTAAACTCTGGCCTTTTTGTTCTGCCACAGGTTCCAAACTGTTTTGTGTAGCATAGCAGCTTTTGTTTTTCATCCTGTTTCCAGCTTTCCTATCCTCAGGATAGTCCAACTGTTCTGTTTGGTTATATTTAATATGATATGCACATATGGTTTTTACCTGCAATAAGAATGATTATCTTCCAAATTTCCTTATCACATTACCTTATCACATTACCTGTTGTGCTTAAACTTTCAGTGAAAATATCTAACAAGTTCAGGTTTTCAAATGGTCCATCCTGTCCAGTCTGGAGGGCATCAAGAGTCCTGATGTTCCTGCCCAGCTCCTGCTGGGGCTCATTTCACTCCCAGAAACATCAGTCCCTGCCAGAGCCACCCCGTAGCAGCTCTGGACTCCTTTTCCTCACAGCTCTGCCTGTGAGCCCACATCCCAGCTCAGCCCAGTCCCAGCTCAGTGCCCAATGCCTGGGCTGTCCCCAGTGCCCTGCACCCTGGGGTGGGATGGGCCCAAGCTGTGGGATCCTGCTTTGCCCCTTCAGAAAAACCCTCACGGCTGCTGATCCTCATCACTCCCAGCCCGTGAGCACCCTGAGATTTCCCTAACACCCTCTCTTTTGGTACAACCATAATGGCCAGCTTCCTTCCCACTCATGTCTCTTTTGGCTAAACATTTCTATAACCATCTGCAAAGGTTAAACTGCTTTACAATGCAGTTTAATTTGAAGTTTACTTTGGTATAAAACAGTGTGCTGCCTTTCTCTCCTCTGGGAATAAATCCTAGTCACCAGTTTTACCTTGGCTATGAACCACAGAGGAGGAGGAGCTGCTGCAAGTGAACCTTCAGAGAGACATAAGGAGTAAAGCTTTTTATGCCAAAGAGCTGCCAGAAACTTTTCCTGTCAACAAAACAATAAGGCAACATTATGTTAGTCAAAAATATGATCTTGATGCATTTAGCTCCTTAGTCTCTTCCAAAGCATGGTCCGAAATTGCTGAAGTGATTGGCATTTGACAGGCCATTGCTGAACCTTTTGTTATTTCTTGTCACCCTTCTCTACTGTGTTATATCACTATGTCTGATGGGAACTGAGAAAGCTAACCTTATTCTGAAATAAGACTTGATATCAGATATCCAGCAAGAATATTTGGGTTTTTTGCATTCTGGGAAATGGGCAGTAATTCTATGTGCACAACTTAAAAAATGCAAGATGAGATGTAAAAGTCAGTGTTGGAATGTTCACAGGCTATAGTGGCTATTCCAGCCAGAAAATATTCGGTGTTTCGAAAGTTGTTAAAATCGTTATCAGAAAGTTCAGAGAACAAAGATCAGTAAGCATGGTCAAACTAAGTAGAAAAATTGCCTATGGAAGGCCAGAAAATTGGAGTTGGAATAATATGAGCATAGTTTCTGCCAGCTTAAAACTCAAATCTTTCCAATAAGTTAACTGATCAGTGTATCTAAAATAATTCATGGGCAATCAGAAAGTGTTAGGCAACATAATTTTATTGATAACTTTCAGATGTGACATGAAAATTCTTCCAGTGCAAAGTACGTGTCTTGAGATGTTCATGCATGCATGTAGGGGAGGATTTATGTAATCTGGATTTAGGCATCTAAAAGTTGTCTTTTAGCATCTCTCCTGCCATGAATGTAATGGTGAGAGACCATTCAAGGGATTCTTCTTGCTAATCGTATTCAAAATCAGTCTTAGCACTCAAGTAAATGTTTTTTGTTAACTGCAAAGAGAGCACTAATAAATAATAGCATGGGTATTTACACTTTTGTGGAGTAATATTAGGTCAGAAAAATCATGCATCTTGCTGAACATGAAGCTTATCCTCATTGCCTGTTATGTGCTGACCCTTTCATCACTATCACAGTTTATGGGATTATGATGGTGACAACAGCACAAGTGTGTTTTATGGAAAGGAACATAAGGAATAGATGAATTACACAAAATGTATGGGAAAAGATATGTCGGCCTTTAATAATGCATGACAGAAGTGAAATGGTGTGCAAAGTGTTTCATTTGCTTGAGAATGACTCATCTTTCCAAAAAATTGCAAGAGAGACAAATCACAACTCCATACCCGAAAAGGTTCATCTATTGCAGAATGTCATGGACCATATACAATGAACATGTTACTGTGTTGGGACCTCAGTCATCTCAGCCTCAACAGGCTGTTGCACTACATAGTTCAGCAAGGAACTTGGATGTACTGAAATATTTTTCTCTGTGACGTTGTGTGACAAAATTAAATATATGAGCTACATTGAGACTTTAAGACAGACAATATCTCTGTCAGGACAAGCTAAAATAGCTTTTCTTGCCTGTATCTGTGTTAGTTTCTGTCTTGTATTTGGGATAGGGCAGCTGCATTTCAACATTGCCTTGCAGTGTGTTCTTGGTACATCATAGGAAGTCACAAGCACTGTAGGAATATTAAAATTAAAGAATAGAAAAGGAAGGAAGTGCAAATCACACTTCAATTTCCTCAAGAAGAGTTGGGACTATCCTCACTCACCATTTTTCCTGCTCCTTGTGAAGATTAAAAACATTTATAAACATTATGGGTATACTTCAGCCACCTAGCTAGATATTGAATGTATCTTTAGAGATATTTGCTTCTGTGTCAACTGTGTGTGGACCTTGGACACCTGTTTCGCTTTGAGTTGCAGTGAAATGGCAAGAAAACATATCTTCTCAAGCAAAGTTGGACACTTAAAATTTGTGAAAGATGGGAGAGGTTTTATTTCTCACCTTCTAATGTAAAAAACATGACACTTCAAAAGAAAAGAGTCTGAGCAGTGGATGACAATTATCATTGTCAGGTGATTTGGCAGGAGATAGTAAAGGTGCTCAAGGTAAAGGATCTCATTCTGACATCCATGGAGTCCAGCCATCAACCCACAGTTTCACCTGTGTGAGGCACTGCTGTCTGCAGGGTCCTCACTGCTTGGAAGAAAACAGATTCTGCAGCGTTCAGCAAACTTGTCTAGTGTGGGGAAATCACCCAAAATCCTGATTGCCAGTGGTATCCCCAGCACCTTTCCCAACAGCATGTGGCTGGAAGTAAGAGCAAGTCCCTTTCACAGAAGTTCAACATTATAATTCAAAACACTTCTTGCAGAAGTGTACATGTAGACTGGGTACAATCTGATTGCTGCTAGTGATGAACACCCTTCAGCACTTTACATGCAGATTGTTGCATAGATTGCCTTGATGAGCAAAATAAGCATGTTTATCTTTGTATTTAAGATGTGTTTGAAGTGCCTAAGGGCAATTTGAGTGGACAATGATGCGGGAGTGAATAATTATTGATCCGGATTTTCAGTGTAAATTTAAACCTTTCATTATATTTATAAACTCTCAGATAAATGTCAAGCTTTTGTCCTCTGTTATTGCATGTCCTTATTTTTTCTCTGCTAGAGAAAAGGAAAATGTGTTGAAATACATAAAGGATGACCACCCAGTAAATATAATGTGGTAGTGTCTGAAGACACTTTGTTTTGCATTGGCCTGAATATGTCCTTAAGAGACCAGGTTTCTAAAAGAGTTCAGTTAGGACTGAGTAGGCATCTGACCTACAAAGGAGTATGCAAACTTAATCAGTAAGAAAAAACATAATCTATAAAAGCCCCTGTATAAATAGAAACTTTAATCCTTCTGAGGTAAAACAAAGACAGGGAGAAAACTGTCTGTCAAAAAAACACCAAAAAACATCTGGCCCAATAAATCTAAAAAGATCTGCCACTGACATTTCTGGTAGAGGAAAAATGTCATGCAGCTCTGTATTAAAAAAATAGAGTATGTTTTGGTGCGTGAAAACTGATGTGATGGAAGGTCAACAAATCCATCCATCCATCCATCCATCCATCCATCCATCCATCCATATTAGGTGATGGTTGTTAAGAGAATTCTAGAAAAAAAATAAAGGAAAAAAATTATGAATGAGATAATGGAGAAAACAAATTATAAACATCCAGGATCTTTCTAGTGATGTTCAAACCAAATTTTGCTCCTTATGAGACTGAACCCTTACTAGCACCATTTGAAATAATTTCAAATTCTTCAGGATTCATAGAAAATAGTTTACAACTATGGTCTGATCTTACTGCCTTTGCAATTGCGGCAAAAGACCAAGTAACTTCCATCACTGGAAGACTAGAACTATAAATCCTCTTTTCCCTCAGTTCTCAGATATCCCTATTGCCCAGATGCTATACAAGTTTCTTATAGGATTAGGAATGAGAAATTACAGACGGAGTAGTGCAAAATATTCTGATATGTATAACTTTGGAACTGGTAGCAAAGCTGGTCCTACAAAATGAAAAATAATATTTTGCAGCAACTAGGCATAGCTAGACTTTATTCATATCCATGTTATTCACATTCTCACGTTATATGCCACACTTTAGTACGATTACACACTATTTTATAACTGTCAGAGAGTACTTATCCTTGCCATTGTTTTGAAAGGAAGTGCGACATGCTAGGGAAAGTTGACATACCTAGACACAAGAAAGAGAAGCTACAAAGTGTTTCATTCTACAAAAGTATCTCCAGAAGCTACTGGAAGACACCTCTTTGATACTGTCCTATCTACTGGCTCTGTGTAGTGTATGGAAAACTGTCTGTGAAACATGTCACACAGCTAAGAGATGTGTCCTTTACCAGAATTGTGCTGTGCTTGTCTGCAGACATTTGAATGCTGATGAACAAGCTCCTCTAGGCAGTCTGAAAAGACTATGAACAGACCTCTCCAAAGCAGCTGTGAGAATAGACTCAAAGAGGGGAAAAAAGCTTTCCAAAGGTCATGGCATTATGTGGTAAAATCAGTGAGCCACAGAAAACAGCTCCGATCCAAGAACAGAGCAAGCAGAATGCTTTAAACAACTCAGGAAAGGAGAATTTGGAAGATAATATATAGGAAAACAGGAAAAAATAGAACATTGCCTACTGAGAGTATTAGACACAGATGACGTGATTAAAGTGAGAATAAAAGACAGAACTCCCTTAGGAATCTTACTTGAATTTATATCATTCCTTCATTCCCTTTGCTTATTAGGTGAAGTGGGAGAAAATAATAATTCATCAAAATGCCAGATTTTTTTCTTTTTGCTTGCAGGGAGATTATAAGGATTAAAAAAGCTTTTTCTTTTCTTCATATGATGTCATAGAAAATATTTTTATTAAGTGTTTCAGCAAAAATAAATTTATTATTTCTCATATCATGCAGGTATTTTGTCCTATAATTCTGACAAATTCCCATCCTGGATTTAAATACTAAGTAAAGAAGCAGGATTTCATTACCTGTTTCAATGCAATACACAGTTCCTTTCGATAGTTTTGAATTTAAAAAATACAGGACAAATAAAGCATCTGAACAATTAATTAGTCTAGTGACTCACTGATAATCTGCAACGTATTGATAGGATTTAGTAAGAAAATATAAAGGTTCTTACTTGTACTGAGTCTCAGAAATACAGTTTTTAATGCAGAAAACAGTATTCCTAAGGTTTGACCAAAAAAATTCCCTTTGTAGTGTAAATGCCATTGCTATGTTCCCTGTAGTAAACTAATTTGCATCAAATGAAAATATTTGCTTTTTCAGATGCCTCTCACAGGAGCAACTATCAATCTTGCAATTGATGTGATTATGCATAATTCTGAATGTAGTCTATCAGCCCTCGAGAAACTTGCGTTCTTTGATAAGTACTGGGAGAACAAAGTACCCTGACATTTATTTAGAGAGTACAGATGGGGACTGGGGTGATGTTTTGTTCATGATTACTCTTGTTTCATCAGGGTAGATTGAAATGGATGTAATTGAAATGTTATGGTGTCTTAATTTTCTCTCTTAGTTGCTAAAGAACATTGCAAACTACTTTGCTTGCTTCAGAAATGCAGAATTAGTAGAAGATTAATCAGTTTGGCCATCTATTTAAATTTGTAATGGTGAAAAAATCTGGATGAATGACAAAAAACTGCCATAATCTGTCTGAGGAAAGGACATATGTGTTTAAGCATGGAACTAGAACATAATTTTTCCCATTCTGAAAGTGGTTAGAGCAGTTTGGAAGCAGCATAAAGTAATTTCCTAATGACAATGGAAACAACACAGATGATGGCTACGTATTATAAATACATAAGAAAGGAGAAAAGCATTTTTACTGTGACTTCTTCTTCAGCCTCATCTGCTAACATTATTAGTGTTATTAATGGTATTAATTGTCTAATATTAATTATAAAAGACTTCGTATTGAAATTTTTTACATTTATAAACATAAAAATCTGTGTGGACTTGTGGATGGCATTTTCTTTTTCCAAATAAAGGTGCAAATCGGTCTGTTGTGTTCAAGAATTTAATTTCCTCTTAAACTTTTATAAGTTTTATTTTTTACTGTTAATTATTTTCAAGATTAATGAGCAGGAAATTAATTTGCCTATGCAATTTGCAAAAACCACCATTGGTGGAATGTCTTGCCATGTGAAACATTGTGGCAAAGCAAAGATAAAATAATGTCAAGGAATGAAAAACAGAGCATTTCTGCATGTGTATGCTTCTAATATTTTACATAAATTAAAGTCATTGATTAATACACTTACAGTTGATTCCATTTGTAATTGCTTTCTTTCTTCAGTAAGACTCAGTTTTAAGGGCAATAATAACACAGAATCAGAATGCTGTGTTTAATTATGTGTTATGGCTTCTAAAATTGTGTACATGATTTGTTTGGAGATCTTGCAATGTACTTCCACAAGCCAAATAAATAAAAATAAAGGCCTCCTATTAATTATGATTTTTGACACTTCCCATAGTCTTTTGTGTTGCCTGAAAAAATAGACACACAGCTGTTAATTGACAAGAAAAGTAATAATCCTTTGATTACAGTAGCTAAAGGCTGTCCTTTAATGGATTTTACTTGTCACTTTTAATTCTTTTTAATCTTAGTCTGCATTTCATTAAAATGGCTTTATCATTCTGATGGCCCTCCTGTCGTTATTCTGATTGAGTTAATGGGCTGTCGTCATACCACAGAGCTCTGGTATAAAATATAATAGTGTTTTATTTATAGTCTTCAGGGACATTTTAAACATGATTGCTTTGCCAATCAGCTTTTCTGGTTTTACATGGTACATTATTGTAAATGAAGTGCTGTATTTTGCTTTCTGTTGCCTGGTAGGTACTCTGAGCAAAGCTTCTGTCTTAATCTTCCATGACTTAATCTACCTATAAAATTCAACAGCCAGTTGGTGAGAGAGCTAGAAAAGGACTGTTATCATTTTCTGTCCTGCTCTTCAGCTGCGATTTAGGCTTTCTGTTTAAAAGCTACATGCCTGCACTGCAGTTTTCCTAACAGATGATTCAGGTACTCAAATATTATTCAAAAATTACCTGCCGTCTCATAATACATCTATTAAAGTAGATTTATTACTGTCTTGTGTTCTCAACTACAACTGTACAGCTGTAGAACATGTGATATTTAGGCCTTTATGCTTAATTTACTTCTCTTATAAAAAACTAGTGTTCAAGGTACTGTATTTTTTCTATGATATTGAGGAGTCTGATAAATTGCTAATAATTTTAAAGATAATACCATTTAATAATTGTGGGACATGGATTGGGGAGCTCATGTTTACTTGTTAAATTACAAACTATAAAAAGGTTGCTGGTTACACATAGAATAATGTTTGGATGGACAAGAGTATTTTTCTTCTTTTTAGGTTGAGAGAAGCAATATCTGCAAATTATTGTAGAAAATCCATTAATAAATCACTGATGATTTTATTCATGATACAAATCCAGCTGTGACACCAAGCCATGCTGTTGTTATTGACCTATATAATACTCTGCTGCAGAACAGATGTCGTAATTACAATAGGCAACATTTTATAATTTATTTTTGTAAAGTTACTAGACCATGGCTTATATGAAAACCTTGCCAACAATTCAGGAAATAAGGAAGATATGTGGAAAATAGCTACCTAAACTCATATATTTCTATTTCAATTTCTGTGTAACCATTTCAATTTTCACTTCTCTGTAGAGACTTTCTAAAGTGGGGTGAAGCTTTCCAAGAGCATTAGTATTATATTTACTGTCCAAAAAATGTTGATGAAGAATCAGACGTATGCTAGCAATATGCTGTATCAGTAGGTCAGGTTTTCAGGACAAGAAATAGAAATGCAGAGGATTTTTTTTTAAAATGCTTTCTCTCGAAAGAAAAAATGTAGATTATATTTGAGGTAAAGTTTGTAGTGTTAAACAGCATTTTCTTGGAGAGGACTTCTTATATAACTTGAGTTTCTCAAATCTATTTCTATAGTGTTGTATAAGAAAAGTGCTGTGTGTTTCAATATGTATATATTCATATCTACATATTGATATTTTTTTTTCTGCTCACTGCTCTTGCAATTAACTGCTTAATCAGAGACAGGGAATTAAACATTTATTTTATTTTAATCAATTCGGTTTTCCTTTAAGGCACACTTTCAGAAGGCTACATTATTGGCAGAGTTTAAACATATGACAGATATGGGACTGTGACCTTGGTTCTTTTGCTTTTCAATGCATTAAACTGCAGATGTTAAGAGCTTAACAAATCATGTGCTGCTGGTGGTCCTTTGCAAGTTCCAGGTGCAACTATATTTAACTCTTCTAACCAGTGACAGAGTCTCCGGAAGAATCACCTCTATGTTGTTCCTTTGGAACCACCAGAGAACCACCATTTCTAATTTTTATCTAATTTCTATTATTATTTTCATTCTTAGAGTGCCCAGGAACCTGAGCTAGCTAGGCATTGCATTCAAGTTCTGTATTATTCCTGCATAAGAGCAATCCAGTATGAAATGTTTCCAGCACAGAGAAAGGTCACTTTACAAATTGTGTTCCATTGAGTGCAGGAGCAAGATATGCAGAGGTTTTTTCTAGTAGCCAGCTGTCCACATTTGAAAACTTTCCAAATATGAATATTTTCTAATCACTGTGATTGGCACCCTGAGTCTTTGGTTTTCCCTTACTGGGTAACTGTAGCAGTATCCACATCAGCATTAGGATATCGCACAGAAGTTCATTTAAGAGCACTCTGATGAATGAAGACATTCTTCTGGTTCACAGGCATTCCTATTCTCTTGTAATTTTTAATGATTTCTAATATTGCACCAACTACCTAAGCTATTTTCTAATGCCAATATGCCATCAGTTACATAGATTACTGCTTGACTTGGATGGAATCAGCCTGTCCTGTTTTCTATACCTACTTGCTTCAGAGATTGACACATAGATCTGTGTGTATTTGCATTTTTTTCTCTCCTCTATGAATTTACATTCATGGATGTTGCCAGACTAACTCAGTAAATTTACTATTTTCCTAGTCTGAGCTAAATGATGGACAAGAGCAGATGATGGTTTCATATGGGATATATTAAAACACACTGGTCATAGAACCTTTTCCATTTACCAGAAGCATACAAGGAAATAAATGTCTCCCAGAAATGTTTTCCTGTAGATTCACTCCACTGAGCTGCATCAGCAGAGGAAAATTAATAAATTTAGAAGTGCTTTATGAAGGATCCACTTACTCTCAAGCGGTCTGCTGGACTAACCTTAATCTATATCTCAAATGAGAGCTTGTTGACAAGGGTAGGTGAGTGGTGAAATACAAAAGAGACAGGAAAGACAGAGTAGACATTTAGTGAAAATTGAAGGCAAAAATTGACAGAAGGCAGGGAAAAAGGGGAAAAAAGGAGAAAGAGACTAAATCAAAATTACTTAAAAGTGACAATTGAGAATATATGCAAGTTGAAAATATCAGGATTTTGATTTCAGCTTAGATGGATGATATTTAATGCCCTAAGTCTCTAGGCATCCTAGCAATAGATGGGCTTATCTTTTTTCATCTCTCTTTGCTTCAGCACTGCACTATGGGTTATAATTAAAGCTGGTATAAGATAGCAACAAAACTGAATAAATTATTCATTGAAAACCAGCAACATTTTCTAAATAATGTATTCAATGAATAATATTCAACTAAAAATAGGTACAATATACACAGTATTCTGTGCAGACTCAGAGCTGGTCCTTGGCCCACATTTTATCATAACGAGTATGAGGAAATCAATTTGGTTCTTTTTTAGAGGAAACAAGCAAGAAAAAATATTTTTCTTTTGACCCTCACAAGATATGCTATATTAGTGCACTTTGCTGTTAAAATTTTAAAGTTCATTTCAGTATCCTAATGGGCAAAAATTAACTAATCCCTGCATGGAACTTAGTGGCAGCCTAGACACTGATGATAATGATATGGTTATGGTAAGAAGAGGAAAATAAAGATCATTCCAACCAGGTAAAGGTATATTTCATACTTCAGAAAACACCCAAAGAATATTAAGAAAAAATTGTGAATACCAACAAAATGGTATGTGGAAAATGTTGAGTGCAAGTGGACATGCAAAAGGATTTGTCTAATAGATAGAAAACTGCATTGCCTTACTGAGAAATCATTTTCTAAAAGTGCTTTGCAGCCCAGTGGCAATAGAAAGGACAGTAATTGTCAATGAAAAGCAATAGGGAGAAAATGGGAAAGAGAGGACATAAAAATTAACAAATAAGTATGAGAGTATTTAAACGAAGATCAAAGAAGCAGAATAAAAGGCAGTCTGTCAATCAAAGGCGCATGAGCTTCAAAAAATACATTATAACTAAAATACATTTTTTCAATGCTGTTTAATATGTAAGTATACAAAAATCACATTTTGAATATATTTTAAATTTATATATTAAAAAATGATGCAACAAAGCCAAATATAATCAACATGTATTTGAGTAAAACTCATAAGTTGAGTATGAAGCAAGTGAAAGTGAGATAAGAAAGTCCATCTGTTCTTTTACCAATCATTAATCAAAACACTAAGATGTACTCTACCAAAAAAAAGTGTATTTTTTAAACCACCAGACATAGCCCTTAGACTCATTGCTAAAAGTCTTCAGTCTTGCTGAACCTGTGAAATATTTAAGTGAATATTGGGTGATGAGTGATATTCCAGAAAGCTGAACCAGTACTGATACTGTGTCAGAATTCAACAGGTCTGATAGGTTGTGTCACAAAAAATATAAAGCCAACTTCACTTCTTAGCAAATTATGCAAAAGCCAGTGTGCAAAGATGTTAATCTCCTCAGCTTTTCTTCTATTTTTCTTTGGTTTCTTTCCAAGAGCAAATATAATTTTTTCCAGCTTATGCTATCACTGCAGATTAGCATTCTTTCTTTGTGGTTGCCAGTGCAAAGGAAGGAGTGGTGGAACATATGTTTTTCTTGGTTCTCCGATCCATAGGATGTTTCTGGTGGGACCCCATCTTGCTTCCTTTGCTACAACTCTGGTTAGAGAATGCAATGAATTTAATACAATAGCCTGGTTATTTTTTCTTTTTAATCAAGATTTTTTGGAAGCATGTCAAGTCAGCCAAGCACTTCTTAGCTAAAGGCAGATTTTTGCATGTGTGGAACATGGAAAACATACAAAGGAATTTTTTTTCCTGACAATTTCTTCATTTTAATTCTTAAATAAGAACTCCTATTTTTTTACTACATAGGCATGGAAATTCATGTGGAGCTCGTTGTCAGTTCTGAACCTTCAGAGTAACGAGGCTGAGATACATAAAGTCATGTTTCGTATTATATTGTGATAAGTTAGGAGTGTTCAGAGTACAAACCCAAATATTACATGTATTTAGAACTGTCCCTTTCCCACTGCTTGATGAAAAGTTGGACATGTTATAATTAGTTTTACAATAGCATTTACAATTTAATTACATTACAAAAATATGTGCTTTGGTGCTACCTTAAATAAATCTATATATTTAAAAATGTTGAAATGTGGGATGGTGAAAGAGGAGTTATTGAAAGAATAGTGAATTTTATTCTCAATTAAGTTGAATACATTGTTTGTGGCTTTATCACACAAAAACATAGTTGCCATTCTGTACAGAAGTCATCACCACCCTACTTGTCAGAACTTTCTGAAATAAAATCTATTAAAAACAAGAACACTGAAAGTAATTTAGGGAAAATACCTATATTTTGGCTCATTCAAATTGCTTTTGTTAAAGCATTTGAAATAAATAGAACCTCTCAAAAGTTTCTTGTTCAACAGCAATCACTGTAATCTGCATCCATTATAATACTGTGCAGTGTACTCCTTTGACAGCAGAGCTAAGCAATCAATATGCTCTTTTTCAGCAATCTCTGCTGAACCAATCTCATATGGTTAATAGCTGAGACAGATGCATTCTATAAGAATTTCACAATAGCACCAAATGCATGTTGGCCTCTTACAGCCTTCTGTTAGCAAGCAAATGCTTAAAGCAGTACTGCAATAATGTCTTCCTTAGCTCTTAGAATAATTTAAATGGAAGAGCTAAAATCCATATTTTAAATCTGGAAGAAACAGTGGTATAGAGATGTAGTTTAAAATACATAAAAAGAAATTATTATATAGAACCAGCACTTTCAAAAATCTAAAATGTCTGTATATGCAAATACTTAGCTAAGATACCCAAACAAACTTAACTTTATGTAGGCCATAAAGAACACAAACAGCCCTATTATATACAGCCATGCTTCTAAGTGATATAGGCTTTCTTTTACTAATCCATATATCTAGATAACTGTATTTGTCCTTCTTTTGTAAATAATTTTCTTTGAAGTTTAATTGCCTTTTGTATTTATAATAATGTCTCACTGAATGTATAAAACTGTCAGATAATAGTTAAGTCTACGTAATATATCTGCTTAGCCATGTGAGGCAGCGAAACTAACCCAAGATGCCCCAGAGTGGCAGTTAAACAAGTCTATACATGATATGCAGGATTGAAGTATTTATCTCAGTTTTAAGGTGTTTGATAAATTTTATGTTGTTTCTAATACCTGCATGTGAAGGCTGACATCACAGAATCATAGAACCACAAGACAATTCAGTCTGGAAGAGACCTCAGGAGGCCTCTGGTCCAATCTCCTGCTCAAGCAGGGTCAGATATGAGTTCAGACCAGGTTGTTCAGGGCTTGTCCATTCTGGTACTGAAAATATCAAAGATATGTAACTTCCAGACTTTCTGGATAGCCTGTACCACTGTTTTATCCTTTTCATTGGGAAAAAGCTTTTCATGACATTCAGTTTGAACTTGCCTTCTTTCAGCTTGTGCCCACTGCCTTTCAGCCTCCCACCACACACTTCTGTAAGCAGCCAAACCTATCTTCTCTTTGGATAAGCCCTTTGTAAAGTACTGCTGTCAGGTACCTCCAGGGTATCCAAGCCAAGATCCTTCACCTCTCCTTACAGGGAAACAGGTCCATCTTGACCATCCTGGATGCCCTCACCCAACAAGGAAATCTCTTGTAATTAGGTAGTGCAAATCTCTGGAATTGCCCCGATAGTGTAATATGCCACCTTGCTTTAGCTTTATTACATAAGGACATTTTGAGAACATTAGCAGTTCTTCCTTTCACTTCTAGTCCCACTCCATTGGGTGATGGCTCTATTTGTGATCTTATTTTTCACTTTAAAAATCTGAGAAAGAGAAAATTTGAACTGGTTTCAGCAATAACTGGAAAAGTAATGAGATCTTTGGTTCACATTTTGGGCTAAAGAAATCACTAGGGGTGTTATGAATTATGTAGATTTTTATGACAAGTGCAATGCATAAAAAATAGTGAGTTGCTTAGTGTATTCTGTCAACTAATCCATTTTCATAGGTGAATGACTTAACTAGTTATAAACCTAGTTTATAACTAGGTAAATGTATCTTAGTTAGAGATACATTCAAAAATTTTCGATGAAAAATAAAACTTTGCTAAGTATTTTAAGACTGAGCTGTACCTCATACTAAAATGATAATCAATTAAGATCATAGCTTCTAGTATAAGAGTCAAATCAATTTCTTAGTTTGATAGATGAGACAAAATCATCTCATTCATCTCACAAAAGAATTCACTTCAGTGCTCAATGTCTTCTAGAATTATTCAGTGAAGATAGCAATAATTATCATATAATGTTTCTGTTATGTCAAATTTCATTGAAATTTACTCTTTGCATGCTCCAAATTTATCTTCCCTTAGTTATCCTAGAAAATATTATTTGCCTGAAGGAACAGAAGACAGAATTTTCTCATCTGCCACAGGATCCAAATTTTTAAAGATCTTTCTGTTTAACTTTGATGTTTGTTGTTATCATTTTAATCCTGGACATGCCAAAGGTAGTCTTTGCAAGACAAATAAGGAAGAATGATAAACTGAACTGAACTTCAGCTGACTGCACTTGGACACAAGTTTAAGTCTAGAGAAAAACCCAGAAAATCATTGTGTTTCTCAAATTTGAGGAACAAGTTTCCATAGTCATTATTCTTTCTTCACAAAATTTACCTGAACTTTTTTAGGCAAGAACACTCTGCTCATCTGTGGTCACACCAGATTTTGATAAAGACTCTTGAGTACTGCTTCAATATAAACAATTAAATAATTAATAAGTTTGATTATGCTAATAGTAGAGCTTTGAATGTACAGGGAAGGGAACTCTTATATTCAATTTACTGTCAATCCGATTAGCAATCATGCCTTCTGGAAAAAAATGTAAAGTGAAAAGTATAATCAATATAATTCTTTTGGCAAAATAGTTTGTGATTTTTTCATAATTTCTGCCCTTGGGGAAAAAACCTCCCAAAATACTTATTTCTTATAAAGTTGCATTTTATTTTGATATGTCAGCTGCATGCAAGATGAGCAATAGGTTTATGATGTCATTAAAGTCTGGCACCACAAACTGGCAAATAATGTCTATTTTTATTTACTGTTTGACTTGCACTTCAATGTGTCATGTAGTACTTAGAACCAAAATATTTGCACATCTAATTTGATTTGGCAGTTGCGGACAGTACAGATTATGTAAGGAAATAGAAAGAGTATTGCCAGTTTGGTAAACACTTTTAATGGGAAGATTCAAAACCTTAATAAATTAATAATGTCAGAAACACAAAAGATTCTAAATCCAGAAACATGAAATTGAAACTTTAGGCTATGGCAATTCACAAACTACACTTTGTAATAAATAAGAGAATCAATGTAGCATTTTTCTCCTTTGAGAATTTCTACAGAGAAAAAATATCTGCAGTTATTGTCACGGATTAAATATTTATTTTAAACAGTGTACTGGCATTGGTCTCTTTTCACATTTTCCTAAAACCACTGGGTATACTGAGCTGTTAAAAATTGTTACAGTGGGTTTTAGTTGATTTCAGAGAAGGTATTAATTCAGCTAGAGAACTTATTGCTTTGCTGACATATTGGAGTTATATTTTTGGCTGGCTTGCTCATTAATTTCCAAGCTTGCATGCACCTTTTTCTTAAATATGCAAATATTGATTAGAATTTTCAATAGAAAAAGGACATTTACATGTAATTGCTGCAGATTACCCAGATGACAAGCTCATTATTGGTGGAAATAAATATTCCTGGAATTTTAGAGGTCACAAATGAGTTTGTCATTGCTACGATCTTCTGTTTGCTCCAAAATGATAAGGGATGATCAAACAGCTGCTTTTGAACAACTTCAACAACAACAACAAGCTATATTTCTCTCATTATTAATAATCTTCATATCATACAGGCCATTTAAGGGAACACCTTTACTCTACAACCACTAATAGTACCTATGTTTTTTCTACCATTTAATCAAAGAACTAGAACTCATATACCTATCTTCCAAAAAATGTCTCCTTCTTTCTGATAAATTTTAAAATAAATTAAATCACAGAAAGTTGAATTCTCTAATGCAGGATGGTGCTTATACAACCTGCTTGATATCCAGTCCAAAGCTGTGTTCTCGTGAATGATTTGGTCCTCCTTCCTCACCACTGCAATCTACGAACACGTCTGTGAAGGTGCTGGCAAGGTACCAGAATAAATGGGGACAGTCAGTGTGCTTTGTCTCAGTCTCGACCTACAAAGGCCATTAAGTTTCCAAATTATGTGTTTCAACCTGTTATCCACGAAGTATTAAATTATTATCCATTATTAACATTTTTCCAGCCCTGATATTCAACGTTTGTGGACATCAAGGTGTGGACAGAAATGCTGAGATGACCTATGTTTTATAACATAACCATTCAGAAAGAGAGGTAGAAAATGTGGGGGTAAAAATTAATATTTTTTTCACATTTGTTATCACAGAAGGAGATAAAATTCCTTACAGAGGGTCAAAATTAAATACTTGTTAGATTGCAAAACTGGCTGTAAGAGTATTAGGAATTTGAAGGTTTACTGAGATCTAGGGATAAGATATAATTAAAAGACTCTGACAGGACAAAAAAATAAAATGACTGAGAAGGCAGGTTTGATAACCATCTATAAAACCTAGCCATGCAGTGGTAAACAAAAAGTCACAATTTCCCTATAGAGCATGGTAAACAAAAAGTCAAAATCTCCCCACAGGCCACCCTCACAACTTGACATTCAGGAACAGTGCTGATATAGTGGCACACATCTTCAGGGGAGAGACCAATCCAAACAAACAACAATCCCAGAAATGGCCAATCTCATTTAACTTTAGTTGCCTAAAATCAAGTCCCTAGTTTTTTTTCATCCCAGGCCCCAAGCATTATGAACAGTTTATCTCATCTATTTTAGGACCCCTATTTCACAAGGACCCTTGTTCAGGGGAGAATTATTTCTTCATTGACTGTAAAGGCAATGTGAGAGTCCACTTAGTGTCCAGTCAATGGCCAAATGTGTTTTTGGATGGTTGAGTCAGGGCAAGTAGATTTATCCATTAATTGCAATTCACTTACAGTAGAGCAATATGTTGAATTAATTTTCACCCTGGATCTGTAGGTGTAGCATTGAGGGTTAATATCAGGACCCAGCAGTTTCCTATTAGATATGCAAGTTGTAGGTAGGCATTTGTAGGGATTCATATAGGGAAATGTCTGAAGTGGTGCAGAATCTGAACACCTTGGCTGAAGCACTAAATTCTCATAACACCCAAGGCCCAGAAAATATGTGTATGTGTATCTCTGTGTGTGTCTAGGTACGTAAATTTGTGGATAGCCACCCTTGTCTGTCACTTATCATGCACAGTTGTAGATTCAGGAAAAGGCATAAAAATGTTGAAAATTCCTGGTCTCCTCAGAGCATTTGTCTTGACAGAAAAGCCTGATCAATGCTGAGGAAGAGAGTACATCCTGCATGTGGAATCTGTGGCTGATGCCCTGGGGAATTATGAGAGATTATCTTTATTGTTTTTATTACAGTCCCATCTGGGACTACTAGGCTTGGAGCTGGAGCCTTCTGAGGCACATAACATGCAAACAGCCAGAAGGTGTCTGCCCTGGATTTGTTATAATTTAAATTAAAATATAAAGGACAGCATATTTATATATATGTAGAGAGAGAGAGACAGACAGAAAAAGGAAACCTATTTTAAAAAATGGAGGCAGGGAGAGGACAGTGAGGTAATACCTCGTTGGTAGCCAAAACATCTATTTTTGCATTACAGCAAAGGAGAGGCTTTCCAAGGCAAGGATGCTGCATGCTTAGAGGTAACCACCTCCCAACATATGGGAGATCCTGAAAGTAAGTGTGAAAGTATTTTGAAATCCGAGTAACTAAGCGATACACATTGACGAGGTCAGAATGTGGCTTAAAGCAAAGAAGAACGAGATCTCCTGAGAGATAATACCTAACAGGAGCATAAGCTGTGCTGGGCTTTGACAGTGACAACAGGTACTTCATGAGGTTCATTCAACTGGACAGACACTGTGTTCAAACACATTCAAACAAATGTGCTTATTGCCACAGAGTTAGAATTATTTCTTGTCTTTCAGTTACTGAAAGAGGAGGTCTACCAAACAATACCTTGAAAACATTTCAGCTTGTTTATGACTTGTAAAATCACTAGTTAGTTATCATGCTCTGAAATTTGTTTTTGTCCTGGTTTCAGGCAAATTTGGGAGGAAACTTCTGAAGGGGCCCCTCTAGAAAACAGATTCAAGCAGCCCCTCCCCCAGCTGGTACAGGAAAAGATTCCCTTGGACAAAAGTGGAAAAAACCTGTTTATTTAACAAGCAAAGTATTCACAAGCATCAAAAAATTAATAATATTAAACAATAAAACTTCTTGCTGTTCTGAAGAGATGGCAAGTTCAGGAAGTCCTTGTCATGGGATGTGGCTCAGCCACTCAGTCTCTTATCAGTCCCTCTGGCACCGCAAAATGCCACGTCCCAGCCCTGCTGGGCTACAGGTATGAGCTCCTGGTGTTTTTGGGTTTTCAGTCAAGAGCAGGGCCGGTCAGTTCCAAGAAAAAGAAAAGCCACAGACCAGGGAACTTCTCTGCCTCAGCTAGCTGAAAAAGACTAACTAAAAGCAAAGGAGCTCTCTCTCCTGCTGTCTGTGCTGCAAACACAGTCCGTGAACAGAAAAAAAAGCTAAAGTTCTTCTCTCCGTGTTTCTGAATACAGATGCCTCAGGTTCCTTCCACTGCTTCTCCTTCTCCCCTCTTCACTCTCTGATCTAGTTTTAAAGGTGCAAAACTTACATCTGGGCTAAACAGACAAATGGGGATACAATTCGGCATCGCAGTCACCTCAGAACGGGGAAATAAAGAAATAGTTATATAATTGAAGAATGATTAACTGGGCCAGCTCCAATAGCTTCATTAGAAACCAAGAGTGAAAACATTAAAGTTTTTTTAAAACTTACTGAATATCTGTTCTGGTCTTCAGAGCTTCTTTAGAGAAACCCTGGCAGCATGAGAATCCATTTAATGGCCTTGAATTGGAAGCTGCTCCATCACTGCTGGATTTTGTGCCATTTAATCAGTTATACCCTCAAGAACATCCTGCGACACAAATGACACAAGGTAATTCAAAGCTGTTAGATAAGGGGAGCCGAGGCAGTAAAAGCTTGGGGCTGAATTTTTAAAACACGCCTCTCCTATGTTGGACAATTTTGACACACAAAGCCATGCACGTCTGAAAAAAGGGAATACAATAGAGGCCCTTCAGAAAATTATAAGCATTGCTCCTGCAGGGTGAGCTTCTGATTTTGTCTCTGTAAGTAAAGCAGTAGATTAGTATGGAATGTCTAATATCAAATGGAATATAAGGAATTACCTGCTTTACTACCAACAGATTTAGTACAACAGAGACAGACCATTATACTCTAATGAAATCATGAACGGAATGCATTCTGTTGCATTTCTTCCTTTTCTTTTTCTCTGAATCCTTTAGCCTTTATTAACGACAGAGGGAAAACAGTCAGAGGTATAAGATTAGATGTCTGTAAAATGTTAAAATACTTTTTAATTCTTTGTTAAAATTCTTCTCTGATTCTTAAAATTGTACAAACAATGTGCAATTAAACAAATATGTAAATTAAGCAGCAGTAGCTGAAATAGCACTGTCCATTTTGCAGATTGCCATTCTCTCAATCTGAACTTCCATGACTTTTTTAAGAGTACTGTGTACTGCTGAAATCTGTAAAGTATGGTGAAATATGATTTCATTGACAAGACTTTGATTATTAAAACTGAAATGTCAAGTTATTTAAGATGAATAAGTGACTTACCTTTCACTGGCACTATCAACAGTAGTTCAAACAGTGAAAGCACTGGAACTTGTTTTAAGTAGTGTTTGTCCTCATTTTAAAATGAAAAGTAAATGAAATTAATATTATCTTGTGCAGTGTAGTTATTTTTCATATCTGAGCAGGGAAGGAAGGTGAAATAAGGAATTCAACAAAGGTGATGAAGACATGCTTGGCTGTGGCATGAACAGAATATATAACTTTACCTTATTTTGTTGTATCTAAGGTTCTAGGAAAAAGCAGGTGAGGTCTGTGGACTTGCTGTCTATCGTAGAGCAGAACAAAGTGTACCTTCTGAAGACCTGGTGTAGTTCACTGCCTGTTCACTACAGCAAGCAGTTGTGTTAGTCAAGTGAAGGACCTTCTTCCTGCTGACACAGATGCAGCACCAGACATGCTCCAGCCCTTCCAAAGAGTGTCACTGTCATTTGCATCTGCTAGAAGAGACAAAATTACTGACTGGCAGGAGGGAATTGCTACACACAAAGGTCGCATTCAGGACTAGATGTATTTCAAGAAGAAGACACCATACTTAGTGGCATGATCAGATTCTCCCTGCTTAGCTCTTTTCAGAGATTGTGGAGTCCAGAAGAGCTGCACAGGGAGCTCTCCTTTGTGCCCTGCCATCATCTGGTTGTCGTGGTTTTGTGGGGATTGGGTATGCATTGTGAAGTGACAATGCCTGTGGTATCAAGGAGACAAGAAGTGGGCATGAACAGCGGCATGGAAAATCAACTATTATTATTTAAAATTTGCTTGTACTTTTATCTTGTATTTTCAGTTTTGATATTAAATCTCCAGAAGTAAAAGGAAGTCATGAAATGTAGGCCAAATAATAGAAGACTGTACTAGACTAAAATCTCACATTTTACTTCATTAAAAATATTGAATTACACAAACAACAAATGCTGGCATAATCAATTTGATTATATAGTCATATATATCAATGTCTTGCTTGCCATTTAGTATCATTTATTGATTTGACATCATTGTCTTCATAGACAGTTCTTAACATTCATGTAATTATAAATATACACACACTGTGGCAAAAGTATACACTTCTGCATATTCTTTGTTATATTAGTATGGAAAATTGCTGGGTGGTGGATTGCTAAGCAGCAAAAAACATGGTTTCTATGGCAGCATTTTTTTGCTGCTGGTAGATACTTGAAAAAGATTTGGCTGTGAAGTAATAGAAGGTATATGAGTTACGAGATCTGTATCATTTTCTGTACTGGGTACAGCAGTGGCACCTCCGTGGGTAAGTATTGAACTAGTAAAAACAAAAATGATCAAAGAGTCAGCATGGCCATATAATCACTAGGTTTCATCCATTTCTGAACACAGCCTTGTGCCTTGTATCTTTTAGCTGGCTGGAAAAAGACTGGACTGCAGATGGTTTGACTTTGCACTTCCACAGCAACAGCATTGCACAGCATTGTCCAATGTTTTCACATGTAGAAACTTCCACTGTGCCATTTTGATTGTATTGATGTGTTTGATGTGCACCTAGAGCAGACTAGAAGTGCTCATGAAGAAGTGATGTTTATTAATGAGCATTTTTCTAGTGTTCACTCACCTGAGGTTCCTTAAATCCCCAAAAGCTTCTGACAAACCATAATTGCATTGCCTGTGCGTGTATTAGCAGTGGAGCATTATGGTAGGCTTGATATTTTATTGATGCTAGAGAAAAATGCTAAAATAGGGCTCATTTTTTTGCAGCCCAAAATATGTAGGGGACACAAACATGTCAGAAGCACGATAGGACCACTCTGAATGGGTGTGTGCACCCACTCTTAGTTTTTCTCCAGGAGTATTAAGAGCTGGTTCCTCTGGCATGCTGGAAACAGCTCCATGGAGCCCTGTTGTAGGGCACATTTCAGCTTTGGAAATTGTTTTATTCTTAGAGCTCTCATGCTTGCCCATTCACCAAAGTTCAGACGTGTCCCTTGTAAGTTTGGTGGGCGTTGTGGAACAGACCGGAAAAAATGTGCTTTGGCAATGTATTTTTTGGAAGGCAAATATTGCTGCATAGAAAAAAAGAAGATGGAGTTATGAAAAGCTGTGAGTTTTATAAACTGTATCACCTCAAACCTTGTCTAATTTATGTGAGGAGAGAAGTACTTCCATGTCTCTGTATGTGCTGATTCAAACACTTTCAGTATTTTCTAAGGTACTGGAGAAAGAAATAATAGCAATCACTGCATGTTATAATGTATTTTATACTAAAACCAACAGAAATCAGCTAGTGTGCAGAATGGGGAGTCTTATTTTAAGAAATATAGCAACATGGAAACATTCAGTTTATTGATCCTGTCTCTCCATTACTCTTTCTCATCAGTCATTCTTTCTCTGCATCATGAGCAGTGAAGCAGATAAAGACAGTGTCAAAAACATTCATAGTAACTCTGAGACCAAATCCTGTGCAACAGAGGAGATATTGTCAGTGGGTTGTTTTTTTGGTTGGAACCTTTTTGTGTTCTGAAATGCGGATTTTTTTATTGCAATCTTTATATTAAAATGATCTTCATTTTAACAAGTGCATTCTACAAGTAAAAGAGTCTTTTACCAGCAAAACCAGTGAGTTTTTCTCTCCCTCTACATCCCACCAGTGTAATGCTTAATTCAATGATGTAAGGGAGATAGGGAGATTGGATAGACACTGTGAACAGTCTAGATAAATTCTCCTTGCATGTTTCTACAATTAAGCCTACTTTTCTGGATTTATGAACCAGAAAGCAGAATGGGTTCTTTAAAGGGCTCTCACTAGCTTCATGCTAGTTTTGCTGTCTGCTGTTGGAAATTAACTTTTACTTACACCAAGTTGTTTTCCCAGTTGTACTAAAGAGAGCTGAGACAGTATAAAAATTGGAACCTATCAGTAAGGAAATGCTCATAAAATGTGTCTGAAGAAGAACTGTCCCAGTCATGATGTAGAGGCAGAATACTCCTGTCTTGGAATCATCTGAAAGGAAAAATGAAACCTCATGAGAAAGGCAGAAAAAATGCTTGAAAGTGCCAGGATCACAAAGTATTAAATTAAAAAACATGACAATATTCAGAAGTTTAAAAAAATGACTGGGTCAGTAACAGACGATTTCTTTGGTCCTTTCGGTATATTTCAGTCATTCACTTTTTAAAATTATATCACTTGTATTCTCCAGATTTAGCAAATCTCTAGCTATTTTACGATTGAATTACCCTCTGTTTGCTAACTGTACTTCTTTTTCCCCAGGATATGTCTTTTAACATCTTTTTTTTTGTTCCAAATAGAACTTTTTACATTGAAATTTTGTTCCTGCCTCTTGGCATTAATTTGTGGTGTTTTACATAATCTTTTTAATGTTCTACAAATGTGTATATGTAGTATTTCTGATAATATGAGAAATATGAGAATATGAGAAATAAGTAGGGCCCAGCAAATTAACACCACTAATGAATTATTGTAAAAGTTAGGTAGAACTCTATTTGCCATATACCACTGAAAGGCTCAGACAAAAGATTTGTCAGTGTTTAAAGCCTTTTGGAGAACCAATTTTGGAAATGCTGAAGCCAGTGTTATTTCACAGTTTGGAAGCCTGAATTCTGAATATATGCCCCTATTGAGCACGAGATGAAGAAATCTTCAGCCTCTCAGACTGTTTTCAACTCCATGTAACAGAATATTTGATTTTGGGCAGAGGTTCTAGGAAGGAGAGGTTATTTTTCATTCAGAACACAGTTACATAAAGTTAAAGAACACTAGAGATAGCATGTCTAGTATTAATCTCTACAGTATTAAATCTATCTATCTATCTATCTATCTTTCTTAACATTTTACATTTTCAAAAGTAGTCTTGTCTTTTTGTGTTGCATGTCAGTTTTTATGAAAAAGAGAAACGTTTTTAGAATGCATTTGGACAAAATATTACACACCGAGCAAGGGCAGAATTAAAAAAAATCGAACTGTCACACTTCTTTCTTGCTATTAAAAAAGGAAATTTGAAAATATAATTTTGAGCAGTCAAGGTGGCTAAGACTTTAGCAGTCCATGCAGAGTTCTTACAGAGTAATGCATATGGAATTGATTTTATCTAGTCTATTGTACGTAGTAACTCAGAATTACCTGCCCAAAGTGTAATCACTCTCTTAATTTCTGCACTGCTTGCAAGTATTCATAGGGGGAAATTGTGGGTATGCTGTGTGATTATACAGCACACACTGAACTCTGGCATCCCTCAAACAGTCCAACAGACCTTCATGAAATATCAGCAAAACCTGTAATTTGTTAAAAGTCCATTATCTTCTTTTAACCAAAATACCCCGTGGCTAGAATACAGCCACACCAACAAATTTATCCTCACAAACAAAAAATTCTGAAGAGTCCCTTTTCATCATCATTTACTTTACCGTAATAGTGATAGCACATTACAAGCACCTACTCCCCCTGTATTAACAGCAGGAGTTCTGGACTTTCTGGTGAAAAATATCTTGCAGAACCAGCTTTCCACATTATTTGAACACTGATGGGGTCACACTGGTCATTCTCTTTTTAATCTAATACAAAAGAGAATTACATGTGTTGAGCCAGCTGCAGAATAAGTGTCGTCCTTCACCCATTGTTTGGTTGACAGTTCCATGGCCCCTAGGGAAAAGGGCTGTCAAGGGACATCCCACCTGGGAAGAGATGCTTGGTCTCTACAAATGTTAGGACATTCAAAGTAATAAATGACCTAAAACTTAGGATTAAAAAAAAAAATAAAGAAGGCTGTTTTTTTTTTTCCTCTATTCACCAGATAGTCAGAGAAGCTAAAAGGGCAGTCCAAAAAAAAGTTCTTACTAACATGCTTTACTAGGAATACAGGCACCTGCAACTTAACACAGAAGAGGGTTTGAAGGTATTAAAGTTTGGGAGTCAAAAAATTAAAAGGTCTCCAAATTCATGTCCTAATCTGATGGGGTTGACTTCTTTCCCTTGTCAGCTACAATTGCCAGCAGAAAAGATTTCAGTTTTTCCCTTTGCTGTAATCACTGGATCCACATTTCCAAACTATATTCATCTCCAGACTGAAATATCGAGAAATATCTGTTCCCTAGCACTGGGCTCTTGACAGGATTCAGTTGCCTGAGCTTCCTCATCTGGTAACATTCTCCAGTGCCCAAGGATATTCCATCTGCTTCCCAGGTAACTCTTCTAGAAAGGTGTGAGCCTTGAGTGGAGTCCACTGCATTGAACAACCCTGTATGGATGCACTGATACCACAGGAATCTCAAAAGGAACTCAGAATCTCACATTAAGCCTTGGGCCAACACAGGCCATGTAGTCTAGAGAATAGCTCATGCTGCTCTGAAGTGAATCCTGAGTACAGGACTTCTCACAGTCCATGCTTTGCTGACAAGATGTTAGATGCACTCACCCTTAAGAGCATCAAAGGTAAAAGCTACTGCACAGGTGGGAGAGAGGATCTAAAGCAGACTGATGCTCTGACAGAGCAGGACTAAGGACATATCAGGTAGCAGTGAATGTGTGTGGGCAGCAGAACCCAACCCCAGCACTACACTCACTGCAACAGGAGAGTCTGGACAGTGCACATTTAGATACCTGCCCTTAGGTGTCATAGGCATGAAGTTAATACCTTTCCAAAGGCCTGCACTAATGGCTACACAAGTTTGTGCTCAGTAGGACTATCTTGTTAAAGTCATCTTCTGTTACTCAGCTGCAAGTAATTCTTTGGCAGTCCATGGGAACAATCATTCTTACAGTGCTCTCTGTATCATTGCTCTTAGGAAAACTTTTCTTGGAGCTGGTAATGAGAACACCCTCCAGGATAATGGGAAACTGAGTGTGGAAATGTTCTGTGGGTGCCAGAGGTCAGCATCTGTTTTCTAGCTTTTCTTGCCCTGGTATTGAATCTGCAGTTGGATCTTTTTGTGCCTAAACTGAGCAAGCTAATGGAACCATGCAAGCTTACTGCTGTGCAAATAGCAGGCGACTACAGACTGATAATGTACTGTAGCATGATTCTCTGTGGCCTCAGAAAAATCTAAGGATACAATTCAAAGCTCATGATGGCATTTTATGGGTAGATTTTTTTATAAATAGGTAGGTGTTCTTATAACTAAATTAAATCTGCGCTGTGCTGTATCACCTATCCATGGTATGTATGGTACACCATTATTTACATCAGAATTCACTCCAGGCAAAACTACGGCTAGTGAAAATTCATTCCTATAACTGAGGTAAAATTGGTGTTATACTACCAATCATATGTCTACTAGAGCACTGCTCTAAGCAAGAAAACATTACAGGGATGAATGGTAAACCTGAAAAAAATTCTCATTTACTATAGATTGATGTTGTACATAGGGTATATAACAAGGACAGGGACTGTAAGAGTGAGTCCAGGGGAGGGACACAGGGATGGTCAGAGCACTGGGCACTTCCGTGAAGACAATGAGGTAGTTGGGATTGTTCAGCTTGGAGAAGGCTCCACCTTATAGCACCTTCCAATACTTAAAGGGGGCTACAAGAGATCATGTAATGTCAGGAAAAGGGGCAATGGCTTTAAACTGAGAAAGGATAGGTTTAAATTAGATTTAGATAATAGGGAGAAATTCTTTACAGTGAGGGTGGTGAGACACTGGAAGAGGTCATATTGGGAACTTGTGGATGCCCTATCCCTGAAAATGTCAAGGTTGGATGGGACTTTGAATAGCCTGGTCTAGTGGAAGTTGTCCCTGCTCATAGCAGGGAGTTGGAACAGTCTAGGATCTCTAAGGTCACTTCTAACCCAAAACATTCTGTGTTCCAGAAGGACTGTGATACCATGAGTCTATCATATATTCCTATCTAGCTTATACTTTGTATACTGTGAAGCTAACTAAGGACAGAAAGTATAATTTGGTTACGGAGGATTCTGCCTCTAAACGGTTCTTTGTATTGAATCACTTGAAAATCCACCTGAATCACTTCAAAATCCACCTGGCAGTGCAAATGTCCTGACTGCATCCAAGCCAGGTTGCCAGCTTTGAACTACAGGAAAGCACTTGCCCATAGCAAGCCAAAGTGTCCTCCTGCATACAGACATCCTCTGCTTTGGAGATTAAATCCTGAGGAAAATCTTTTGAACATTTCTAAAAATAACATCTCGCTTCTTATTCTTCTCTGCCAAAACGAATTACTAGTATTTTCCCTATGTAAAGACTCCAATAGCATTGCCATTGGGAACTCAGCTGATCTGAAAATCCGCCCAATAAATCCAATAAAGAAAACCACAGAGGAGCAAAAAGGTGGCTGCTATTCTAATACACTTCAGGCACATGGCCAGGCAACTTTCATGTAGTTACAGGGAGATGGACAAGATGACCTAGACTGTATGTCTTTTCTTCTCTATTAAAAACTGCTATGGTTCTATAATTACATCAAACAAAATCATGCTTTTTTCATGCTGCAAGTGGTGCCAAATGCTATCAGTATGGAAAGGCAGGACATTTAAACCACTCAACCAGGTGAAGCCAGTCACTGATATTATTTTCCTGAGTGCTGATAAAGGCTGTTGAGCTAATCCGGTTCGTAGACTGCTTTGCTATATTGTAATGATATTTGCACCCCTGGAAGACAGCCACACGCTATTGAAATGGTGCTTGATAATGTTTCTGTACCAGTTCCACTTCAATTGACCTGACTGCAGTGTTATCAAAATGTTCCGTTTATAGAACCTAAGCTACATTTGTGTCTCCTTGATTGAAAAGAAAAATCAGTCCCTAAACAGAGTGACCTTACTGTGTAAATTAGAGATCACTCTTTTCTTGAGTGCAGGAGGGGAAAAATTCACTTTGGGGGCTCACACTCTTGTCACTGCTATTTTAAAGCTATAGGCTGCTAATGTACTGTCCTTCACTTCTACACAGAGCAAACTTAGTGTTTGACCCCATCTTCTTGGTGACAGGCTGAGTGCAGGGTGGACTATGGAGTGAGCTTTTTTAACATAATTCAGCAAGCTGTTGTTCCTATTTTTAATATAAAGCCCTCAAATCTGGAAAGGTAGAGAGGAGTCTTAACAACCCAACTGTCACCCAAGGATGGGGTGTACAATACAATATGTGTACAAATGCCCCACTTGTATGCAGCAAAACCTTTGTGCTCTACTGAGATCGGGTGAATCAGGGCCAAATGTGGTAGAGAATCTGGTAGGGGAAGTTACACAGGGGGATCATAAGCTATTCTGACTACCATGGAGCCAGGCCTTGTCTTGATGAAGAAGTAATTCCATTTAGTAGGAGCAGATCTCTGAATTGAAAGCATTGGTTTTGACACACCTACACCAACCTTTTCCAGCCATTTTGCTTTGGACAAGATTTAGGCTGCTCACTAGGAGCAGTGGTCCCCACTACACACGTGGCTCAAGGGTGTTTGCAGGATAAGATGTTAGCCTGCACTTTTATGTTCCCCTTGTGGTTGTTGCACATTTAGCATGTACCCTGAGCAGTTCTTTTGCTGCAGTTTTCCTTGAAAGAAAGTCAGCTGCACACAAAGCTGCTTTGTGAACCAAGCCAACCCACGGGAAAATGAGGTTTCTGAGTTTGCTTCAGAAGATTGCTACTGCTATGATCCAAAATACTAAGGAAGAGGTGGCCACATTCCCCGACAACCTCTGCTTGGCATCTGGGGTTTTTTTCTGGTTTTTTTTGGTTGGGGTTTTTGGTTTTTTTGGTTTTTTTGGTTTTTTTGGTTTTTTTTGGTTTTTTTGGTTTTTTTGGGTTTTTTTTAGTATGAATAGATTTAAAAAGTAAATGAAACACATAGCCTCAAATATACATATTTTAAGTTTCTCAAGCCTGCACTGCAATTATTTTCCTTTTGCCTCCAGAATTGCAAGTCTCTTGTATGAGGTGCCCTGGCTGAACTGTGATAGTGTTATACCAGGGCAATGATTACACTGTACCTAAACACGAGGTTCCAGAATCTGTTAAGAGCATGTGAGCAGGTTTACTGATCCTAGAGTCCAACCAACCCCATATGTCCTCAACGACTGAAGGGACTAGAAGAAAGAAGCCTTATTTCAGTGAAACCAAGGGGAATGCAAAAATGGAAGCACTGTTGTGCATGAGAATTTCAGAATTCCCTTCTGATTGTTTTACATAGGTTTGCAAACAAAGGGCAAAATAAGCTTAAGCTCCACTTAAAGCTGTGGCTAATTCAGACAAGGTCCAGCCTTTGCCTTTCCTCTGTAGCTTTTAATTTTTTTTAATTTTTCTTTAATCTACACACTGACACTCGTTGTAATTGGAATTCAACCACTAGTTGAACTAGCAGAACACTAGTCAAGCTCCTAAATTTTGCTCAAGGCAGAGCAGAGAATCAAAAGTAGGTTTTCTCTGCAGGGTTGAATTTATTCCAAACTTAGATGCAAGTGTCACATCGTTACATTTCAGGGCAATACAGCTAAACACTGGATCTGAGCAGAAATGAAGTAACTTCAGAAAACGTCTCAGTGGGAAATTAGTGTTTAAAAAAAAATGAGATTTGTTTGTTTGTTTGTTTGATATATGATAAATTTTGGGCAGCCGTATAATTTCTGAATTAAATCATTTCTGACATGGGCTGGGTTTGTGCCTTTTGTATGACTATCTTGTTTGCTTTGTCACTTTAATTTTCCATTATTTTATTGTATGCTGACTACTTTTTTGTTTATTGAAAATATAAGCATGACATTAATTTCATTATCCTATTCTGCATGCAAGCATGTACTGCATTTGCAAATGAAGAAGTGGTAAGGAGAAGCAAATGCAGTAAGAGGGTTTATTATGCATGCATAACCAAGCAATTGCTTGTTTTAGAACAGTACATCTTGAACAGTTGTGATAAGCATTGCCAGGATTTAACTATGACTTTTATGAATATAAATTTTAAAGAAGTATCTACTGAAGAAAATAATTCAGTTCATGGACCTCTGCACGTTTTATCTTGAGTAGCAGCCAAAATTGTTATATTTAATATTAGACTGAGTTAAAATCTGAAACAGAGAAACTAGGGAAATATGTATTATTAAAAGATTAACTTGTCATAAACTCTCATTATTGTAAGCAACCTCTCTTTTATGGCATCTTCAGTAAAAATGAAACGTACTGAAAAAAGACATTTTTCAACATTAACCATAAAATTTAAAAAGTTGAAAACAAGATTTTTTTACATTTAAAATAATATCAAATACTCATTCCCATTAACTTTGCACTCTGCTGTAAATTTCAAGATATTAAAATTATACAAGAAGCAAAGGCACCATATGTTTATTTGGAGTGATTTGTGAAAATACATGTTATTAGGAGAGACAAATTGGTAGCAGGGACAGTAGTAACACTATTTCTCCTAATAGAAGAGTAAAGTGTTGAAGCATTATTTAGATTTAGTGATGCCAAGTTCTTATCATTTATATATAGTAATATCATATATCAATTTAAAATATTAATAACATAGTAAGAAATGTAATATTAACATTAATTTGATATTATATGGAGCATATTTACATCATTATTTTACTACTGTTGTAATAGCATAATAATATGATGTATGTACCACATATATTAGATGGAACTATAAAATAGTTTTGTAGTTATGCTATACATACTATACTACAGACACTAAACAGAAAAATGTTGAAGAATGTATATCAACATGCTGAGGTTTCTTTTCAGTTAGATAATTAGCATGATTTTCTTTCCATCATCTTGCATAGCTATGTTTTTTCCCTTGTACATTTCCTCTGATGCTTTGTTATTTGTTCCTTTATTTTCCAATCTTTGTCACATTTTTCCATGTTTTCTAGATATTTTCACTCACTAAAATTATTGAAGATGTATTCATGCAGTTCACTGGGCTAAGGCTGGAATATGGGGTGCTATTTCTGGCACAGACACAAACCTACAGGCAAATCTTATTCCTGTCATTCAGCGCTTGCTTTCACTTTCTCCATGGTGCTGGAAGCATATAGTGTTGTACTGAACTCCTTTGTCCTGGTGATTAGAAAAGGGACATGAATAAATGTAGTACCACGCTCCCAAATTGAACAGAAAATTCACCTTTTAGTGGGCGAGACATGAAAGGGAGGCCAAGTTTGTGAGGAATTGCTTAGCTATTTAACTTTAAAAAGGCATCCCAATTCCTGAGGAAGGACACATAAAGGCTCATTTTTTCTCATGTTGTTTCCAAATGATATCTCATTTAACATGCTGGATCTGTGCTGGGCTCACAAGAGGTAGCTGTGATGGCTAACGCAGCCCTACAGGTTCCAGGAAGGCGCATACAAGTCCACTGCTGTAAAGCTGAGCATGATGAGGCCAAAGTCCTGGCACTGTTCTCATCGTGGAAGGCAGTCAAGCTTCAGAATAATGTGTTAAATAACAAATATAAGTTTATAAAACCATATGACAAATGGTCTTAAAGATGAATACAGTGATGACCATATACATCACATATGGATATAGTTGTGGTTTTTTATTTCTCTCTGCTAAACATATAAAGCAATTAAGGCAAAATTTGTCAGAGTTATTCTAGAACAGCCTAAGTATTTTGAATATATGAAAATACCTTGTACTGAATTCATAACTGGAATTTTCTGTATAGAGGTCACTGAATATGGCTAAATGTCCAGCATTTAAGAGCTGTGTTCCTCTCAAATGGGGAAAAAGAAAACTTTCAGGCTAGCAGTAACTTCTATTATGAAGTTTGAATCTCGCTTGATCACACCTGTCATAATGCAAATGAAGTCCTGATTGCTTTTAAATTACTACAGACTTAACTTCCTGAATAAACTAGTCAAAGCCCTAATGAATCTAGTCAAAACTTCTGCTTTTAGAAATTTCCCTTGGCATAGTATTTATATTAAAAAGGCTGGAGACTATCTCTAAATACAGGCAAAGAGACCTGACAAAAATAGTATTTCCTGTACATTTCTACACTGCACTTGTGTTATTCCCCATATCTGTGGCACATGGTTGTGAATACTTGCACTGGTGAGAGCACACGTTCCATCAGATAGCTGTTGATATTAGTGTGAGCCAGCTCAGCGCAATCCAGT
Source organism: Rhabdornis inornatus (assembly GCA_013397075.1). NCBI lineage: Eukaryota > Metazoa > Chordata > Aves > Passeriformes > Rhabdornithidae > Rhabdornis > Rhabdornis inornatus. The sequence goes on along the minus strand of VWZS01006228.1, from coordinate 2,404,468 downwards.
TACACATTAATACATCACATCTCATAATGGCCAATTTTCTGTTGGGTCTTCCATATAGACTATTGACAGTGTACTGAAAAGCTGCTCAGGGATGAAAGGTAAGTGCATTAGACCCAAATCACCAAACATGGAAGTGCACTAGAATAGGTTGCTTTGAACCAAAATGTAAGCAGTGAAGTGTCAATGGGATGGATATGAAATAATGAGGTTTAGAAACTGTGGCAATAGAAAGTTTGTGCAGAAGGCAAGTAATTACAAGAAAAATACCATATAAAATAATTCCCCTAGGCTTATTAATATAATTGTTATTCCAAGTTGTTGGTGTTTTTTTCTGCCCATCCACATTAACTCTTGGTTAAACTTTTCATTTATATTCTAAGTACCAACTCAGTCGGAGTTACCCAAGTTTATTAATTGCATTCAGATTGATTGTGGGTCCATGCATGACTTTACACAAATCACTGAGTGTGGTCCTCAGACCCTGTTGTGCAATTCAGTGAATTCTCAATGTACTGTAGGACTATGTTGCTGCAAGAATCATAGAGTCATATAATATCTCAAGTTTGAAGGGGCCCAGAAGGATGATGAAGTCTGACTCCCTGCCCTTTTCAGGACTGTGAGAAAATAAACTGTATGACTGAGTGTTCAGATGAAAATGCTGTTCCTTTGCTTCTGCTTTCATATATACAGTTATGTAACCAAGTATCATTCCAGTGGAGCCAGTGGCAAACAACTGAGATTATATTCAAGTTTTTTGTCTGTTGCATTTTAGTTGAGAACAGACAGTTTACGATGTAGGTTTCAAATACTGGAAGGAAATGTCTCATCATTAATTTATTGAGTCATCTATTTTAATTAGACCAAGAGTTAGAAAGCTCACACACTTGTATTCATATTCATTAAGGAAATGCACCATTACCTAATAAGATTGTGCATTGTGTCATGACACAAATGGTTGGACTAACAGGTTATAAAAATTAAAGTTAGGAACTACTGCTATTCACTTATGTTACATTAAAATCATTAAATATTCAATACAGAATCACAGTTTAAAAATAAAGAAGAGTCTGTAATGGATATAAATTCAGTCATTTCTTTAAGACTCATTCTTTGGAAATGTGACACGGTGAGGCAAGAAATTTAATGATGGTAGTCTTGGAGCCGGGAACTCCTCATTTGTATTTATAATAGGTAATGGTGAAGCCAGAAATATTCTTTCAAGTTGAAGCATGCCAGCCTGGCTCATTTTTCTGAAATCGAGCACCTCTACATTGCCCTGTGTTCAGTAAATTCATGGGATTAATGGGCACCCCAGGAGAGCTCATTTTACAGCATCAAGCAGCAATCAGCTGCTTGAGTTGTTGTCTCAGGAAGCCTCAGGTCTCCACAGCAGCACTAGAAGTGCTCATTACGTCTGGGTAACATATTCCCAACCAAGTACTTCTGACAGAACTAGCTCTATGTTATATAGTTAATTCATTTGAGGGAAGATGAGGATGGATCATATTTTATTTGTTCAATGAAGTATCTATTTAAGGTCTTTTGTGTCCCAGAAACTGACATTTTATTTTAAATTGCATGTTGCATTATATAGTTCTGTCCCTAATACCAACAACCATATATGATGAATTCAAGAGCACAATAGATGTTTGCTATCAATTTTGTAACATATTAATATTTTACTCACAAAATACCACAGCAGAAAAAAAATGTAGTCTTTTAAACAGCTATTTTCCTCTTCCACATCTTGATTTGTTTGGGATTTTTTTCAAATTTTTCTCTGCAAGAATGTGCTCACCCTCTCTCCTATTAATTTTAATGATCTCAGTAAATCCCCCTTGATCTAAATTGTATCTTCCTTTTTGTTTATTTTGTTTTCCCATTTATTATGCTTGTTATAGCTGGATCTTATGATCTTATTAGAATCAGTTTCAAAGTTTCCATTGAGTCCAGCCATGCTGGGCCATGCTAGAGCCTGGGCTGGAGATGGAGGCAGCCAGAGCTGTGGTTTGTTACAGCTTCTGGGAAGGGACTTCACCAAGACATGAGGATAGGGTGGAGCATCTTAGGCCAACATTTTTTGATAGCCCTTCATGCTCTTTTGCAACACGTCCCTAACCCGGGTGATAGCATAGAAAGAGAAGCTGGCAAATGGCACAACCTGTCACAACTGATCGTGAGCATGGGGGTTTCTCCACATCCTCATGAAGGCCAGGAATTTACTCTAAAGATATATTCTGGCTATTTTTTTTTTTCTATCAATAAGTAATCAAAACTATTACAGACTTACAGCTGATTAATGAAGATCACTACCAATTACACAGCCTGGTAAACACAGAAACTGTCAGGAAGGAGCAGGATAGGATTCTGTCTGGCTTGGGTTGTAAGGTGAAGGAAAGGAAGGACCAGAATAAGGCAAGAGAATAAAGATGCGAAGTCATGCAGGATCATCTGTGAATTGAACAGGATACCGCGAGATGTAAAGATTCTGTTGTGTATCCCTGGAGTGATTGTACATTGAGCATGAAAACTGAAGAAAACCACTTGGCACTTGGATACTGGGACTCCTTCCAGGCAGTTATTTCCTGCATCATGGTTGAAAAATATGGGATGACAGAGAGTTTAACTTTGGAAATTGCCATAAGGGTGCCATTAATCTACAAGCTGGCTGTCCAGTTGTATTTAAAATTCAACTAATTTTAATTTCCTTGTGTGCTGCAGGGTGAGTTTCAAGCCATAAGCCCTTGGCTAAAATAGAGATAGAACAAGTATTCCTTCCTTCCTTCCTTCCTTCCTTCCTTCCTTCCTTCCTTCCTTAGTNACTTCCTCCCTTCCTTCCTCACGTCCTTCCTTCTTTCCTCACTTCCTTCCTTCCTTCCTTCCTCACTTCCTCACTTCCTCCCTTCCTTCCTCACGTCCTTCCTTCTTTCCTCACTTCCTTCCTTCCTTCCTTCCTCACTTCCTCACTTCCTCACTCTGTTCCTGTCACACCCACGTCCTTCCTATCTCCCTCTCTCTCCCTGCCTGCCATGCATTTTTTCCTATCAGAATGCAAATATAATACCTTCATTCTAAATGAAAATATTCTTTTTTGCTTTAAGTCAAGTAATGGAATTGTAGCTTGCAGAATATTGCAGAGTTAACAAAAAAAAAGTATATAGAATTTTATAACTCACATGAATACATTTGGGGAGCTGCAGAGGAAGAAGAATATATGTGTGTGTAAGTAAACTTTGTTTTTACATTTGAACTTCATAGAGCAATTTGGAATTCTTTTTTTCCCTTGGATAACCTCAGGTGGTGAGAAAAACCAAAGCTTTCATGAATCAGTGTTCTGGGATTTTGTTTAAAAAAACCAACCAAACAAACAAAAAAAACCCAAAAACAAAAACAAACAAAAAAAATCATGAAAAGCTAATGAGCAGAAATACCCTGATTTCTGCTTAAAAACTTGTCATCAAATGCTACAAAATGCAACAACAATGCAGTATCTTACAGATGAGTTTTAAATTAAGGTGAAAAGTATAAATATAATTCAAATGTATGATTAATTCTTACCCTGTAAGACATTTTCTGAACTAGATTGTAAATATAAGAAATAAATTGACCAATCTGGATTTACTAATAGTATATTAATATTTTATCATAAAATTAAAAATTATTCTCTGTTGCTATGAGCAAAGAAACCCACTGATATTAGACATATTGCATCATTTATGATATTGAATAAGTCTACAGGAACTGGTTTTAATATTGCAGTATCCGCAAAGAAAGAGTCCAACAATGTTAAAAGAGAGAGATTTAAATGTTTAATGCTATTGTTATTAAAGACTATAAAATGCTATCTGATATGATTAGCCGTATTTTGTGAAAAAGGCACTTAATAAAAATGATTCCAACAGCCATATATGAGTTGTGTGATAACTGTTATTATGTTCATATCAAATGCTGTATTTTCTACACAATTTCCTAAACAGTGATTGAAACCATTGTTGTAAAGTGCTTTTTGCTAGCTCAAATATGAAAGACACTACATATAAGTTATATATATGTGTGTTTTATAGAAGAAGCCTTTAGGCCAAAATGTACAAAGATCTTAAAAAATGTTGAGTACATTTAATCTGGAAAGAGGTGACAGACAAAGAAAGACATCACATCAATCCATTAAATGCAGTGCTAGAACACACACATTGTACTCTCAAAATCACAAGTGGAAAAGTGAGAATGGTAAGACATAAATGGAGAACTAACTCTTCAGATTAATTGATAATACCTCACTCATGAGAAAAGGAGTAAAAGAAATGATCACCTGAGAGGAGGGGAGAGAAAGTAGTATGAATCAGTGAACAAACTGAAGGAATTGACTTTGAATAGAAGGCAGGAAAAAAATGTCACAATCAGATTCACTGAAGGACTCACATTTGTGCAGAAAAGCAGAACTATAAGGAAAAAATGAATGATTTTTGTTCCCTTGTTCTCCATAGCAGGAACAGTTCTTCTGTCCAACTTAAAAATAACATTTCTATTCTATCTACATTTTTCCACAGTCATATTGACATGTAAGATCTGTGAACCATACCTGCAGAGGAGCTGGAAATATATTGAGATCTTCTATAATGTTTTGTCTTTTTAATCTTACCCATAAAGCTCTTAAAATTTTCTTTTAAATGCCTGGAATATAATCCTAATGGTAAGAAACCCACATCTGTTTCCAGTTACCCCAAAAATAGTTTCAGCCTCTACCACCAGTAATATTGACAGTTCTGATGCCTTTTGTGTTCTCAGGCTGTCCTTGAGTCATATTTCTTCATCTTCTTAGGGCTGTTGCTCTAGTTACTGAATTGCAAAAATTTTTTTTTTGTTCTTTAATGGCAGTGTTTATATTTTGAAATTGTTCTTTAATGACTTTATGCTTGGAAACTCTTTCAAAGTAATAAGTCAAATGCTAATGCTAGCACTAATATAGGGCATAGATTAGCAATGAGGCCCAGAGATAAAAATCAAGCAGCAAGACATTAATCATTAAGCAGATTTAGTGTAACTTCAGATTTTCCTAGATCTTCAAATCAAATTTAGCCAACCAAATCACATCATATATTCCCCCTCATAAATATATCATGCTTCATCTTAAAATGACACCTGCAACTTCAATGTCAAAGTTGTGCTTAAGTCTTTTCCACTGATTATGAGAAACCTTATGGATTCCAGCCTAAATATATTGCAGCATTTATATATATATCACTTATGCCTGAGTGCATTTCCTAGTCTATTTGGAAATTGTGTATTTGTTGCATTCAATTTAATTTCTTTTTTAATCTGCATCTCAGTAGTTGGTTAATACAGGGGAGGAGATGCTTTATCTCCTTCTTTTACAGCTCGGGGTTGTCCTCACTCAGGTGCAGGACCTTAGATTTGGCCTTGTTGAACCTCATGAGGTTCACACGTGTGCACTGGTTGAGCTTGTCCACTTCTCTCTGGATGGCATTCCATCCCTCAGGCATGTCAACCCCACTACTCAGCTTCCTGTCATCCACAAATTTTCTGTAGGTGACTTGGTCCCACTATGTGTGATGTTCTTGAACAGAATTGGTCCTAACATGGACCTGTGGGGACACTACTCATCACTGATCTCCATTTTACCCCTTGATTTTCTCAAACTGAACTTTCTTTCCATTTATGTTATTTCCACTCTATTTTTAATATCCTCTTTAAGCTGGCTTTATCCTACAACTCTTATTTCTTCACTGCATGCAATTCCAGGCAGTTTTTTCTCACTTAAATAAATTACATATTGATAATTATTCTGTCATGTTTTAACCCCACTTGAAAACTAAACCACCATGAAGAAAATTAACTCTATCCCAGCCAAAACCAGTACATACTTCCTTTTATATATATCCTTTTGCAATATAAAATTATGCAAACACTCAAATTTTATTAATTGTATATTTTTCAAAAAAATTAAACTGAATACATACAATTTTGTATGTAACTCACAGTTAGGTACGAAATTACCTTTGCAGATCAACTCTTGATCACATTTTCAGAAAACTAATGCATGCAGCTCCCTCATTTCCACTAGTTTCTGAAAATGATGAGAAAAATGTTCAATCACTTTGGGATGTCTGAAAAATGCCCTCTATATCTACAACAATGAATTTTAGTGGTTGTATGCTCAATTTGTTTTGTTGAAAATGAGTATAGAAAATCTCGAAGTTCAATTCCTTAAGAAAGTTACCAGAAGAAACCACACGTCTTAGAAAAGAAAGATTTTCTGAAGATCTGACTAGATCTGCTCATGTTCTTTGAATCCTTATGTCTGATAAAGTTTGTTCCAATCAGCAGTGATGATTTTGATAGTAAATAGATTAATAATTGGTTTACATGTCCTATCAGTCCCAGCAGGTCTGTGCTCTGAGAGGCATGTAAGACCTGCTAAAAGCATTGCACTTCTCAGCATTCTAGTAGCAAATGGATGTGCGTATGATTGAAAATGTTCCAGTAATTGGCTGAGTGTGAAAAATATGAAGATGCATTTATTTGCAGAAATTAGGTGTTGCCCTCTGTGAGTCAGCTGAGAATGGCAACATTTACTGCCTCTGAAGGAAAAATCCTTTGCACTAGATAGCTCTGTAAATCCTCACTGCAGATCCCGCAGTGGCAGAAAGTATGCATTGAGTTTTCAAGGTGCAGAATGGCAGAACACATGTGAAATAAATGAAAATGTTCTGTACTGCCAGCTATTGCAGCTGAACAAATCACTTGCTTTTTATTCTATCTCCACAGCTAAACTTCCCTAGGAAAGCCTTTAGATAAGAGAACAGCCTTCTCCAGGGAGAAAAAAAAAGAGAGCTTTCAGGGAAAAGTTCATTAATTTCAACCAGCCTGATGTTCAGTTACATATCTTAATAACAGAACATTTTTGTGGTACTCAAGTCTCACACTGCACACAAGTACTTTGATTACTTCCTGCATTCTATCACCTGCCTGCTGAGTTTTAAAGATCTTTTAAAATCTATATCACTCTAGCTGCAGAAGAAAATATATAAGGACATAAAAATTATGTGCAGGTATCCCTAAAACTGGTGAATTTGGAAGATGTGCTGAACAAGCACTCAAAATGAAGATTCTACGACTGCTGTTTCTACACATCTATGCACTAGTCCTGACCACACAGAGATATTCTCTACCAGCCTGGGCAGTTCTAGATATTTCCATCAAAAACATTATTTACAAGTGCTCACAGTAATGATCCAGTGAAAATATGAATTACAGATTGAGGTCTAGTTTGCCTAACTTAGGCATGTAACTTACTTTTAAACCCCTTATCCCTACACTTCTGCTTGAAGATCTCTTAAGTACATCTATGTATTTCTTGGATTGTGGGAAGCAAGCCCTCTCAAGGGTTTAATATACACTTTAGTCTTCCCCAAAAAGCACATACACCCCAGGGCAAACTGTCCATATGTCCATATTGCCCTAAATATCCCCAAGTCTGTCTGGTACTGTTAGGTGTAATTATTATATTAGTTTTTATTTCAGTCTGTATGAAGAAGTGTAAGGGCTACGTTAAACCACTGCTGGGGTAGTTGTTTTGTGACATAATGCTGCATCTGTTTTATAGCATGAAAGCGTTGCTTTCTTTGAGAAAAATCATTTGGGTTTTCATAAAACTATACAGGGAATGGAGCAGTCAGTGGTGTCTCATCGTTGCTGCCTGTAGAGTGTGGTCCCTGCACTGAATGTTATTCTGGAACTGCAATCATTTTTATCTCAAAGGGAGCTCTGAAATGAAAAAGCCGGAGAATGAACTATCACACATGGAGTGGGAATGATAGAGGGCCAGATTCTAGAAGCCAAGTTATTTGCTAGTGTAGCTGTACCAAATAATATTTTACCGCTGACATTTCACCAATACGGAATCAAGTGGAATAATTACCCTCAGCATCTTACTTATAACATTACTATTAACATGTCAGAATGTGATTTGCCTTGACTTTCATGGTTGACTTTCATTTGATTTCTTTTCCACTTCTACTCTTGGACCTTTTCCCTTACTTTTGCATTTACTCAGCTATTTTCAATCTTGTATTGGTGAATGTGATTTTCCCCTCCAAAGTGCAGCACTTGACACACGTCTTACTGAATTTTATCCTGCTGATTTAAGATAATATCTGAAAATTATTACAGTAATTTTGAATCTTGATCCAGATCCCTAAAGCATTTGTATGCCCTATGCTGTTAATTAGTATCATTCATAGATTTCATACACAGTCACAATTCATTTTGTCATCTAAATCACTAATGAAAATATATTTAAAAGTCTGGAGACTAATCTGTAGCTAGTTCATGTGCTTATATTTGTCCAATTTCTCCTTTAACCTCTAGCCTGAGAACCCCCAAGAGGCACTTGTGTAGTTGCATAAGTATTTAAAACTTGCATTCATATCTAATCTGGTTCACAAAATTATATTTAAGTTACCAAACTCTGATTGCTTATGTCCCTGAAGAGGGAGATGTCTGTTACTTATTGAGCTCTGCATTAATGTGAGTTAGCTCTTCTGTCACTAATTTTGCATTCCAGTTTAGAAATAGGTAATCAAAAGTGGGCTAATGATGCTATATTTTTCTCATATTCTATTACAAGCACCAGGCACTTACTCCGCTATATTTATAGAAATCCATAGGTTTGTAGAAAATTGCCTCTGTAAGTTTTATTGTATCAAGTGACCTACTTTTCACCTTAGTCCATCTGAACACAGTAGATATATTTACTGTCAGTTACTGAGACAAGAAATGTGGTATTGTTTTGTCTAGATCAGCATCCTTTAATGGCCATGCAGTCTATTAAATATCTATTACAGACTCTGGATTTAAAAAATGATTTCTAATTGACTAGATGTCAGTGGCAACATTCAAGAAAACTCAAGTTACATGGGATTTTTCATTGATTTCTCCTATATTAGAAAATGAAATGTCAGCTACCATTAATTGCATTTTCACAATACGAATCATACTGCAAAAGTAGCTGCTAAGTGAAAGCACTTCTAACCTAACATGCTAGAAAACTATTTTTTTTAAATTAACCCAATATATAAACAATTATTACAGTTATGTGTCTGTGGGTCAAATTGATGTGAATGCAATTACAATTGATAATACAGAAGCATTTTGCAGGCTTCTGGAAAAAATGCATTCAGAGATATATTTTGCACTTGTTTATACTTATACACTACACTGTCTGCACCCAGCACCACAGAAGTTGGTTAATCCACAGTTTCTAGGGGTTCTTACCTACAAGGATGGCACCACCCCTTACATCAGCTTGTACCACTGTTGTCCATGACTCAAAGACAGAGCTGCTAACTTGTATGTCTTATAAGTATACACGTCTACCCAGGCTATGTGCCATTACTGAGGGGTGTATGATCCAGAATAAAGTTTATGAGACTGTGACGTATATATTCATCACCACTGAAGATCCACAGTTCAAAATGTGTTGGTGCATCTTTCCTGCCCGACTATGTCTGCATTTGTGTGATCATGATTACATTTGCTTTCTACAGGTGTAATTACATGGATTTTCTTTCATGTGATCACATTTATCATGCCAGAATTGACCATCAATCTGTACGATCCTAGTGAGATGATATTGGAGGTCTGGATGTGAAAATTCATTTGACTATGCACAATTTACAGTAGTGCTAGAAGTTCTTATGTCTTTGTAGGGAAAGAAAAATCCATGACCTTTCTAAAGTAGGTGACATGGCATTCAATTTCCCTGCATCTGATTGATAAGCAAGCAGGAAGTTATATCTTTAGCCATGGTAGACAAGCATAATTAAGCAATAAGGCAATGGAGGTAGTTGTGATTATCTTAGGATGCACCTGGGAGCTGCCTGGTTGCTATTTTATAACATCTTTATGTGAAGGGAACTGTATTAATTTCTGCTGAGGAAGATAAACTTAGCAGTTTGGAATGCTCATGAGCAGCAGTTCCAGTTGTGCTTTACAGAGAGTAATGTGGTGCGTTCACCCCAAACAATTAGGCTTCTCCTTCAGCAGAAAGAAAGATGGAGTAGGTTGTAAACATTTAATTGACAGTTCAGATAAAGAAAAAAACATTTAAAAAAAATAAAGAAAAAGTACAGCCTCTCCCGCAAAACAATTATGCTTTAGCTGGCTTCCAGTGAGTGCAAAACTTACATTTTTACCAGTTTAGAATAAAAATATGTTGCCTCCAATGCTTGATTTTCAGGGAAGACATCTCTGCATAATTAATACTATTGCATCCACATTCTAATTTATGCATTTTAATTATATCAAAGGCCTGGTGAATAATTAATGCTAGCAAAACAATGGGTCTGAAGCATAAGCTGAAAAGTATCACTTTTTAATGGGCTCTGTAAATTTAAATAACTAATGAAAGCTATTTAACTATTTGATTGTGAGAATATTTCTCCCTGATACAATCAAGGATTAACTACCATAATTGAGCAGCCTCTCAAGTGGAGAAATGTTAGCTCAGGTTAGTTGTTTTCTGAGTATACTGTAATATATTGACCCACCTGAGCTATATGCTTGCAGGAAAGAAATTTATTTGTGTGTTTCCCCTCCGGAAGGAACTGGCAAGTCATTGGCATCATCTATAAGACGTAAAATCAAAATTCTGGGCACAGTGTTCCCCTTTCACCTCCTGTCTTCAAGTAGGTCAGTTCATGCAAGTTTCATGGGGAGATTTAGAATTGAATTTAAAGAAATACAAAATAGAATTTATTATCTTTGAGTTCAGCAATCTAAGAATTAAGGGTGTAGGCCAGGTTAGTAATTTAGAGCCTCGCAGTGGTTGGAGAGAGATAGAACCTCTGGAGAATTTAATCTCATCCTAAAATGGGTTTTTGAAATAGATGGGATTAATAACCATTTGGCAGTGTCTAGCATTTTTCTGTTTCTTACAGAAGAAGCATATGATATTGTCTTACCCATACACCTAACTTCTAGACAGCCAAATTTACATGAAGTTAATCTCACCAGCAAAGGCAGCCTCTAAAACTATGGTGTAAAAAGAGACCTACTAGCACCAATCTGAGGGTGTAAAGACCAGGGCAAAACAGAAGGGCTCACAGCACAGGGTTGTGCAAAGTTCTGTGTCACACTGACAACCAGCATCGGTTGCTTGGCCAAGTCTCAGATTTTAATTGTGTCACTCATCAAGAAAGTCTCTCTCCCTCTGAAGGGCTCAAAATGTACATTTATGTTAATCTGCCACACCAATAACCATCCTCCACCCACTCTGGTCCCTGGAGCAATGCTGGGCAGTGTGATGTTCTAGGAGCAGGCTGTCCCAGATGTGCTGTGTGTCCTGGCTTTCGTGTACTCTGAGTTTGTCACACAAAGAGTGGTGAAAGCATGTGGACAGCAGACAACACTGACTGCGCAGCCTGGAAAGCCTGGCAGCAGAAAGAGCTCATTTCTTTAAGAGTAAAATGGTACAGCAAATGATGAATTACTGCAATCCCTGGCAATATATTACATACACTCAAGAAATATCAGCTTGTCAATATGAATATAAAATGAATAGCTTCTACCAACTTTTTTTGTTCTTATTTTCCATATCAGAAGTTTGCACTTTAATGCAAAATATTTTAGGAAGTGTCGTAATAACAACAACAGTATAATGAAGGACTTTTAAAAGAAATAAGATTGACAAAGGCTGCTGCCAATTTTGCATATCAGGCCCTTTATTTAAGTGCGTTAATTTGAGCTTAGTGACTTTTGGCTCCTATGCTTGAAATTTTCTCTTTTTACCTAATATTATGTACTGAATTGATGTATTTGACTCTCTATAGCGCTCACTTGTGTCACTGGGGAGATATGGAAGGCAACTATGTAGGAATGAATGGTGTTTTCCCTGTTTTCAGCTGTGTTTGCATGAGCCTGGACATGTGCTCTCCTCAGTGTGGTCTGTGTCAGGCAGGCGACAGTGACTTTCAGTTTGGCTAGGCTGGATGGTGTGTCCCTTCAGGCAGGTGTCAGGAAGGATGGTGAGGAACAGAAAAGGCTCTTGCAAAGGTGGTTCTGCTCCAGGGAATCTCAGCCAGCCATAGCTATCTTCTGCCTGGCCCCAGTGAATATTTCATGGAAGTCAAAAAGCTGAACAGAAAAGAAAATCTGCCATAGCATCAGATTAAACCAGTTTATTTCTTGTGAGCAATAGTACCTGAAAGAGCAGACAGATATTGGGGCAATCTGGGGCTGGTGTCAGAGTTAACAGGCTGACTTGTTCTTCACTGCTCAGCTTTCCTGCCCAGGAGCTCGGCAGTATCCTGATGGCATTCCTCTGCACCCCATTCCTGTCTACTTTTCTTACTGCAGAACCTACAATGGGTAGTAAGAGCAAGAAACATAACTCTTTTATTGAATCCTGTTTAAGAACAAAACCTCCTTAGCTCGTTTGGGATGGAGTCTGGTGTTCTAGCTGTGCAGTGCTTGCAATGTGGCTGTTGAGAAAAGCTGCTGGAGCAGGAGTTCACGGTCTCAGGTGAAGTGCCTTCCTTTGCTTCTGCCTCTGCAGGACTACGCTGAGAAGGAGAAAGCTGCAGCTAAGGCCCTGGAGGATGTGAAGGCTAACTTCTACTGTGAACTTTGTGACAAGCAGTACCACAAACACCAGGAATTTGACAACCACATCAATTCTTACGACCATGCTCACAAGCAGGTAAACCTGATAAATGTCTTGCATGTTACGATGTTCTCTCTTCCCTCCCCATTGATTGTGGGAGGTTTCTAAATTCACCCAAATAGAAGATAATTCATCATTTGATGTTTTCAACTTTAACATGCTACTTTCCACTAAAATAAAATAGAAAACATTCATTTTTATCACAATTTCTTTTAAGTTATTCTGACTGAAAGACCTCCAGCTGTAGTTTTAGATACATGCTTAATACCAATGTTCGGACTTAATTTGATATATTTAAATGTGGAATTATTTAAAAACCACAGGCAGGGGAAAAGACCATTTCCTCAAATGACCGGGTCCCTCTTTTGATCCTACCAGTCACAGAAAAGCCTCTATTCTTCATGCTTTTACCAGAAGGCATATGACCACACTGTTTCAAGCTGGTTGTGCTGTTTCAAGGGCAGAAAATAATTTCTTTCTATTTTTTTTTTCAAAAGCATCTGTTTCTGGAGTTAAAATCTATGTCCTATAATGTTTCTCAGGTGAAATGCATTTTGCCTTGCATGCAGAACACAGATATAAAATCATCCCTAATGAGATGTTGGATTCCTAGAAAAAGATAATAAATACTAATTTTTTTATCACTTTTCTGTATCAATTTTATCACATTTGTATGTGGTAGCTTTATTTTACCTATATGTGCCTATTAACTTTATTTCCTGCACCCAAGATTTCCTCCAATTTTAGCAAAATCCATATTTCAGTCGACAATATTGAAGGAAAATGCAATCAATTCATATAAACATTTCAGAATTTAAAGAAAATGGTTTGCAAAATTCAGGAGTGAAATTTCTGAACCTCTGAAGTCAGGGGCCACATCTGCTGACCTGGCCTGCTAGGCACATGTAACTAGGTTCCGTAGATGGATCTTTTTCTCCTGTGTTTCTGCTAGTGCTTTCATTTAAGTGCTCACATATTGCGTGCATCCAAGTTGCAAGGGAATTAGTGTCCTCTGTGTGATAACACTTGTGGGTTCACAGGGGTCAGGAGCTACCTCAAAAATACATGAAACCATTAGAAGTTGCAGACATTTCTGACAGAGGATTAGAAATAATAATGTTGAATAAAGTGAGCAATGCTAAAGGCAGAACTCCTTGCTCTCCCTGAAAGCAATCTTATTGTCTTCTGCAGTATCACAGAGGATGTAAATCATCCTGGAATTTTCTGTGTGCATCTATCACAGCACTTCATTAAAAAACTGCCTAAGGTCTGCCCACTTATCAAATGCTGAACCATCCTGCTGAATTCAAGCACCCCAGTCAGCTACCCATGGGTAATAACGAGACTCTTTTGTCCCATCACTCCCAAACCAGAGTCATGCATTTATGTATTAAACCAAAAGCAATTCCTCTCATCACCATTCCATTAATTAATCCATAAAAATGTGTATAATAATATAAAACAAATGCTTTTCCAGCTCCTAAACCTGTGACTCTAATCCCTATAAATCCCCATTTCCTTCACAAAAGATTTTTTCACCCTTCTGCTGCTTTTTTTAAGTCATCAGAAATGCATCCGAACTCAAATGGAGCCATTTGTGCTCTTTCCTCTTCACACTCTTCCCCTGCAAAAAGCAGTTTATGCTAAATCGAACAGCCTGCTTCATGCACCAGCTATGATTGGGTTGTTGGGCAGGGTAGGTTTTGGCAGGTTTCTGTTATAAAAGGGCTTGTTTAAGCAATAAAACTCTTCTTAATTTTCAGATAAATTTACTGCTTTAAAAGCTTCCAGGCATAGTGCTAGAAACTAAGAGTCTGCACAGAAATGCAAGACACATACAGAATATCAACTGGCAGTGCAAGCTCACCTCATCCTGTCCTTTCAGATGTGGTTCAGAAGCTCAGTTAGTGCAGGATTAGCTAGCTACCCTCCTGATGTGACAGGCTAATTCAGTCTCTTCTCCCCTCTCACTTCTTACCTGGTCAGCCAAGTCTGGGAAAAGCATTAGATTTTCTCTAGGAATGGTGTAGGTGTGCCCTTTTCTCTGACTTTTATAGTCAGTCACAGAAAAGCCTCTATTCTTCGTGCTTTTATTAGTGTAATCTTAAAAAAGAAGAAGAAGAAAAACAAAAGTTAATTTATGGTTTCTTGTGGGTTTAGTTAGCTTAGTTTCAAAATGTTTATTCTGGGAGGGACATTAGCCACTACAAGAGCTTCTTCCTCTGAAGGTGTGTTTTCTGTTTCCCAGCAGTGATTTGAGGATAGCTTTATTAATCTGCAAGGATATGTTCTAAACATCATTCTTCTAATGGAGAGTAAATTAAAATGAGACACTCTTTGCTCTCAGTAGCAATACAGTATAGTCCATGTGATTTCCCATTCAAATGCTACTACTTCACAATTTGTATTAAAGTGTCAATGATGTTTAGAGAAGATAGAAAGGCATAAAAAAGGATATTGCACTGAGTGCTTAATCATGTCTTTTGTTTGTCTTCCAGAGAAAACAGATTTTATTCAAAGAATTGTGGCTTTAATCTGCAAATATTATGGTTTCATAAAATTAATTTTGCGATCCATTTTCTTACAGATTATTTCAATCAGTTGTTATAGCAGGAAGTGCTGAGTCCTGGACCTAGGAGCTGGTGTACCAGCCATTGCCCTCCCTGTCCTCAGAGGCTGCAAAATGTTATGATGACAAGCTGGCCTTGTTTGCATAAATGGCCTTTCTGTTGCCTTTGTGTTAGATTATTCTAAAGCAGTATACTCAGAAGTACTTTGTCTCTCTCTGCTTGCTACATACCTTCAAATTTACAGACACAAAAATATATGTGTACATATATATGCATAAAATTTAGACAAGCCGTCAAAGATCAATGCCTACATCTTCATTATCTTCTAACAATGCAATGACCCTGGAAAGTGCTAATATTATTTATCTATTTTTGAGTTACATTGTCTCACTATTAAGCAATTCTTATTCCTTTGGTTGTCTTGTCAGCATTAGTCTCAACATCTTCCCTGACACACTACAAGAATTTTTCATTGATATTGCCTGCTATTGGAAATTAATATCTCTCAGTGTAGTGCTGGATAAAGGGAACACAGAAGATCTGTCTGATTGGAAGTTTGCACTCCCACCCAGCTTTACCTGAGCCCTCTGTCGTTAAACTTGATACTTAACAAGGCTGGGGCAGCAGTGTGAGTGACTTTCCTGGGAGAACCTCGTCTTTCATCACCATACAGCCCTGTGCATACATCTCTCATTGGCTCACCACATATCAGCTAACACACTTGAATTCACAGCTTTTTTCCTTTGTGTTTTTTCCTATGACTTTGTAAAGTCTGGGGCAGCAGTCACAGGGAGCAGCCCATTTGATAAATCTGCAGTTTCTCTCCTCAAGCATCAAGGTGAAGGACACTTGCTCTCTCTTGCTCACTGCATTCTCTGCAGCAAAAGTTAACTGCATCAGAACAGAGTGCCTTGGCTCTGCCAAAGCTAGCTGAACACTGAAAAGCACGAGGGTCCTGGTGTGAATCCATTCAAAAGTGATCAGGATATTGCTAACCAAGATAGGCTGCTACCTGAAAATGTAATATACATGGGAGTAGGCTAAGCTGAAAATAATATAAAAGTGTAGTTATTTTTAACCATGTTGTATGCCTCTTTAAAATGAAGCCAAACTTGAGCAGAGATGTCTATTTGGTTGATATTATTAAATGGAATCTTTTAATCACTCCAAGTCATGCACAGCGTTCATTCATTCAGTTAATATCAAAGTAGTTGGAGCTGTAAATTTTTTGTATAAATAATCCTCAGCAATCAGCAAGGCTTTTAGATGTCAGCAAATGAGAAAATCACAAGTCTGTTCAACGTACTGCAAAGTAATAATTGTGATGATGATGATAATAATAATAATAGATAAAAGCAGTAAAGAAAAACAAGACTGTATTGCCATCTTGGGGTTTCTGATGACAAAGCAAGTAGTTTGTTGTCAAAATTTAACCATACAGTTAAATGCATCAAACTCTCTCATATGATAAAAAATACACAAACTAACAAAAACCTATAAAAAGCATGCCACAACCTAAATTTTAGTGTCCTTGAAGCAGACAGTACTAAGTAAGCAACCAGAAGTTTCAGTCAACTCTAGTTTACATGCACATACCTGTATTTTAGTATTTACATCCATGAACACAAGCATTTGATTATATTTTTGGCATGAGAGCCTGATTTAGTGTGTACAGCTGTTGGCACTTACTGTTAAGCCTTTATAGTGCTTGTGGATTTAAACTCTAATTCAGGCAGAGATTTAGCTCCTGTTAAACATCAAAGCTAGCAAATATGCTTGCATTTTAGCCAGCATTGCTGCTGCCACCCAGAAAATATACTGATAAGTTAACTCAGAGAAAGCTCCAGGAATGAGTTTAAGTGCTGAGATCTTGTTAGTTTGTCTTGAGGGTGTTTTTTCTAGCATCTCCATGTTTATTGGAGGAAAAGTAAGTCATGCGTTTTGGCTCCAAGGTAAACCTGTATTATCCAAACAATTTTCATTTGGAGGAAAAAAAACTGGTTCAGCAATATCTGAGGAATTTCACCTTAGGATCTGGGAAATTAGGTAAACATACTAAGAAACCTCCTTGTGGACAAAGGAATGCATATTTAGCTGTAAGAACACACTAATCATAGACAGGACTACGCCAGCATGAAGGTCCCCTACTCTGTGTGCTTGGTGCTTGTGTAGTCTCTGCTTTTTCCCCTGAAGCACAGGCACCCACTGTTCCTCTGGTGCTCCCATGAGAACAGTGAGGTCCTCCCCTGCAGCCCCCGCTCCTGTACCTCTCCATCAGAACACTGGCCCTTAAAAAGCTGACCCTTTAAAAGCACAACACTGGCCCTGACTTTGTGGGGCCAAGTTTTGCACATAGGGTCTGTACTCTGTGACCTCCTCAGGAAACAACCTGAGCACTAAAAGACCTCTTAATTTCTTGCTTTCACTTAGCAAGAGGTGCTGTCTGCAGTCACCAGGATTCTGCTCCTCTAACTCACAAGAAATCACCTTGGTTTGATGCTTGTCAAAAATACATGCACACTTGTAACAAAATTTTTACATTCCTCACATCCCTAGTAAGATTAAAGAAAATAACTCAAACAAGAGAAACAGTAATATGGTGTTAGATTCCCTCAAACAGCTGGTTTATAAATGCACTTGAAGCAATGCAAGTATTTTGTATGTCATAGTGGCCATCCTCTTTACCAATGCATTTCAATGCTCCAAAACTACTATCACATACACAAATTGTTATATGTGTGCAATTTAGAGGGTTTAAAATTAGGCCTAGTCCTGAAAACTGTGAACTTTCTAAGAGGTAGCCTTATAAGCAGCCTCTTAAAAAAAACCCCTAAAATATTTAAATTTATAAAATGAAGGATGCTCGTATGTTTTACAAGAGAGGGGTATTAGAGATGAAAGTTATTGCTATCTATATTTTCCATCTCCAGAATATTTACCATAAATATCTTTGGTCAGATTGGATGATTTTGACCTATACCTCAGAATATTGACATTATGATTCAATACAGTCAACAGTTTTGCAAATCTTTTCCACAAAGAATTCTTTAATTTCAGTGAAATGCCTGGTTATTTGTAACTTTAGACAAATCTATTACCACTTTATATTTTAAATATCTCCACTATACAATTATTTAGAATGATCACCTCTTCCAGTATAACATTTGTCAGACACTTCTGCTTCTTTGCAACATTTTTTTCTCTTGAATTTGGGGGTATGGATGCTGTGGAATTCTCAACTGTTACTTTATTTATTCATAAATCTACAATACAAATAACAATTCCATTTTCTCTGCTCTATCCATTTAAGCACATCTTTCTCTTCCCTTAGAAACAGCATACTCTTTACATTTCTAGCCTAGTCTAGTTTCTTTTTATATGAAGACCAAAGCTATGAGCAAAGAATTTCTATAGTCTATCCTACCATTTTGATGTCTTTTTGCCTTAAAAACACACTTTTTTCTTCCTCATTGTGAAACTAGCAATTTTCTTGTTGCTACTTATTCCTGTGCCATTTATTGCATTCTCTAATTTGTTATAGATTCACACTTTCTTAGCTGTTCTTCATACACTGGTTTTTCAGTGTATATTCTTGTTCATACTTCCCAAAATTACTTCCACTCTGACTACAACAGCTCCCGAAGAGCAAGTTTTTGATAGTTTCTTGCTGAATAGTTATGCTTTTCTCACACTGCCTTTTCCATAATTAAATTTAAAAGTTTTTCTCACTCTTTCAGATTTTGTTGATGTGAATGAACCCCTTTCATTCATCATTCTTCTATCTAAATTAGTTTTGATTACAAACTAGATTACCCCAATGGTACTGTATTATTGTTAGATACAGAATTGATTGTGATGCTAATAATTAAAGGTTTACAAACACTTTGTATTTTAAGAACAAGCTTTCCATTGCTCTTGGTTATTGGACTGAAATGTTGTCTATGGATCACAAGGTTTAGCAAATAATAGTAAAAATACATCGTGTTTGCAAAGAATAAAGAAGTGAGAAGGCTTCAGAATCAATGCTGTTGGGACACCCTAAAGTGACACTTTCATGTATCTGCCCTTTAATGAAATCTTTAATCTCAGGTTGCACGTTGTTTTCACTGTGGAAATGTCTCTGACTCAGTATACTGAAGATGGACTGTACTTTAGAATTTAATCTCTTTGTGCAAGAACTGATGATGTGAAATGAGGGGGAAACAGAAGGAGAACAAATGGGTTTGGGAAGCAATTATGGAAATAGGTGTGGGCAGAAACTGCAAGAGCAGCAAGGCATGGAAGAATCGCTCAGAAATTAGAAGACAAGGGAGAAGAAGGAGTTATAAGAGGAAGGACCAGGAGAAAATCAGTAAATGAGGGAAAATGCCAGGATAAAGCACAGCAGGAAACTCTCAGTGTCAGCCACTTAGTGCCATCAATGTCTGCCATTGCATTTAGAGATGAGGAATTGGGTGAACAGACCACATTTCACAACTCTAATTCTATTAAAGAGAGTACCATAGAGAGTACCATGGCACACAGTGTTATATCGAAAATAATACAAAGGACTTACACAACATAAAAAATGGCTAGGGTCTAGAAAAAAAGCAAATAATGGAATGTATAACACTGTTTTTACATACATATTCATCTTTTACTTCTGCTAGATAATATAGGACCAAAATTTTCTCGTCCTGAATGCTTCTTTCTGTTATTTAGACACAGAGAAATCCTGCCTTTCAAAAAACATGTTTGCATCACAGCTGCTGTGCTTCTGAGCACCTGCAATCCAGCAGTTTTGAAATGCTGAAGTAGCAGTTCAGGGGAACAATCAGGTTGTGTCACATCATAGAAACTAATGCAAATAGGGGTAACATAAAGCAAAACAGGATGACAACAACACTTAAGTACAGGAATAGTGTACAACATATGCACAAAAACAGGACATAAACAACACGATAATTCTGTGGCTTCACTGAACTAAGAACATTTATTTTCCCAGTTTGAAATTTTCTTAAAATTTATGCTTGTTTTATATTATAATGCAATATTTTCTTAAATAGTATGAGGGGAGGCTTGTATTTATAGGTCTGCTACACAGAGATGCTTCAACTGCACAGCAAAGTGTATGTGCCAGAGTAGCTCGAGAGCAGCAGGAGCAGCATTATCAAATACCACTGAGCACACTCTGGTGATTAGGAGCGACTCGAGGCAACACATCCCAAAGAAATGTCACCAGAAACAATTCTTTATTATAAACTTATCAGCCTGTGCAGATCAGTGAGCTTTATAAAGAACTGTTAAACTTGCTGCCCCGCCAATGCTTTGCTGCTTTCTTATTACTCAGTGATAAAGTAAATAAATTGGCAGTATCCATCCTTTTTAAATTGCATGTTACTTAGAATAATGAGATTCCTTTCATCATTAGCCCTCAAAAAAAATTCTTGCAAATAATGCAGAGCTTCTTTTAAATTTAATGTCTTGATAAGCTAAATTGTTAAATACTCGATGCTAGGGAATTACATTTGGTGTTCTTTAGGATGAATGCTAATTAACATGTAAATTAGCAATTTAACCCTCTTTAAATTGGAAAAAAACCCATGGGACACCTAATTTCAGAGTTGTTAATGATGGTCCAATGACTGTAAGATTTTTCTTAAGCATTTCATTATATATGGAATTACAAAAGTAGACTATCAAATTTTGGCATTTAAGACATAGCAATAACCAGAATGTCAGTTAGAAGAAGTGCTTTTCATTGGTGCCTGTGTTATTGTTCTTTCTGTTCTTCTCAGATGGTATACTTTTTAATTACTAAAGTTTTAAAAGCAATTTTCCTAGCAGGAGGAATGGTTGATGCAGTGTAATGGATGGCTTATTAAAATAAGCAAGGAATTGTAAGGATTACATTTGTAACAAAACCAAAAAAGATCATGCCAAACCACAGAAAAGTACAAAATTATCCCTCAAAATATAATTTTAGATTTTAATTTTGTACGATAAATTCTCACTCAGAGCATGAAGGAATATATTCTTCTTTGATTACATTTAGACAGAAGGTGCAGTTAACCTGGTGGAAACTTAGTATCTCTGGTTCAAATAATTTCCCATTGCTTCAGACTTTATTCCCATTTAAAATACAGACAAAGAAAAAGATCCCAAAACTAAATTAATTAAAACATTGTTGTGACTGTTTTAACACAGCAATGCTAGCTGAAACCAAAAACAAAAAAAAATTGAAACAAAAGACTTCCTAAAACATTCAATTAAAATTAAATAAAATTGTTTTGACCAGGTCAGACTTCTTTATCCTAAGACAAAAAAGAGTTATCAAAATCAACATATTCCTCTTTGGTTCTGAGTTCTGAAGTGCTAATACAGGCAGAACATAGAATATTACTTAATTAAATGAGCTAGGCATGTAGAAGCTAAATATTTATGTTTAGATTATTATTCCCTGCTAACCTTTAGGGCAGCCAGACTGAAGTTGTGCCTGTGTTATTTCATAAATAAGATGAATTATATTGGGTGTTGCCGTCCTTTTAAACATCTCAGTATCCAGGGATACAGAATGTTTCCACTTTTTAAATACCAAATACAAGGACAGAAGAAGCAGAATAAACAGCATGTTTGCTCTCTACTTCTATGCAAAATGTTTCCATCCATGTGAAACTGTCTGTTCACCATGAACTAGCAAGAACTGGGCAGGACTGAATGCAGACGTGTGTTCTGTTCCCTGTGCCAGCTCCAGAAGACTGGCAAATATTACATAACACTGTGTATAGGCCATACCTTTTGCACAGTTGGTTGGGTTTTTCGTGTTAAATCAGTAGATCTGGAATACCTGGTGTCGTTTTAAGGTCAGGCACTACAGTATCTAGGAATAATGAGGTGAGAGAGGCAAAGCACTGCCAGATGCTGTGATTGGTTTTGGTGACTGTGTGTTCACAAGTACTGGAACTCATATTTGTGAAATGACTTTTATACTAAGGCATTATTTAACCTTTCAGATTAAGGAACCTGTTTCACAGGATATGCCACACATGTACATATCTTACCTGAGACAGTCCAGTGCCATAATCAGCTTTTTGGAAATACAGCAATTAGCTGTCATACTAAAATATTAAATGTTCACAGAAAAATTGCATTTCTCTTGCCTTCTGCATAACATTTGAACTTGCTGATAACTTTCCCTCAGCTGAAAAAATGATAATACTTTTAATCCCATTGACATACACAAAGTATATCTGGCACTATGAACATCTGTCTAGAATCTGTATCTATTATAGTTCTGTTCATTTTTTAAATGCCTGCGCCTTCCAAGCAGTAATTAATATGCAAGAATGTAGCTGCACAATTGATTCCTGTGGAGCTTTAAGTCATGCTTCTCAACTATGTTGGTGTTCAAGGAACCTTACTGTGTGCCTTGTACATCTTTAACGGGCATTCCTAGCAGAAACAAATATTTTAAAGCAAAATAGAAACATATATGTGCATCACCAAGACAGCAGTAAGAAGGGTGCGATTAGTAATTTATTATCCTTACTTAGTTAAATGCATTAATTAACATATTTAAATATTTCTCTGAGGGAAAAATAAAAGAGGCAACCAGACTGATTAGCATTTCACATTTTTTACAATTTTATATTATAATTAACTTTTGTGATATCAGAAGACATTAAAAAGATGAGGCCATTAAAAAGATGAGGCCTCTTTGACCAAATTCTTAGATTAAATTTCAAGGGAATAAATAAAGAAATGTAGGTGACATGTATGTGAATACCAAACAAACATACTAATGCAGGTGATGGGACACTAAAAAATATATATTTCTTGAAAAAAAAACCAAACCAAAACCAAAGCAAAACAAATCAAAAAAGCCTAAAGACTAATTTTTCAGGAAAAGTTTTTAGAGTGGAATGGTTACTCAAGAATGTGATAAGATCAAAACTATAGTTCATACAGAAGTTTTACATCATTTAGTTTCAATCAATATGAAATGGTTCATAAAGATTGACATATTTTGCTTCAGCAATGTTACTTCAGAAAAATGCATTTCAAATTTTCTTTTAAGGTATGTAATAACACAACCACACCTTTTGTTTTTCATTCTTGAGATACAGAAATTGTGAAACTTGCAACTTTATGACATTATGTTGCATTGCTCTTTAGATGCATTAATATCAAGCCACTTGATATTTTCATTTTTTATATAAATATTCCAAATTTTATTCTCTTACTAAGACTAAAAAGTAAAGAAATCCCAGATATCAAAGTTTTCTGCACAGCAGAAATTCTAGTCTTTTAACGAGTGTATTAGTATAGAGGAATTGACAGGCATCCCCTGGAACCTTGTGACATACTTTATGCTTATAGTTAGCATTTCTTGGCTTGTTTTCAGCTCTTAGCAAGGTGATTGATTCCAAGTACTGCTTCCTTCAAAAGAGACACCTAAATACTTATGTTGAAAAGTCACATTCCATTGATGTTTGTTTACACTTTCCGCTTAGGATCTGTGGTATTCAACAGGGTTGAATACAAAAAATTAAATCATTTCTGGCAGAAGAAAAACAACGTATGGCTTGTATTCTGAACCTGCCCTGGACCTCCCATCTTAGCCCAGATTGTGTGAATATCAAATCATAATTAATGGAGAAACTATAGGGTAAAGTAATATCATGTTAATGTCATGAAATATCAAGTAAACCAATGCAGTTTATTAAGGAACATAGTCTCCCCAGCCAAGTGGTCACAGCATGAAGCCTGAGAGTAAAGAAGTGTTTGGACAATTCTCTAGGAACACCATGTGAGTCTTGGGGTGTCCTGTGCAGGGCCAGCAGCTGGACCCAATCATCTGGCTCAGAATATTCTGTGAATCTGTGATACTTACCAATATTTGCATACAAAAATATTGCCTGAAACGTAGAATGTAATTTTCATCTTTCAAAAGGAATCCAGAATATTCAGATTAATCCCATCTTTACTTCAAAGCAACATTCATTCTTCCTATCAGCTCATATGAGTTCTGTGTTACTTTTATATAATTTAAGTCTGACTTACACCAAACATTCAATTAATTGACATAATCTTGGCTCTCACTAACCTGTGCCAGATTCTGATTTGCTTCCTATTTTGAAGTTTAGCACACCATAATGTCCATTTTCTTAGTTAAAAAAAAAAAAGGAAAAAAAGAATTAAGATTCTGGCTTTAAGTTTGAAAATAAGAAATTGGAACAGTACACATGTGAAACAACAAGTCATAGCCTAACACATCTAGACATGGAGTACATCAGAAGTATACAGCAATTGTTATAGAATTTTTTTTTATTTCAGGGAAATGAAACATTTTTTTCTTATACAATTCTTTTTATTGTGGCAGAAGGTCTCTCTAAAGGCTAAACTTATAATACATGGAAAAACAATCAAGTTTTTTTTCAGAAATTAAAATTATAACATTTAACCCAGCTGCCCTACTCCTTGTCTCCAGGATAGTTTCCAGTACTGTTTTAAGTCACCTAGTCTAAAGAATGTAAAACCACTATCGCCATATTGTATCTGCACTGGTGCATATTTTAAGACGCTTCTTTTTCATTTCAGTACATACTCACGGTATTTCTCTTTTTTTGAAAGAAGGAATTAAAATTCAGGGGTGTAGAAAAGTATGGATTACTGTAATAAAAAACCATGGTATAAATAAAAGAGCAACTTTAAATTTTACAGGAATGAAAATTTCATGGGAGCGAGTACTAAAGCTTGCTTAACAGGTTCTTTGTGTCAAGTGATAGGAAAGAATTTGAAAAGTGACATAATATTTCAGAAAGAGTGAGTGATGGATCATCTTTAGATGAATAAACATGCTCATGTCTACATGAAAAAGTAGATGTGCTCATAGCATCATTTGATGTAAGAGTGAATACAAACAGATATTATCTGGAGCATGGCTAAGAGGGTAACATTAAATGTTACCTCCCATAACTCCAGAACATAGAAGTGGGTAAGAAAAGTAGTACAGGATTGCTCTTGTAAAAGTATATCATGGCCATTTCTACTCTTTTTTCAGGGAGCAGTTTCCAGAATACTGTTAAAAATTTTAAATTATGGCAACACAATTGAAGCGTGTCAAGTGTCAGCTCGGTGACATGTTGCACAACAGTAAGTTCAAGAGGACAAAACACAAATCACAAGTTGCAAATAAAAAATATTTTAAGCACATGACAATAAAAAGGGAGGTAGATAGGACCAAAATATCTTTGCCTTTATAAACTGGAAAATTAGGGCATTCACTTTTCACAGTTTGGTCATCTTTTTTCATGACACACTGAATTTGCTTAAGAAGCACCTTATTGCTCTTGTTATTTCAGAAGGAAATGTTGTTTAACTGGGAAGGGATATGAATAAGCCGAGTGAAGGGAAGAAAGGACACCAACATCAAAGGACAGAACACACAATAACAATGTGAAGCAAAATTTGGAATATAATTAAATAAATTATAAAATATAATTAAAATAACATATTTAAAAATCAGTACAATGTACTGAGATGTGTTCTCAAAAGATTGTCTCCAATAATCAAGGGCTAAACCAGGCTCTTGAACTATTATCCCTGAAAAAAAAAAAACTAACTCCCCCCCAAAAAAAACCAGACCAACAACAACAAGGACAAAAAAAAACAAACCCCAACATCTGTTCATCTTTTTTGCAAATACAAGAGACTGGAACATAAAAAAAACAGAGACTGGAACATAAACTGCTACTCCAATCCC